>JAPMOR010020043.1:10356-85507 GCA_026543865.1 Argiope aurantia
AAAATTATAATCATTAGTAATATAATATATCATAATTCCTTAAAAGATAGTAAATAAAAATAAAATTATATAGATTCTAAAATTTTGTTGCATAAAAATGAGAATCAATTGACATTTATAAGAGGTTTTAACATTCGAGGTACCGATTAGTAACATGATAATTTGTTTTAATAAAAACTTGAATACACATTCTTGCCAATTTTATTTCAAAATGGTGTAATCTTTTTTTGGTTGGAAAAAGGGCGAAGATAAAACATCGTACTTTTAAAGGCATAATTCATTATAATCAAAAACGCATTTGTTTAAAACAAATTGCAGATTCCATAGTAAATCAAAATGAAATTTCTTGATATTTTTAATAAAAATATCTGTATACACAAAGGGAATAAATAGGGGCAATAAAGAAACTGCTGTCTTATATTTTCTCAATAAAAATCGTTCTTTTAACAATATCAGAGTCCCTTTTCACCCAACCATGAACTTCTGAAGATGTTAGCATCGTTTTTCTATTTTCCTTATTTGAAGCAGCGAACAATGGGAGGGGCATCCTGCTTTCTTCAGTAAGAGACAGTTTTACGCGAGCGTCATTACAACAAAAACATTTTATTTTATCCTTCATTTTATACTAGAACGAGTCTTTCCAATTTATGTGAAAAAAAAATAACAGAAAAAAAGAACTTGGAGGGAAAAAAAATGCAAATAACACATACTTAAAAAAATTCGGCAGAAACTGGCGAATCCTCACTAAAAACGTTTAAAAAAAAGCATTTCACCTTTCTAAAGCATCGTAGCTCCCGGGTACCGAGCAATATATTTCTCAGATTTTTATTTCTTTGAGCCATTTTTATCTTTTTTTTTTTTTTTTACCTTCTATGTAAAATTAGGATGCGAGTGTAGGCGACCAAAATAGGGACAGAAGGACAACATTATGGAGGTGGAAAGATTCTTTCTTTATCCTTGAATTTATTTTTATTTTTATTATTATTCCTGTTATTTATGTCTTTAGTTATGCATTAAGAAAGGGCGTTTTAGCAAACAAGGTACATCAAATGTAAATATCATTTGGATCATAATTTTATTTCAGGTTATTGATTCCGGCAATATAAAAAAATGAAATTATTTTAAATTTTAAACATGTTTTGAAAATGAATAAGAACCTAATTTCAACTTACGAACTTTCACAAAACTGTCTAATGTAAGATATACAAAGTAACAATAGTATGTAAGTTGAGTAACATTTAAGTTGAGCTTTAAAGTTATATTATATTTCACCAGTAATCTCCTAAATAATTGCTAAAGCTTTGTTTTAAAATAATTTCATTATATTTTATATTTTGCTCAAGAAAATCCCTTAATATTTATTATATTTCTTTATATTCCATTTTGTGTTATTATAAAGAAAATTTCATAATATTGTTACGAATCTGTAATGCTGCTTCCCAGCATAATTGGTTCCCTTATCAGAAAGACCATTTTACAGTCATCTGTATTGGACGGAGTCCGGATGTCGTTTCGGAGGTCCCAGAGCTTGGCGACATTGTGACGAATTTTGCGACATTGGCGCCAAAATAGATAATACCCGAAACATCGAGAATTTTCCCGATCCGTCCATTAGGAACCGAGATACGCCTCGAACATTCCTGATTGGTTGAGAGGATTCTAGCCCCGCCTCTTGTGAACTATAAAAGAAGGCAGTCTGGGCTGCCAGAGTGGTCAGAGCAGAGTAGTCGGAATCGACAGAGCGGAATAGAGTAGTCGGAATTGACGGTAAAGTGCAGGTCTTCCAGAGATTATCAGAGCAGCGACGGAGTCAAGTTAGAGCTTAACTAAGCTGTGCGCTACTGTCTGCAGTAGAGTTTTGTTGTGTGCTGCTGTGTGCACGTCACGCGGCTGAAGATAATTGTCTTCTCTGTGCTATATATAGTCGTCGTCTTTGTGCTGTCCTGCGTGTCTTCGTGTAAATAAACGTCGTTGTTTCTTTTTCTAAAGCCGCCTGCTGATTAAGCATTCTCCACACCATATAACCTCCACTATCCAAACGAACCCTGAAATTTCGTAACAATATTTATTATGTTTCTTTACATTTTCTTTATACGTTCTAAAACATAATTTTTAAATAATTTTTTATTTCTTTGTTTAAACAATATATGTTTAATATCAATAATTCATTTGTAATAAAAATAGGTTGTTTAAAAATGTTTATAAATTTTCTACATTAATTGTTTCGGAATTTTATAGAAAACTTTTATTAATGAAGGCGATTAAAAATTGACATTGTATTGTGGCAATAGAAATTCCAATGAGATGTTTGTACTAATGATTATTACTATTATGAATATTAAAATTCAATCTAAAATTAAAAGATTTTTTAAATTTATTTTTGCTATTTAAAATTTTGAATCTAAATATAAGAACAAAATGCGTCAAAATTTTCAAGTGTTTTTCAAATAATTTGCAATACGTAGAATGAATTTCAGCTGTACAAATATATGTTATTCCACAGGAAATACAAATTATTAATGTTTGTAATATACTTTCTAAAACTAAAGTATGTGCAAATATTATTTCAACATCAATTCTCCATTCTAACTCATTTTGTTTTATATATCAGCTGTAGATTTGAGATGATCAAATTTTTGTGCATGAAAAAGTTCTAAATGTTTTCTGAAACTTGCAAATAATAATAATAATTACAGTTAATATAACTTGATTAACTCTTAAATAAATTTATATAATGACGAGTATATTATCTTTTAAATATTGAGCATTAAATATTGAGCAACTTCCGTGAATTCCATCAGATAACAAATTATTGCCTATTTTATAAGGAGAAAACTTCCCTGCAAAATGAAGAATTTGTAACCTGTTTTTTCTTTCGACGGAAATGCTCAACAGTTATTGAAAAATTACTTACTTTATTTTTCATAAGAAATATTTAGAAATGAGGAATTAATATGAGAGAGGCTATAGTGTTTGATTAATACTGCATCAATGTTCAAAAGATTAGAGATCATTAGACGTTATTTGGATCACATTCATTAATTAAATAAATTTCTTTTGTCTTGAGAAATTGTACTATCTTAACTATTAAAAAACTCTTCTGTTTTTGGTATATATTAATATTTAGGAATAGTTGAAAACACAAGCGTCTCAATCAAGAGATTAAGAATACACTTCTACAGAACTATATTGCCGAAATACATATGAAAAATCTATTGAAGAAGGGACTACGACAATTCCCATTAATTAAAAATCCAAAAGAACATTTCAGGAGATTTAAATAGTCAAGAACAAAGCATACGCGGGGCTAATGAATATGAATCACTTGGTTACAAATATGCCTTATATTTTTTGATAAAATATATTACGATAAGACCCATTTGAATAAAAAAACGAGTCAAATAGTTCAATTATTAAATGCATGGACATATGTTTTTTTTACACTTTCTCCGATCTTATGTTCCTTTTTTTTAAAGAAAATATCATCTTATTATTCATTTAAAATTAAAAAAAAAAGACTGTAAAATTATGCAATTAGTCTTATTGTCTTGAATAACACTGCATAGATTTCTGAAAAGACGGAAAACAACAAATGTGTTATTTTTATAATAATATAGATATATTCTTTTGTTACATTTTCATTGTTCCCTTATTCATGAAAAAGCCTTGGTTCTAAGATTGTTTTGTAAATACACTGCTTCGCTTAGAGTATGCCTTTAAAAAACTATGTTCTTTAAAAGAAACAAAAATATATTGTGAGTGTCTAAAGACCGTTTACCTACTAAATTAAATAAGATACGCAACTTGGGAAGATTTTATAATGTAAAAATAAAATCTTTTAAATGGTATTAAATATTATGGATTAAAAAATGGTAAGAGGAATCTTGAGATGTACTTTGGCATATTATTTCAAAGAAAAATTTGTTTATTATTTCTCATCACTATATTTGCTTCTGAAAACTCGAATCATACAATTGAAATGCATATGCAAATCAAAAATTAGACCTTTTATTTGATTAAATTTACTAGCTAGTTTTATGTAACATAAAATGCTTTTATAATATTATTAGTCTAAAATCACAAATTCTAAATATCATTTTATGGTAAACAATTTTTTTTAGATAAAATACATATGTTTTAATAAAAAATAGTCAAAACTATATATGTAAAATGACCAACTACTATTTTGGACTTCTCTTTGCAAAAATATACTTGCCGGTTTTTAGTTATTCATAATTACATAAAAGGCACGCAATTTTTGAAAAAAAAAATAAGAAACACAGAATTTTCTTTAAAGCAAAGAATAATTTCAAAAAAAGCATATAGGTGGATAGGTTTATAACATAAATAAAATTGGATATAAGGACTCGATTTTAAAATTGATTCAATTCCAATGTGAAAGGATGCTGAAAAACATAAATATATTTACATTTAATTTTAATGCAATTTGAAAAATTAATATAGTCAAGTACTATTTAAACATGAAAGATGCAAATAAATTGCATTTTAAAATCTTCAATGATATAAAGTAAAACTACAACATGTTTCTACTTACAAAAACAACTAAAGAAATAGCGAAATTAGAAAAAAAGATTATTGTCATATTTTACAGAATTATATTACAAAGAGCATTAGATTAATTCACTGCTATAATCTATCCACATGGGATATAAAATAATTATTATGGATAATAAAATAATTAATGTATTTCTAAAACGAAGAAATAAAATTCTCTAAAACAAAGAAATGCTTTTGTTTAAATTCGAACAAGAAAACTGGTTTTGAAGATATTTTGTTTCATAAGTAATTCTCTCATTATATGCTTAATTAATGTGAATAACTTTTCAAATCCCAAATAAAATAGTTGTTCTTTATTCTTTTTCTTATGGTGCATTGTAGAACAAAACCTCAATTGTTTTATTGCGACAAATGTTTACTTTGAGGCATTTCAGTCACCTTGAACAATAAAAAATGGCTTCGAATTCATTTTATTTTCGTTAAAGTTTATTTACAAATATGAAAGAGCAAAGTTCATTTTATATGTTCTCACTAATTAAAAATAGTGTTCTTCATTCCGCAGTTTATTTAATTAATGTTCAATGATAAAATATACGCATTTTTGCCGATATGTTGATTATTAAATTTTAATTTAATTTTCCTTAATCATTGTAATTGCTGATAATCTTTCATCCATTAAAGCTCGTTAAAAATTCTGACTTTTTTTTTAATCTTTTTCTTTTTCTATGTCACAATTTATCGTTATTTTTCAATAAATTAATATAGGTAGGAAATTCCTATTACAAGACATATCACAATAGAGAGAGTTTTATAATAATATATGTAAGGAATTAAAAATATGTAATTTTAATGACTTACATTTACAAAAGAAATATGAAATCAAATTACGTTAAAATGTTATTAAAATAACACTTTGAAATGAATTAGATTCTTCAAGAATAAAACCCCTGAAATTTTTGTTAACTACTGGCAAAGTCATATAAAGTTCTTACGTATCAAGAAATAAAAATATATACGTGTGTTTCATATTTCTACAAAAAATATTCGTTACGCTATAACGCATTGAAATAAAATGTAATTACTAAATGCATGATATTTATTTCAAATTGAAATTATTTACTACTGTACAATATCAAAATATACTCAAATACACTTAATAAAATTTATTTTTTCCCCAGAAGAGAGAATCTAGGACAAACGAATAGACAAATTCCTTAGCATCCTGATTAAGATATTAGTTATAGTCCCCATTTCATTTTCGTTACAAGATTACTTACCTATTACAGAACAAAGAATGTAAATACTAGGGAAAGAGAACCAGTACATGAAATATAAAAGTAAAATACTTCCCAAGCTCCATTATTATCCATATAGCTGTGTCCCTGATCTTCTACACTAGCTTCATATTCCTCGACAAGATGAATAAAAAAAGGAAAAATGGATATGATAAAATAGCTGAAAAATAACAAAATTTCTGGAATGCGTTGGAAATAGGATGTTGAATGTGAATCTTTTCCCTTCTCTGTGGAGAATTTCTATAACATTAGGTCATCTTTTTCTGCCGAATTTATATATGTGAAATATTTATTTTATTATTTATACTATTTGTTCCATCTGAAACTTTGTCTTTCTAAACTAATTTTTACCAAATTAGAATCTGCCATATATATATATATAAATATATATATATAGAAATATATATATATATAGTTAGACACGTCTATATTACAAATCATTTGGTATAAAATAGCGTTTTCATTTAATCAAAATAAATCAAAAAATAAAGAAATTTCATAATTCATCCAAATAGATGTTATATAAATTTTGTTATTAGTTGTTTTGTTATTACTACAAATAAAATACATTTTAATTTCGGAATATTAATAGTATTAAATATTTCTAACCATATTTTAATTTAAATATTTTAAACTGTTATAACATCTTTTTAGAAATTTGCTAAAATTACGAGAAAAAGTCTATTATTATAATTTGCATATTTAATGTAATATTTAATTATATATACAAATGTATTTTATTATATTTGCGGAGTGAAAATACTTTAGAAGAAAAGGAGATAAATGATTTAATTAAATAGCAAATTAAATAAGTTTCACATGAGAACTGAGAAGATCATTTTTCAAAATTTCTTCTTATCATAGATATTATTGCGGAGAAACAATATGGAAGAATGGATGAACGTAAATTGATTTATGGGCTTTAAATATCATCAAATGAATAATATGAATTTCTATTTATAACTTTATTTGAGAATATTTATCTCTAATACTACTGAGTAACCTTCAGTCTATGAAATCTATTAAGCACAAAAGGGGCATTTCTGCATCTAGGGCTTTAAGTAGTGCATCTAAAACTCCGAGAGGATGGAATGATAAAAAATATTGATTGCAGAGGAAGTCACTGCTAGCTTTCCAATCCGGATACAGGAATCTCTCCTTAGAGTACTTGGAAATGAAATATATTTCTGCTTCTCCCTTTTAAAAGTGAAATTTTTTCCTAGAACTTTTAAATAATTGTGAGAAAGCAACATTACATAACTAAGTTAATTGGTCTACTTTTTGCGGAACAAAGGAGTTCTGAAAATTCCTTACATAACTAAACCCTTGTTAATGCCTCCATTTGAATGCTTGTTAATAAAATAACACCATTGCCAGTCTACTAGTTCTCTTCTACGATTTGTAATGTTACGTGTGTTCCGAAACGAGTGTTGACACAAGAAAAACATTTAGTGAATTCTTTGATTTAGAGGCACTCAGCAGAAGAATTTAAGCAAGAGACAAATAAACTGATTCAGTGGTTAAAATTCCAAAAAAAATGTATTTTATGATCCAGTGTATTCTCTAAACCAAGACAGGTGCTATCTCTTAAGAGCACATACACATCAACTGCTCAGCTACATCATTAATGAGAAAAAAAGAATTACGTTGAAGTTTCTTTCGAACACTCTTAATATGCATTCTGATATTGCTTTACTGATTCCTCATAGTTATTCAATTTTTCAAAGAAATTCGCAACTGATTTTAAAGCATCTAAATCAATAAAAACCCATCTTATTTTTTGTTATAATCTATCAATCATTTAAATCAAAGTATGTTAAAGGAAAAATATTGTATTCATATCTTTGTTTATATAAGGGCTACTTAAAATTTAGCTAACTGTTATATAATAATCCATCACTGTCACTCTATATGTCTTAAGATTTCTTTTATTTTTGAACTTCTCTCAATTCAGAAAAAAAAAAAAAAAAAAAAAAAACAGCCGGCAACCTTTTTTTTTTTTTTTTTTACGGATACAAAAATTGAAAACTAACTAAAAAACAAAAAAAAAATACGGTAATAGCAGGTGGCAAGATATCATACCAAGTAAATTTCATTAAGCATTTTATTTTTAAGATTAAAGAACCTAGATTCTTGATAAACGATTCAAGTTATTGTTAATGATTTTGTTACTTGTTAATTACCAAACAATAAAGAAAATTAAAAAGGAAGAAACTAAAGCAATCTGCAACTTTTGTATTTTTCTAGGCATCATTTTTTTGCAATTTCTGCAGATAGGTTTAGAGATTTTTCTTCTAATCGTATTAACATTATGGTTTCGTTTTCAATTCATATCAATGCATAAACTCGATTTATATCAATGCATAGAATTTCTATGGTATATACTTATGGGATGGCTTCAGCTCTCATATTCACCTTTTGCCACTTTAGCGTATGAAGAAAACAGAAATGCTATAACGTAATCCTTATTATTAGAAATTGCATCAAAAATCAAAACTTCCCTGCTACAATACATTCTAATTATAATTGACATTTTTACAAAACACAACTACGTGTTCTTGCGTCCCCAAAAATAAACCAATAATTAAAAATGTGAGAAGCATTCATGGTTAATTTCGTGTATTCGACTTGTGGGAATAGATCCATGACCCTTATATTTAGGAAGATGATACCTTTTTCAATGGATATTACCCCAGGCAATCATTGGACGTTGGGTGGGGTGTTATGTCATTGTAGAGAAGAAAGCATTGTAAATTCTTCTTTGTTCCTACTGTATATTTATGTAAAAAAAAAAAAATGGGAGTAAGGATAAGCGTCCATATTTTGGCACCCAGGGGAGGGACGGTTGCTTTGACATTAAAAAAAAATTCTGAAGTTAATCTGAATTGTTCAGTTATAAGCCATATTTTCAAAACTACAGCCTAACCGGCAGCCGCTTTTTGACGAGTGAAAGATGTGTCATTCATTTAGTATTGGTTCATATGTTTGAGAAATAGAACATGGGAATTAAAATACATCATGTTCTACACATTTTCAACTGTAAATATAATTTGAAAATTATCAACAATTTTAATGATAATCATTTACTGAAAAAAGTAAGCATATTTGTTTTTATCATTTTTACACATCCATAAATTAGTCAAAACTTAATGATATCTCGGAAAAGAATTTTTACCGTTTAATTTTCAGATTTATCTACATAATAACAATCGACTTTTTTCATTAGAAATTAAATATATATACAGATTAATCCCCATAGTTATTTTTGAATATTAAAAAATAAAATAAATAATAAAATAAATTGATAAAAATAATATTGTGTTATTATGTATTACTGTCCTTATTCTCATACAATAATAGAAGAGTAATCATAATAGAAAATTTCCAAACTCCCTTTTTAAGAGATCAATGTATATTGCAACATAAAATATATAAAAATGTATACAAAATAAATGAAAGTTAAATTCCTTAAACTTGAAAAATGTCTTAAGTTTATTTCTGTTTTTATATAAATAGGACAAATAAATACTACTGATTTTCAAATGTCTACAGAAGTTTATTTTCAATAGTCTGAATATCATGGAAAAGAATTAAGAGAAATATTGCAACTTAGCTCTTGTACGATTATGGCATATTGGATACGTGCATCAAATTATTGAATGTTCAATATTTAAATCAGTAATTAATTAAAAGTATTAAGTAATTCAAAACTCTAATATTACTTCGAAAATCTTCCATATCTCAAGTGTCATTTTTGTTGTTTTAAAATATGAAATAACAATAAATGTCCGAAATTAGAAGTCTCATTTAATTAGGATATTAAATAAATTCATAGTGCAAGAGATAAAAAGAAGAAATTGTGCCTGTTTTTGTAATATGAGGCATAAAGTTGATTTTTTATCGTCAAAAGAGCAAATCTTTCTTTATAGCGAAATGGGGTTTTTTCTTAATTTTGATATTGTAAACATTTTTTGATCTCTTCACTCTATTACGTTTATATGAAATACGTTTAACTAATTGATAGTTTTGGTCTCAAGGTTTTAACATTCTGCGGAAGATAATTTTTATTTTCAAAATTGAAATCAAAGCAAAATGTGATTATCTTTTTGAGTAAACTAAATGAAAGGTCAGAGAAATCGTAAGTTTAAAATAACTTAACTCTTATTTGTAATGGAACATTCTTTGGTAGAAATTTCAACTTAGGAACAGCACCCATTGATCTTTAATAAAAAAAATTTATACTGAAGGTTTTACAATATTAAAATTAATAAAAACTAATTTCATCAGTTTATTGTTTAAAGTTTTGTTCTAACCTTAAAAAGAAATTTCTTCTAATTTCAAAACAATCAAATATACCACCAAATTATTGTAACTTTGTATATATTTGACATTTGTATTTAATGTTGACAATGTTTGTTTAAAAGTTATCAACCTGAATGCATATCGTTGGCCGTTGAAAGTTTCAGGTATTTTCAAGAAAAAGTACTCTAATTATTTTTTTCAAAATAATTTTATGTATATAAAATTAAACTGTATTTGCGATTATGTAAATGCAGAGAGTAATATCCTTCAACTGATGGTTGTTTTACAAACCTACGTTCTTTCCTTTCTCGAAAACTAAACGGTCTCTATTTCTTCGTTAATTTCAGCAAGGCACTCATGAAGAAGCTTTTTATTATTCCATTTGTGAAGTCTTAATTTCTTGTTCACGTGATATTAAGTTACCATAAATATTAATGAACATCCAATATTTAAAATGCCTGGAATCGTTAAAATATTGGATTATCAAAAAAGAGAAATTAATTAATTAATGAACCAGCCTGAATAACATCAAATGGGCATTAGTCGCTTGATCAGTGGCCAAACATTTTCTTTTCTTTCCGTTAAGTGTGATTCATTGAATATCTGAGGCTTGTGCTTTGTTCATTAGAGAAGAGTGAGATGTTTTCTGTAGATCCTCAAAGAATATCTGAGCATACCTTTGCTTAATAGAAATCAACTAAGTAGGATCTTCTTTAGAATATCAATGCTTTAATAATATTTGCTATCACTGCAGTTTTTGATGGAATGGAGGAACGTTTTTCCCTATATTTGAAAGATAAATTTGGAAAATGGTCTAGTAATATAAAGTATTTGAATTCAAATGATATTAAGAATGACAATGTAAGTTTTCTTATTTAGATTCGAAAACAGATACATATCCTACACTTTGTAACATCACTTTCTCCTGTTATTTTAAGAATATAGTGATCCCTAAAAAAAATTATGGATATTTCCATAATGCCTAGTATTTGCAATTTCGTTTATTGTTTGAAGCATAAGAGAAAGTTCATTTATTTTTCAGGATTCTTCTCATTGCTTTTCAGAATAACTTTAAAAGCAAACACATGGTACTCTTGAAATAATAGAAGCTTAATAAAACTAAATTCAATATCATGATGATGAGATGTAAAAATGACGTTGACTATTTATTTTGATTTTAGGCTTATGCTATACAAATGAAAAGATTGCATTTCTTGTGGCCTACCATAATGTATATGATCTATAAATAATAATTTAATTTATATAATATATAAGTTTATTGATCTGTTCGGATTCGGCATTCCTTAAAAGCAGACTAAAATATATGAATAACTAAGAACAATAAAAGAAAGAAGTAAGAGAAAGAACTCAGAGAAAAAAGTAGGATCCTTCTTTAATTAAAATGAAGATACATCAATGTGATATCTCTCCTTCATGAAATTTCAGCAAAATTGCTGATAACTTAAAAATTTATTTATCAATTCTAATAATACAATATAGCAATTTTCCGATTCAAAACAGAAACTTATATTTGCATTACTCTATTCTGCCAAACGATTAGTTTAAATTTAAAATGATTTTTTTTTCTAAAATTTAGTTTAGAAATTTTCATAATTATATTTCTTTAAATATTTTTTCGAAAGAAACCTTAACTTATAAATATTTTTTTGAACATTTCATAGTACGTTGCTCTTCCTATAACATTGAAAAATTAGATACAAGTAAACTCAAATACATTCATGGATAATTTAATTGTTGATCGCAACTAAAGTTCCACATTTATTTCTGTACTCGAAATGCTCGAAATGATGCTTGTAATTTTATATAGCAAACAAAATGTTTCAAGAAAATACTGTTTTTTCAAACATTATTTAAAACATTTAAATGCTTAATGTGTATATATATATATATATCTTTGGAATTTCAATTCATTCAATAATGAGTTAATATTTTTTAACTTTTATAAGCACATATATAACCTATTCATATTATTTGAAGGTAATTTCATGGTTTTATTATGTAAAAATAAGTAAAGATAATGTTAACATTTCAGTTGATGCAATTTTAAAATTCCTATAGATATATATATCATAACTATATTCCAGACCTTTCCTTACTTTAACATCATGACATGTAAGCACATCTGTAATTTTTTCCGCAATTTTATCCTACTATTTTTTTTAATTCTTTTTTCGTAAATATGATTATAATGTTTTAAATTTAGACTACTATACTGAGTAATCCGCATCAGTTTAAATTTTAGTCTCTAAAATATAGTTATAGTTATAATTTCAAATAAAGTATAATATGTTAATAATTTGACATATACACTTGATGAGGATTTTAAAAACTTTTATATGTTCAAAATGTTTATATCAATATGTCTAGAATTTTACAAAAAATATTTCTCCTGTGAAATAATTGAGATGAAATTGTGATAGTTAAGAATTTGAAAAATATTTGATTTTTTTTCTTTACGGATTCATTTTAATACCTAATGATCATCATTTTTATAGTTTTAGATCAGAATTTAACCAAAGATGGAATATAAATTTAAATTCGGATTGTTATTTTTCTGTTCTAAATTTTTTGTTGTTTGTAAGAATTTGTTAAAATACAAATGATGTAATCAGCAATGAATTCATATAAAAATACAATTTTTTCCATTTATTATATTTTACTCACTATTCTTGACGATTTTATTCAAGAATTAACACAATATTTGAATTTTAAAAAAACACTGTAATGCACATTGAAAACTTCATTTCTAAAATAAGTTGCTTTGGAAATCAATAATACAAATTCTGATTTGAAAAAGTTTCCATGATAGACAACTTTAAAGAATTTGATGACTAAAAGGTCAAAAAATTTCGTTAGGTTATAGATAAATCTGTTTATTCATGTTGCGATGCTCTGTAGAGGATCTCTGGGAGTAGTCTTATTCCCTTTTTGTCTGGGGAGTAGGAGATGCTTTGTTTAATGGATTGCTCCCAAGGTGGGCATAGGATGATGCGGCCGTTTACTGGGTAGGGTGTTTTGTCATTGCAAACGAATAGGGCAGCATTTTGAATTCTCCTTCGCTCCATTTCATATATATATGTCGAAAGAAAGTGGAAGTAGGATAAACATCGGAACTCTTGCTCCCAAGGGACTAACATTTATTTTAAACTTTAAATTGCGAATCTTCCAGTTTCATGATATATTTTACAAACTATAACTCACCAGCGGTCGTTTTAGACCTGTATCACTTTTTAAACTTATCTGAAGGTTTCTTTGGACAAATGGATTTTTTATTTCGTTTGATTATGAGAATTTACTTTAAATACGATAAAATCAAATTCGAACATGAATTTTGAGTGAGTGTACTATTGTTATGAATCTAATTGCAAAAATTCAGAGTTACAATTAATCTAAATTTGTTCGATGCATTAAAAAAAGAATTTAATTTATTTTTTTCAATGTATTAGTAAATCTTATAAGTCTCCTACACTGAAATAGAATAGAAAAAGCTTGAATTTACTCATTCAGGCAGGCAATATCACTGACATTATTTCGTTACAGAAAATTATGAGCCCTAATTGTTCTTAGTATATTTTACAAAATTTATGATTGCTCAATTATAATAACTAACCATATTTATAGAAATGTCTAGACTAATGTTTATTTTTTAATTTTCAGTATATGTGAAAAAATAAATTATATTGCAAAAGAAAATTAAGAAATTTTCTATGCAGAGATCCATATTACATCACTTTTATATGCAAAAGTTTTAATAAAGAAAAATGTATGACAGTTTTAAAATAGTATTAAGGTTGAGCTTGGATTTATAATCCTGTTACCATAAAAAATTTATAACTGATATCAAAACTAATAATAAAAATGAATAAAATATTATATTTTTCATCAAACTCATATTAAAAAAAATAAAAAACACAATATTTATATGAAACTATTTTAAATAACTTTTAAAATGCTTTGAATTGCCAAAATCTGAATTGAAATTTTTATTTTCATCGCTTAAAGTAAGTAACATTAAATTAATAGTTGCTTTCAGATATTTTGTTTGCTCTGATCAATAAAGAATTAAATTCAATAAGATAAGAAACAAGGAATCTAGAATCTACATCCAATTATAATTTGGAGAAGAGGAACCCGTCAGTGAAAATTCATAATTGCTTGTTCTTAAAATTAAATATTATCTGAAATCATTATAAAAAATTTTTAAAAATCTAAAAGTTTATAAAACACTTGTTTTTAAAATTAAATATTATCTGGAATTATTGCAAATATTTTAAAAAAATATATAAAACATTATAAAACGCTTGTTTTAAAAATAAGTATATATTTTATGCAAAATTAATAAAGCCTTTTTGCCGTTTTATAAACAATAAAGTAAAATTCCATGTTAAAATTTTTGTAAAAATGATAAAAATTATTTGTAATTTTTTTTTTTCATAACTAAAAACTTTCTTCAATAGTGCACTAAAATATATATATAAAATACGTTATATTATCGTTAATGAATACTACAATTAAATTGTTTTAAAATTATTATTTATTTATTTTAAGTTTCAGATGATGTGAAAATATTTTCTATACTATTGCATTATCCGAATTTATCAAGGAAAATATCTATTTTTTTCTTAATTTTTTAACAATTAAATTTCTAGGTAAAATACAAGAATTATCAATCCAAGAAGTATACTTCGTTCCTTCAATTTATGTTTGTTATTAATTTCGTTGTTTTAGGATCATATGCCTTTTTTGTTGCCCCAACACATACACACACACACACACACAAACATACTTCTCTTTAGTATTAGAGTTATGAGAAGAAAACTTACTTTCGCACCCCAGGACTATAGTGAGATGGCGTAAGCATAAATTACAGAAAATTAAGCGTGATTGTAGGAATTTTTAAACCCTTCAATGAAGATTTTCATTCGGTGAAACCCTTAGATCCCCCCCCCCCCCCCCATCGATGAAAAATCGAAAAAATGTGTACTATACATATTTAGTGAAAATGATCCAGTATATCATAGCAAGCCTTATCAAATTCTATTTCTAGGATCGAAAGATAAAATGTATCCTTGTTTCATGCTCTTGTTCATTCTTTAATAAATAGATTACCGCTACAGACTCAGTTTTTGGAACAAAATGGATAGCTACAGAATATCGAAGGTTCGACAAAATGGATTTTATTTCCGATAAGCAGATCCACCGAATTTCTACCGTATTGAACGAATGCATTGACAAATGACATTCTATATATCAGAGAGTGAAAGAGAATGAAGTAGAAAGAGCGAATCTTCTTGCTTTGCAACCATATCAGTTGATATGTTTTCTTTTGGAAGAAAGTTAGAGATCCAGAAAATACCAATTCGAAAATTATTTAGTACTTATAAATAAAATGATTTCTTTCAATTTAACAACTTATTTGGGCTAGTTAAAATCTTAATTCATAAATTTACTTTGTAAATAAAGATTATTGTGCATAAAGTAAACTAAACATTTGATAAGCCAATGAATTTGTTTGGGTTTTGCGTCAGGTTACTCATCAGTTTTTAAAGAAGAGGCTGCCTTTGTTCATATTTACAAAAAAAAATATAAAAAAATAATCTATTTTTAAATGAACTCAATAAAAAAGTTAAAGAATTTGTTTATGTTTATTACTATAAAAACTATTCTGCCATTTTCAAACGCACATTACATGTCTTTTTATATTAATCATTTGGAATTTTTCTGTGAATTATCTCTTTTAACTGCCACATTTTTTGTTGGCTCACCAAATATTTTTACATATGTATTTGAAAAAAAAACATTACGGCATTATGAGAGTTATATATTAGTTTTCCTCAAAATATATTTTATAATTCAAAATAATACTTACAATACTTTTAATAATAATTAAAACACTTAATAAAACTTTTATAATGCTTATAAATATGGCTAGCTGCTGATTATTTTCAAACCGCTGATAATTCCATAAAAACAAATTTTTTATCAAATCATATGATATTTTCAGATAGAATTCTTTTGAGATATTTAGATAATTCAGTTGAATAAATGGTTCTATTTCATTGAATCATCTATGAAAACTATGTGAATAATCAAAATAGTTACACCCGTTAGAAATAGTTAAAACAACATTAGAAAGAAATGATTTCAAAAAAATATAGTTTAAAGCTTAAATATTTGGTTTTGGAATTTGAAGAAAATTTTAAGCTGAGTATGTAATGGATATAACTGTCCCATTTCATTTAATTCAAGTGTGTCCAGTTAATCTATAAATATACAGCAGCAACAACATCAAACGTATGGGAAATATACATGCGGTGTTGCATTTCACTGCTATGTGAAGCATTCTTCTTCTATCTTGCTTATTGTTATAAATGAAGGCGTTAAGAGAAGTTATTTGGTGATTACAATTATGAAAATATTCAAAAAGGAATTTCAGGCAGTTTAAATAGTCACATATAAATCTTGCAAGTGACTAACAAAGGTGTATTAATACGTGCGGACACGCTTCTCTCTTTAGGCAAAGAATAGATTATCATAAGAAATGTTTGTTTTTCTTAAACTCACATTAAACAAAACTTTCAGATTATTTCTATCTTGTGTTCACCTTTTCATGTTATTTTATTATTTAGGTACTTGAGCAATATGTGGAATTGTGAAAATTAGTAAATATAAATTTTCAAAATAATGAAATAAAAGAAATTTATAAATATTAAAATAAAGCAATATAATGAAAACGATTACAATGAAGAATCCAGACTCCAAATATTTATTTACTGAATACATCTTTTTTTTTGAAAATTTGCATAATTCATGAAATTTAACACACATTTTTGCTCACAAAATGTAAATGGTAACTATTGCTAAATAGATGTTACTTTATAATAATAAAATAAAATCCTGATTTTGAGAATATTTATCTTTTAAATGCATTGATTTTCTTTGAATTTGCTTCTGAATTATATGTTTCTTATTAATTCAAAATGTTTCTTATTAATTAGAAATTATATGTTTCTTTTTTCAAAAAGTGAAGCTTATTGTAAGTTCTTGAATATGGCTTGCTTACTAAGTTAAGATTAACACTGGATAAATATTTAGAGGATAAAGGTGTTAATTCGAATTTATTTTTTTTCATTTCTGTAAAAAAATCATTTTGTAAAAATATTAAAAGAATTATTAGAAACTAGACATATTATTCAAATGAAAAGCAAGAATTTGCCTGTTGTTCGTTATCTATAAGTAAACATAAATCATTGAACAAATTCTAAACAAAAAGTTCTGAAGACAAATGACTGAATATAAATATATTTATACGCTTTATAAAACATCAATCGAAAAAGTTAGCTCTATATTTGCCTTTATTTGATAATATTTCTTTCCTTTATTGATTGATATCCTGAATCTTCATTTTATATTTATTTCATTTTATACTTATTTTATTTGATTTTATTATGTTTAATTACAAAATTACATTTAAACAGCTGAGAGTTTAACAGTCTGCTCAAAACGGCGAGAGGTTGAAGCTATGAAATATTAACCACCGACGAAGACACTGCTATATTTCTATTTTCAACTCAGCCATTTATTCTTTAAGTGCTTGGCAATAAAATAAATACCTTCCAACAAAGACCTCTGAAGAAAACAACACCAATCCCAGTTTAGTTTTCTGTTCTTCCTTTTATGATATGTAAAGCTATAGATATTACGGAAAAGATGTTGAAATGAGAAGAATGCCAGAAAGCTCTTTGATTTAGTAGTGTTCTAATGAAGAATTAAAATAACATGCGTTTAGGGACTGATATGGTGGAAGAAACGTAAAAAGAAGCTTCTGATTAAATCATATCGAATATGTAACTGAAGAATGTACTTTTCCTTAAGAAAACTTTAGCCTCTTGTTTCAATACATAATACTAATTTATTTTCCTATTATAATTAATGTAATGAACTTTATATTCACTTGCTTTCCATTTTCTTAACAATGGCATGTTCTCTGTTGTTTAAAAATACATAAGGTAGATTAGGTATTTGCAGATATTCCTTCAATATTGCGATTTTTTTAAAATGCAGGATCTGCAATCGATTTCCATGAACTTTCAATTAAATCAAAGATTATTCCATATTATATGATAATAAATTTTTACTCTATATATTACATTCTACAAAGGCGTATATTTCTATTAAGTAACGGAATGAGAAATAAAATCGTACGTTTTATATATTCATATTTAGTCAAAATACTCTTAACTCAAAAGAGCTCAGCATTAAGCACAGCAATTGCATAAGATGTATATCGTATTATTGAAGAATGCACTTCATTTGAAGAACAAAGCTTTGATTTAGCAGCATAATGCTAGGATTCAAACAAAGATACAATTCAGTTTTTCAACAATTATACTGAATTTTTTTATAAGAGAAAAAGAAATTATATTGAAAAAGGGAGAAAAGAGATAATTTTTAGCGAACTATAACATTTAGTGAAAAAGAGCTTGGAAGTACAATTGTTTTATATTTTGAATATTTTGGTTTTCTTATTTACTTATAAAGATTACACAATGGATTTTAAAAAAAACTTCATTTTTTAATACTGTTTTCCTTTTTAAATTAATGTAAGGTTCTTAATGTACTAAATAATTATTTTTATTGAATATGAATTATATTATAGTTTATTGAGATCAGATTGAATTTGATTGAAATAAGTCTCAATCATTGCTTCAGTCCAAGTCAGTTCGACTCTTCCGATATTTCTCAAGTTAATTGATATGAAAGAAAATAAGCGAAATAATGAAAAATCAAAAGGTATTTTTTTGTGCATTTATTCAGTATAATGTCATTATATTCTTTTTAATTTTTTTTTATTTATATTGGACCATCTGTAGATTCAGAAAAAAAAGATATCACATATTCGTCGAAATTTTCGAATATTACAAAATTAGAATACAGACAAAAATATCGTAGCACCAGTTATGGCAGAGCGAAAGAAATTCGATATCGAATATTCTGAAAAAATATATATTACTTGGAAATTGGGATCCGTTACTAATATTTTATCATTTATTTGTTACCAAAGATTAAATATTCGAGAAATATAGAAAAATTATAAATATTTTCGATTCTAGTATCATTTTATACAAGTCTTCTTTCAATTTTTGTAAACCGGTTTGAAAGTTTTTCTTCGGATTGAACACTTACATCACCAAATTTCGTTTTCAAATACAATTACATTAACTGAAAAGAAATATGAATGAGATAATGTTTGAATAATTTCCAGCTCCATTTCATATAATAATCTGCATAAAAAACAATAATTCTAGAATGAAAATCATATATTTTTAATGAGTCATTCCAAGAATGAGATTTTTCATGCTACAGTATGATTTTATGATTACTCAAATTCTATGAGGCAATTTAGTGGGAAAATTACAGTCCCACAAAATTCGGGCTAAATCAGTAACATCCTGTGCAACAATGTTAAGAGAGAAATTTTATTTATTTATCAATATTTTCTTTAATTCTTATAAAATATACACTTTTTGTTGCAGTGTTCCATTTTCCACTGATAATTCATGTTAAAGCAATTTTTATTATAAATTAATTTTCCTCTCATTTTCTTATATTAGAGTTTAAAACAAATTGAAGCATGAAATGCCAATAATGACATGCTTCTTTAATATTTAGTGCTCCCCGCATTTCTTGCAATATTATATATCTCATATCAAGCATATATATTTTATTTTTCAGTGTAGAAAAAAATATATATGCTTGTTTTTTTCCCCATTCATTTATTCTCTTACATATAAAAATATAATTTTAACCTTTCTTGTATTTACGAAAATATTATTTCAAAATAATATCTACAAAATATCTTCAAGTTCCCCTAAAATAAAAGAAAAGACTGTGGAATTTCGACTACAGCTATATAAAAAATTAAAAGTAAAATACATTTATGTAAAAGTAAGAGGTATCTAATTTATTCAGAAAAAGTGCTTTATTTTATTACAATATGTATATGATAATTAATACATGCTGGAAAATAGTTAATAGTGCTTTTTTTTTAATAAAATGTGTGTCTCCATGAAGAGACTGAATAAAGGTATCAGAGAAATATAATAGAGAAGAATATTACACTATAAATTTCGCAGAAATTGTTGTTGACAATTCACAGAGTTACATATTGTCACCATGACGTAATAAAACTTTTTTAATACTTAATAAAACTTTTATGTAATAAAACTTTTTGACAAAATTTTAAATTTTCGACACTCATTATAACGTAATACTTTGATTATAATGTAATTCTGACTTCTATTTCTACATAAAAATATCTTCGAACACACAATGATCAAGAATAAAAATAAATAAAGAAGCGAGCTTTAAAAATCATTACTGTTTCTTTATGGAAATGTCAAATGTTACTTAATTTTGATTTCCTATTTAAACATTTTAAATGCAATAAACGATCACTACAATTCTTTGAATTGTGCAAATTATAGAAAATCGAGGGAACAGGAAGCAGTAATTGACAAAAATTAATAATTCCACAGTATTTAAGTTATTTTGTTGGTTAAAACAATAAGCCCTCAAATCTAATTTTCAATTTTTATCCACACAAAAATGAACTTCAAAAGAATTGATTTTTTTGAATCGTTGAAAAGTGTATTATGCAATTGCAATCTTTGATGGAATTTAGAATTGAAAACTAATGTTTCATTTCTTAATCACTGTCCTCCTTTATCTCTACCTTTCTAGAAACCGGTAGGATGACTTGAAGACACTCACACCAATCACTGGCACCAGTACCGGCACCTCATAATGAACTCGTGTGCGACTGGCCACTCTTAAAATGCAAGTATGGGCTCGAAAACGTTTGAGCCACGTTTAGGTTAACGGGCCAGTTTGAGACGATTTCGGAATTATTGGATTAGGCATTTTTGTCAATATTGGACATTGAACATTGAAAAACATTTGGTAGAACTTCAAATATGAAATACCCTTTTGCGAGATAAACAGTATGTTTTTCATTAATATATTTTCATCATATAGTAATATTAAAAAATAAAGTAACAATTAAGAAATCTGGAAGTCTTCATGGGTAAATTAATCTCTTCATGGAGGGGTGATTCCAGTTTCCGACTGAGGTCTGAGAATAAGCCCATGACCCTCTGTCTATGAAGGACATCCCTTCTGTAATGGATTGTTCTCCAGACTACCATAGGATGGTCCGAACCATTTACTGGGTAGGTTGTTTTGTCATTGGAAACAAAAAGAAAATAATTTAAAATTTTTTTTCGTTCCTTGTTCATATATATGGAGATAGAAAATGGAAGCATCTAAAGAAGAAAACGTCGGCTCCTTGGGGAGCAACAATTCTTTTTACTTTGAGAAAGCATGGACGACAATGTAAATTGTTCAGTCTTAGGCCATTTTTTTCCAAACTAGAGTCAAACTTGCGACATTTTTCAGACGGATTTTCTAAGGATTTCAAATTATTCTATTTGTTTAGTAATTTTCATATGCTTAAAAGCATGTTCACTGGAAATTTGATAAATATTTTCCTTCTATAATTTATACATTTTGAAAGCCAACTTTACGAAGATATTAAATATTTTAGTCGGTAAAACATTAAAATAAATCTTTTTTAAAACAAGCCAAATTAAATAAAAGATAAATTCTTTGAAATTTAGAAAATATTTTAAATCCATTTCTTTTTTCAAAAAAAAATCAAATTACTAAATATTAAGGATTTCCAAATGCTTTCAACTTTTAAAAATTTAAATTTTCTAGTCCAAGACGAATTAATCATAAATTTTGGAAACTATTTTACCAATAAAAAAAGTAATGGGTTCTCTTTTATAAAATCCAAGGCACAACATTAAACTTATTTTTTGCATTCAAAGTTTACTATTTATTTTTTTAGCAAAACATTTTCAATTTTGATGTCTTGAAGGTGATTTGATTTCTCAATTCTAATTTTACTTTTACTTGAAATAAGTTTTTTTTGTTTGATAGTTCTGCCTTTAATGCTTTAGAACTCTGCCTAAAAGTAATTTTTGAATGAAAATTGAGTATAAATTAAGATATTCATTTCTTTTTTCTTGCCAAGTAAATATAGAATATAAAAATTCTTAAAATAGGTATTAAAACTAAATATATCTTTGTCTTAATTTTTTAAAACTGTAATTTTTGGCAGAAATTCCCATCCCAGATTCTTTATGAATGGATATGTAAGGAAAAAAAATCGTATTAAGGGTATTCAGTATATTATAGAAACAAAACAAAATTATATTTATGAATTTTGAGTTAAAAATTTGTGTTTCATTTTCTACTGAATTCTCTAGGAGATTAAAGCATATTTCCATATTATGCATATTGCCAAAATACGATAATTCTTTAGGCATTTAACATTCGTATTTAATGGTTCACTTTATTTACTTAAAAATTATCATGATCAATTCATATTGTTGCCCACGAAATATTTTCTATATGCAGAAATAATTACTATGTTTATTTTCGTGCAAAATAATTTTATGACACTTAAAATAAAAATTATTAAAATACTAAAAATAATATAATTCAAAATACATTTTATTTTACAAAACCGTTTCTCACCTTGCTCAAAAACATTCTTTGCTCTCAGTTAAACAATTATTAATTGACTTTAACAAAGCAATTATGAAGAAACATTGTATAATTTCATTTGTGAAATTTTTACTTTTATGGACACGTGATAAAATGTTCTGCTAAATATTGATAAATATCATACATAGAAAACTTCTTTCAACAATTTAAACCACGGAATATTATAAAAAGCGAAAATAATTTGTGAGTACCCAACTATGAACTGTTCATTTTAATAGTGGCCGAATAATACTGAAATTATAAATTCCTGAAAAGTTTAACATTACTAAAGTATTACTTCGACAATATTTGATACTTTCCTATTTGACAATATTTGAAGATTAATTAAAACTTCATTTTAAGCAATCTTATTATATTGAGAAAAAAATGATACAAATTTTTCCTTTCTAACATCATATTTTCCACTTTGTTTATAAATGTATGAAATCAATACATCGTTCTATAAGGTACAGTTTTTACAATTTAGTTCTTTGATGGAAGCTTAACAAAAAATTTGTGTCTAGACTATGAGAAAAAATTCATATACATTTTGAAAATAAACACAAGATGTTCCAGCTTGAAAGTAAATATTCTTGAGAAAACCAAATGAATTAGCATGGGCAAGTAATATCGACTTTTTTGTTTGATTTTAGCAGTCCATAACAAGAAATTAAACTTTGTATTTCTGTGGAATATGAATAATTTCAAATTTAATTTTGCTTAAGCAGTCGGAATTAGATGGATCATCTTCAAAAAAGAAATTCTTAAATTAATCCTAAGACCATAAATGTAGGAGGAAACAGAAGATAAAAAATGTTTTTTGGTTTCAAATAAACAACCTTAATAGTTTTTAAAAGGTTACCATATATTCAAGTTTTAATAACAATAATATGAATTGCAGTATTTAATCTTTATATCTGACATAGAATGAAACAAGCATTGCAATTCGTTCATTTTGCATGAGTTGCAGTTTTAATAGAAAAAAACTATAATAATAATGTAATTATTTTAAACATTGATATATTTAACACTAAAATATTATTGAACTTTTCAATGGCACTAAATTATGAAAAAATTCGGATTTATTTAAATATATGAAAATGAATAAAATCTTATTTCAATTCTAAAATTCTAAAACTTATTTCCCCCTAGATTCAAAAACATTAGATTATTTAGAATTTTTAAGAAAAAAAATAGACACTATCATTTAAGGAATTAGGGTATCAATAATAATTCTTAGACATCTTTGGAAAATAGGTTAAATTTTTGACAATAATTAAAGCTATTCCCTTGAGTAAGAAAAAAATTATCGTGATATAATTCAATTCAAAAATAAATAAACGTGTAAAAATTAATCTATAATTTTCATTTGAGCTAAATTGTGCTTAATAAATAATAATTGTATACGTACCAAATTTTAATAAAAATAAGAATTGCTGGTTGTTACTTGTTAAATAGTTCATGATAGTAATAATTGAGTATCTTTGAAAAATTATTTTATACAACGTTGACTTTATGCTTGAAAATTTATTAAATATAATTTAAACAGTATATGATTATACCTGAATTTATGACTGTTAAATTTAGGGAATGGTATTTTATCTATCGAGGTTCTAAATTCCAATAAATGAGAAACAAAAAGGATTCTAAAATACAAATGTTTACATTATTTCTAAATTTAAATACATGCAAAAAATTTAGTATCATATTTATTACTATCATAATAAATTTACTTGTTTTGCAAATAAAGTCTCACCAAGCATAATTTGAAGCAAAAATTACAGAATGAATATGATTAAAGTGATCTATAATTTTTCGGCGAAATTGAAAGAAACATTAAATCTTTATCAAATCCTTTCCAGAATATCATTTTTGTAAAATTAGCTGAAATCATCTTCAAATCATTTTTTTATGTGCACGTTTAGTTATTTTAAATATTAATTTGCATTTTGGTAACTGAAGAGTAATGAAAAATCTCAATTGAGTATAAAGAGAAGATGAAGCGATAAGATAATTACAGAGGGAAACAAACTCCTTATTTTTATATGCGGAATTCTTCATTAAAGCTTTTAGAAAAGAAATACTATTCCAGCATGCCTCTTTTCTATTAAAAGCAAAGTTCTCCGCCCAGAAGTGTTAAATCATTGTGTGAAGGATCACTACATAACAAAGGTAAATGGCACCCTCTTGTTAAACCTTGGAATTCCTTATTTAATGAGCATTCTTTGAGTATCCAAACACTCATTAATGCCTGCATGAGAAAGCTGGTGAAGGAAACAACACCTCTCCCCGTTTGTTCAGGTTCTCCCCGATTTGAAACACTGTGGCTGTTCCAAAACGGATATGCAAACGAGAAGACCACAGAGTGTTCTTTGATTTAGGAGCATTTCAGTGAAGAATTAAGGCAACCATTTGAGTAACTCATTCGTCGGTAGAAATTTCAATGATGAGACTTTTAACAAAGATGTGCCTTACTCTAGAAACTCTTTGGAGCATATGCTTACAATAATTACTGTACATTGTGTTCTAAAATCTGTAACGTATTATTGAACTCACTGTATTTATTTTTCCCCAAATTTTCAACATTAGTAGATGTCGTGGGTTCATTGTATTCGTAGATTGTTGCTTATCAACTAAAAATATTATTCCGAATTCTTGAATATATAAAATGTTTAGTTATTAACATTTATGCTAACATTACATGTTATTATCATTAATATTAACATTTGATGCAACCAAATTATAAATCCATGCTTTTATATTTAGAGGAAAAATTCTTCGTTATTCATTATATCTTATAACGGCTAAAATCATTGATTCGAATGAAAATACATCTCTACAAAATCTCTACAAATACATCTCTACGAATAAAATACATCTCTACAAGATCCCTATTTCTTCAATTTTGAAAAAAAAAAATGTTGAAAATTAGAAAATTGAGTCCTCAATGTCAATTGAGTCATTTATATGTTATATGAATGCTTGACTTAAGTTTAAATTATTAAAAAAAATTTCTAACATTTGCTTTACACCTTTTCATAATTATAGCTTCTATATTTGGATGAATATCTGAATGTTAGTAAGATTTATATCACATTACTATTTTTTATTCATCACTGAAAAATTCTGAGAAGATAACTTTTAAACTACTTACAACAATAAAATCAAATGCATTAATAAGAAATTTAATTGATTAATTCAACGAAAGATTTATATACATTTCTGCATTCGAAAATGATACTAAAAACTGTTAGCGGATAATATTTTTCAAACTAAGGTATTTTTCAACTACAATTTGATATCTGCAAGGTCAATAATATGCAAAATATATATACATATATACATACAATACATAATCATTTCATAACAATATTAAATTGGAACTAATTTTATGAAATTTTTAATCCTTCAATAAAATTTTAGTGTCCTTTTTTATTGAACACAAATATTACTTTTCTTAACCTTCCTATTGAATTTTTCTCAGTAACAACATATTTATCGAGGTGACTTTTATTAGTTTATTTCAAGCAAGTAATTAAGATTATAATTGTCATTTCTCGTCAGCAAATCTAAAGATTATTTATTGAAGACTGAAAATATAATATTTATTTAAGTTTGTAAGGTTCACTTTGCGGTGCTTTAAAGCATTTATAAATATATTTTTATTTTAGGCAATTTTATAGTGAAGAATACTTTTAAAACTTATGATTGAATTCTAAATGTAGAAATCTAAGTATTCCATAGACAAAATGGAAGACAATTTATTAAACTTACAAACTTATCTAAAATATGATGAATATTTCATCCAAAAACAAGTTTTAATGCCATTTGCTTTCTCCTGAAATAATATTTTAAATTTTATTCGTCTACAATTTATTAAGTTTCTAATTCAGATAAACAAAGTATTTCATTTTTTAATATCATGACCAGCAAACACATCTGAAATTGATTTTTGCAAATTTCATTTTCCATTTTTTTAATATGCTTATTAAAAAAATAGGCTTATAATGTTTTAACGGTATATATTAACTTAAGTATTGCGCATGAATTTAAATTTGAGTCTTTAATACAGAGTTCATTTGCATCTTAAAAATAATAATACTTTAATAATTTTTCAAAGTCTCATTAAATGCATATATGTTCAAAATTTAATATTGATTTCCCTAGCAATTTATAGAGGCACCATCTAACAGCCTAATAGAGATATAGACATCGAACTCAATCATAAAAATACAGTGAATTATGAAACAAAATGGTAATGATTAAAATTTGAAAAAACTTGCAAAAATTTTTCGCAATATTTTTTTACAAAAAATTAAACCATATATTTGCTATAGACTTTAATACTTTAAGTCACTATATATTTAACGTGAATTTTCTAAAGGCATTTGAATAAATATTTTAGGGGGATTTTTTGATTAATGAATAATACCCTAAGTTAATTGAATATTCAGATATAATTTATTGATATTTTGATAATTGAATATTCAGATGTTCAAATCATAGTTTAAACTAAGATAGAACCATAATTTGGATTTGTCTGAATATTCTTCATTTCTAATTTTTTTTATTATTGTCTGCAAAAAAAAAACTTACATTATTAAAGAATTACGAAAAATTAATAATACCAAAATGCAGATGATGTTATTAGCAGCGTATTCATTCAAAGGTAAATTTTTCGTACTACAATACTCTTAGCATTATTCTTCTCAGCTTTATTCGATCACTAAAATAAAATTTACGTTTCTTGAAACACACTAACGCCTGTTAAAAGCATCGTTTTCGAAATGAGTTAATTCGAAAATTTATTAAAAAAAACTTTCTCATATTAAGAAGCTTTCATGGAGGATTAGTTTTAAAAAATCAGGGAAACTTGATCTATTCATAGGTAAATTCATTCATTTACGGAGTGATATTTTAGATTTGTGGCGAAGTTCTGAGAACTGTACCAAGTCTCTTTTGTCTGGGAAGAATGAGATATTATTTGTAATGGTTAGCTCTCTAAGCAGCTGTAGCAGGATGCGGCCATTTACTGGAGGAAGAATTTAGTTATTACAAACGAAGAAAAAAAGATTTCGAATCTCTTTTCCTTAGGAAGTAGAGGAAATATGGACACTCCTACTCTTATGAGAGTAATAACAATTTTTTGCTTTAAAGAAATAAGTCATTATGATTTGTTCAGTTTGAGGCCATATTTTACAAATTACAACCTAACGATGGTCTCATAAGTAAATCTGCGATTCTTTAATGAGGGAATGATTTTATTTTTGTTTCGTAATATTTTTTTTTATCTTTTGAAATAATCAATATTGAATGTAATTTTTGAGTAAATATTTTATTGTAAATCCATTTTCAATTTTTTTTTTAAATAATCATTTGCCTTTTTTAATATATTTTAATTTGATATTCTTAAAATTTATTTTTTCCAAGTCATAAATAAATATTATAAGACTCCAAAACTTAAATATAATAGAGAAAAAAAAATGTTTACTGATTTTCAGACTAACAAAATTACTGCTAATTTTTGTTTGTAGAAATAAGTTTTATATAATAATAAGTATTTGAATTTGTTTTCAACAATGAAAATGTTTTATGCGAAATACATGAGACATATATTTAAATATTAATTTAGATTAGGTATACCTCGATTAAATTAATAACGAAATTATTTTTTTAATTTTAATGATGAAAAAAATATTTCTGTGATATAACTGTTTTTGAGAATAATACCTGTGAGCATATTGTGTGTAAAGTGTTATGTGACGTGCTTCTGTGTGCATTCGACATTTTCAAGGCAAAAAGAAAATCTAAATTTCTTACATTTTGATCAATTAAATTTCGAGCGAAAATATAAAAGAAACATGTCCAAGATGCCCATTTTGTTCCTCCAAAATATGCATGTGTTCAGTTTCATTATTTTAAGTTCGTCTATATTTTCTATTGTGTCAACAAAGATGCGGATTTCCCTTCATTATTAATATTAATGTGAGCGAAATATTTACCATCTCAATTCAATGTAATATTCAGACGGCATGAACACATAACACAGAAAAGCAAAGCAATTTTGCATGCAAAGTTCTCTAATTCTTCTGCTCTTTTATCCATGAAGAGTTTGGAATCAGTAAAATCTTATAATCGCCCCATCAACGGAAAATCGGAAAATTTTACTTTTATTTAATTTAAACACTTAGTTAACATGAATACTCGCCACCAATAAGTCACGTCAGGGCCTATCAAAGATCTAAAATCTATAGATAATATTTATATGATTTGTATACTCTTACTCTTTGCTGAATAGAGAGGCCATCATTCTCACAGCAAAAGAGGAGACCTACAGAATTATCGAAAATTTGAGGAAATGGATTTTATCTTCGATCAGCAGATCTGCCGAATTCTAACATATTGAACGGATAAAATGACAAATGATATTCTATATATCAGAATGGGGAAGGAAAGTAGAGAAAAGGGAAAGACGTCTTGCTGTAAAATCTTAGTCGGTATGTTTTAGGTAGTAAGTAGTTTAGAGAATAAAGAAATATTAAAAAGAAATTTTTTTGGCATTTATGAATAATCTGATGTTTTTATTAAAATCTTGATTGAATTGGTTAATATATTATTTAAGATCGATTCATTCTATAAATTTAGATTATTGTGATTAATGGGAGTTAAATGCTTTACAAAAATATAAAAAAAGCATTCACTTGGATTCTGCCATCAAGTTCTTTTCCTTTAAAGAAGATGCTACCTCTAATCATATTGGTCAAAAATACCTTAATCATTGGGTATAATATAAAAATAGTTTATCGTTAGATCAAACAAAAAAAATATAATTAATGGATTTTCATGCAGACAACTTAAAAAAATGAAATAATGATTAAGCTCTAAATTATTTAAATGACGATTAAATGATAAATGGTTTAAAGGATAATTGCTTTAAATGATAATAATATAATTTTCTTTTTTAAACATGCATTTTATATATCTTAAAATATAGCATTTGATTTTTTTTCTGTAAATGTTCCTTTTTGATTGACATATGCTGTTTCTCTAAACATTTGTTCCTTGTATGTCCAAATATTTATACGCATTAAATTTGCATTTAAATTTTACGTATCACTAAATATTTAGTTACTCATTAAGTTAGAAAGCATGTAATGTTAAGTGGGAAATGTATTAATTTTCCACCAAATGGTATTTAATTAGTTACTGAGTTACTTATAATTAGTTACTGAGTATAAAAAATTGACTGATATTTTCATAAGAAGGAATTTATCAATCTGAGTGGTATATTCAGATACCAAACATTTTTTATTTAATTCAGTTCTTTAGTTAAATTAGTGAAGTGTGTTGTTCTATTTCATTAAATCTAGCAAACTTATTCGAAACAACAGCACTTATCAGGAATAGCTAAAGCATTTATAAACAGTGATAGAAAGAAACTTTGAATGCATTAACACATTATAAAAGAGAACTTGATTTTGGTTTTGAAGGTAAAAAATAATTTGAAATATTTCATGCAATTGTATATAATTGATTTATTCAACTTATTCCTTAATTTTCAATTAATCCATAATTGCATAATTGTCAAACTTTCTTTTCACACAAGCGGACGATATATATGATATAATACATTTCACTCAAATGGGAAGAATTATGTGTCTCAGTTTTCAATTACCCTTCTATAGAATGAAAGAAAAGTCATAGGGTATTTCCAATTAACTTAAGATCCAAAAAGAAATATCAGAAGATTCAAATAGTCAAGTGCACCAAGAAATAAAGTGCGTCAATGTTTGTAAATACGATTCACATTGTAGGCGGGAAATATATATATATATATAAATATTGGGACAAAATTTAAGGGGAGGTAGGGGATATCACAATGATTCAGATTTGCATAGCAACCCGTGGTCCGAAACGCCTTCATTCGGCGCTAGGTGGTGTTTAGGAAAGCAGACTTGCAATCCCTTAGTCATTTGAGCTGTGATCGCCCGCAGATGAGCATGGAATATTTTACGAACACGGAGCTGGTGGATATGCACCTGATTTATGGATTGGCAGAAGGAAATGCAAGCGCGGCTAAAAGGTTGTATCGGGAAAGGTATCCACCAGCACCGGGAGATGCACCGGACCGCCGGATGTTCAGTAATTTGAATCACAATGTTTGTGAATATGGGTCGTTACGAAGTAATAGACATAGTGAGGGCAGGCCAGGATGGAAGAAAATGTGTTGGATACCGTTAGAAGGAATCCAAGTGCCAGCGTACGAGCTGTCGCTACTGCCGTTGGATGATCTCTGAATAGTGTTCATCGTTTTTTGCAACGTGAAGGCTTACACCCATACCATCTGCAAAGCGTACAGTTACTGCTCACCGCAGATTATCCTCCTCACGAACGTTTTACGTGGTGGTATCTCGATCAATGTTGCCAAGATGCGAATTTCTCATCCTACATTTTAATGACGGATGAAGTGTGATTAACGCGAGATGAAATGTTCCACTACAACAATGAGCATTTATGGGCTGGCGATAATCTCCATGGTATAAGACCGCATGCTGCCCAACATCGCTTTTCAGTGAATATTTGGGCTGGTGTTGTTGGTGACGTCTTAGTCGGACCTTATTTGTTGCCATCGCCACTAATATATGCACAATATCACATCTTTTTGAAAGAGGTTCTACCAACATTACGTGACCCTGTGCCACAACATATCAGACACCACATGTGGTTTCAACATGATGTTGCACCTCTCCGTTATGGCAGATGTGTTCGTGAACATTTGAATAAGATGTTTGGTCACCGATGGATTGCTACTGGTGGACCGGTTCCCTGGCCACCACGCTCTCTTGATTTAAACCAAATCGATTTCTTTCTTTGGGTTACGCACTGAAAAGTGCTATGTACGCAACACCTGTGGATTCAGAAATGGATCAGGTTGTAAGAATCATCTGTGCTGCTGCGGATATCCAACAAAATCCGGGTGTATTTGATAGAGTTCACCAGTCTATGGTTTGACGGTGTGACGCAAACTTTGAACATCTTTTGTGACATTTTAATATATCATGTACCACAGCACATATAATATCTTTGACCAATAAACAATTCAGATGATATCAATCTTGTCTCTTCATTTCTTGTACCTGTCATTCTACTTTCCCATGGCGTTTCCGATCACGGATTGCTATGCAAATCTGAATCTTTGTGATGTACTTTACCTCCCATTAAAGTTTGTCCCAATATTTATGGGACACATTGTATATTGTTATCAACGACTTAATTTGACATTAACGGTATGTTCCTAATTTTATATCCCATAACACTTTGATGACTCACTCTATGTCAGCCATTTCGATTCAAATTTTTTCGACCATTCATTACTTTTCATTGAATCTTGTAATGTCAGAAATCCTATTCATTTGTTATCGAAGTAGTTAACTTATGAAGTTATGGTTATAAATCATGTCGCAATGCAGAATGATTTATAATATTTTCTGTTAATATATAAAAAACTAAATAATAATTTGAATAATTTTCGTCATATTTTTTGCAAAAGAGATAAAATCAAAATATTTTGAATATTATCAAAATGTAGATTTTGTTATTTTACAAAGAGAATACCTCTGAAATATTTGATAATTAACAGCAAAGTCAAACAAAATTCATCTTTACAACATAAACTGCGAAAACATTTCTGCTGAAATGCTGCATTACTTTAAAGATAATTATATAAAGATAAAGATAATGAAATTTAGTTTTTAATAATATATATATAATTTCTTTTAAACCAAAACTCATTTTTTTATAAACTAGCCTTAAACACTAAGATACGTTCAATAAATATTATTTTGACCAGTCACATTACGTCATGTGCCCAGTCACAAATGCTCACTTTCTATTTTTCGACAGGATGCTAAAAGAAAGATGAAAAAGCGATAGAGAAAGTAAAAAAAAAAAAAAAAAAAAAAAAACGTAAAATCAGTAATTTTTATACAGGCATCTTATCTACTACGATAGAATTGCGAAGTAAAATAATTTTCCCGAAGCCTTTCTACCGTTCATTCGCCATTTTTCGCTAAGTTTATATATGCTCAAGCTATTCGCTTTTTCATCGAGATTCTTCTTTTAAACGTTTCCCTAAATTTGAATGCTTGGACCGTGTGGAAATTAAAAGATAAAATGAAACTTTTTTTTTTCATTTTGAAATTACATCTGTATAGAACTGTGCAAAGAACTCAGGAAACATCTATCACTGTTCCCTAGATTTGTTGAGAGAAATAACAAGAAAAAGTCAATAAATTCCCAGTTGAAAAGTAAGAATACAAAAATAGATATTATAAAATACTAGATTTTATGGAAAAAATAAAGTACGGATTTTTTTATGCACCTGCTCATCTTTCAAATTCCTGAGATTTTCTTGAAAACAGTAATTATTTGGATTCAATAATTGAGTATCCTTTCATTGTTTGCTTGTCTTTACCGGAATATGCATGTTTATAAATCTATTTTTCATTTTATACAGGTATCTGGCAGACAGTTATCAAATCGTGATATATATATATATATATATATATATATATATATGTGTGTGTGTGTGTGTGTGTGTGTGTGTGTCGCTTTTGATGCATTATTTTGTTTTTAAGAAAGGTTTGTATTTTTATGATGATATATTTATCCCATATTAATTCTTAAATGATAATTATGATTACAATGTCTACATTTATTTGATTTCAAAAATATAATGTATGTAAACAATGAATTATCTCCTCAAAATGATTTTTTTTTATTTCCACTTCCTTAAAACTTGCGTTAATACCCTTCTTTAAAATTTCATTCTCGCCATTTCAATTTATAATTTTTTTTGTAAAATATATATTGCATTTCTTTTAGATTTTTATCTGCAATAAATTATTTATAAATTATTATTTGCAGAAAGCTAATGCTGTGAAATACTCCACAACCACAATTTACTAAACATATCATTAAATATTAAGCCCGATTAAATATTTCGTAAAAATATTTGCAAAAATTTATAAATATAAATTATAGAACTTCACCATTATTGTACTATATGTATATATAGAATGGAATTAATGATTTTGTTGAAGATAATAAGAAATTAATGATTTTGTGAAATAATTTAATGAGTTGTTTTTGAATTCAAACTGTTTCAGTAAAATTATATACTATGTTATGAGAACTTTGAATATAAAACATTGAATATATTCTAAGCAAAGAATTTTACATGCAAATTAGGAAGTGAAAATGTATTTAATACCCTTACGAAACAATTGAAAAATATTAATCATTAATTATGTTTTTATTTGGGAATATTTGTTTCAATAATTATCCATATATAGACTTCTCATTATATATTGTCAATTACAATTTAGCATAAAGATGCATTTCATCTTCACCTAAGACTGGGAGAGGTTGAAACGATAAAATATTACTTATCGAGGAAGACATTGTCTTCTTCTGAATCTGAGCACAGACATCTCTCCTTTATGTCTTTGAAAATGAAATATACTTTCAGCATTATTTTTCTCTTTTTGAAGTTTTGCTCCCAGAATTGTTAAATCATTGCGAGGAGGCAGTACTACATAACTAAGGTAATTGCCCTTCTTCTCCGAAATCACGGAATTCCTAATTTAATAAACATTCTTTGCATAACCAATCTCATGTTAATGCCTTCTCATGAAGGCCTCTGAAGAAAACAACATCGCTACTAGCTTAGTACAGTTTACCACTCTAAGTTATGTAACACTATGGGGATTCCGGAACGGATGCTCAAACGAGAAGAACATTTGAAGGTTCTTTGAATTAGGAGTGCTCCGGTGAAGAATTAAAGCAACGAGCAGAGGAAGTGTAGGAACTTATTTGATCGCAGGTACCTCAAGGAAGCGGTAAATTTAGATCACCGGAAGCTTTAACTGAGAAGAGTACTTTCTCTTATGAAAACGTGAGTTCATTTTGTTTCAATACATACTGAGTACAATTTTATACTAACATTAATGGACTATATATTCATTTATTTTGATGCATATGTTTTATTGCTAAACATAATAAGTGATATCATTAATTTGCATACATTTACTAAATATTGCAAATTCACTACAGTATAAGATACCTGGGTAATTATTGTAAGAGTTTCACTTGTTAAAAGTTATATGGACCCCGCTATATTATTATCTGAAAAGGTATGTATTCTTATGAAATTAAGAATATGAAAGCAAATATTACACTAATTCTTTTTGATATATCATTAAAACACTGTAAAGGGGAATTGCACAGCGTCAGTTTCAAGAGATGATGGTCACGTTGCAGAATGCACTTTATAAGAAGGAAATACAAAACTTTAATGCAGCAACAGAATGTAAAGATTCACATAAAATACGATCGAGGCTCCAAATAATTCTATTAATTTTAAAGTAAGAAAAAGAGAGTCTTCTTTATCTTTTATTTATAATAAAAATGAATGTGTGCGTTGGCGTTCTACAGAGCAGACCGTTTGACCGAAAACACTCAAACTTGCACATTGATTGAGGAGAGAATATGCACCTTGGAAAATTTTCCTTAAAATTTTAATTTATTAAAAACATAAGCAAAATTTTGCTATTTTATTGCTAAAAATTTAAAAAAAATAGTTAGCACTAAATAATTTTACATCATTTAAAGTTTAAAATCTGTTGTTCACTGATGTCAATGTTTTAATTCATAAATTGAGTGTCTGCTTTTAACGTACTTTTAAATAAATATTTACCGACATTTTATACCAATTTATTTCCCAGAAAATAAATAAAAATAAAACTTTACCAATAATAGCATGTTATGCATGCATTGGAAAATAAGCTTTTATAAACGTATTGCCATCATGATTACAAAGCTCAAATTAAAAGATTGAATTAATTATTACTGTAAATTAAACTAAGAATAGTGTACTTTTCAGCACGTGTCTGTATCAAATGAAATAAAAGTAAATTTTCTTAAAATATAAAGGCAAGAAAAATTTTCTGTGGACTCTTAAAGTATCTACATTAACAATTTAATAATTCAGTTTTATTTAAGGCAAGCATCGTTTCTGCTTATTTATTATGGAATGTTAAATGATAAAAATAAAATTATTATTTTAAATGAAATAAGTCTCAAAACTTTTACTCGTAATTTAAAAAAAATGCTTCTTGCATAAAGCATAAAAATTCATCCAAATGTAAATAATTTTTATGTATATTACTAAACTTAAATGCTTGCATGAATAAAAATCAAATTATCAATATTGACTGTATGAACAAGATGAAAAAATGATTTATTTAATAATATTTTCGTAGTTTTTATTAGAATATCAATCTTGATTTCAGTGTTCCTTTTTTTAGAAATAATTCACATACCAGTGATTTTTAGTTTAATTTACTTTTTTTTTCCCTCAATGGAATTAAGCTGTTTCAAACATATTTTAAACAGGAAATGTGAATATTGGCTAGTTTCTGAATTTTGAAAAGTAAATTTGTGACACCAAATATTATTTCTACTAATAAAAGAAAATAATTTGTCTTCGTGTTTTTCTGACATATAATAAAAAAGATATTTTATATATGTAATATTTACAAACTTTTAATATCAAGAAATTATAGACAGTATTTTTCCAAGTTTGCACATGAAACAAAAGACGAATTCTAAATTTTGAGCTAACACTGTATGAAATGTACAAATGAAACATATTCGAATCTAAGTAAATATTATAATATTTATTCAGAAAAATATATGCCTTATCAAAATAACTGTGTGTATCTTCATTTTTATTTAAAAATACTTTAAAAAAATTTATTTTAAAATAAATTCATCTATCTATATATGAGGAGTTTTCATGACAGTGTCGGAAAAAAAATATTAGAGAAAACTAACTTATACGTTTTAGAGTATTTGGGTTAAATTGTTAAGTGCAACGATATATAAGGAAATGATACACCTAATTTTTTTTAACGAAATTCTATCTTCAGATTCCTTAAAACAATTTCCTGTGGTTTAGCAGTTAAAGAACACATAATGGGCAAAAAAAAAGGTTTTGAAATTTTTCACAGAAGAAAATATATTGCTATCTGTAGCACAAATATTTTCATAATGCAAATATATATATATATAAATCATTGCTCCAAAGCAAACCCAAATAAATGAAGAATAAATTCTCTGTAAATGAAAATATCTTAAATTCATTTCAGATTTTTTGTAAGAGATAACTAATCTAACTAACACTAATTATACCCAAATAATTTAAGTCTTTAAAATGTAATTATACTTGCACAATTAATTTGAATCATATAATCTGGAAGCAATTTTTGCTATAAAAATATAATCTATTTTCTAAAAAGCACAATATTAAATGTATTTGTTACGTTCATAGTTAAACATCTTATTTCTCTTTTAAAAACTGTTAATTAATTCTGGCATTAGTTTTTGACTTTGGCGTTCTGAAATTGATTTGATTTCTCTATTGTTCTCCTATTACTTGAAAGACGTGTTACTAATTGGGAATCCAAAGCTGATTGTGTTAATACTCAGCCAGAAAAAGAATTCTAAATTGTAGTCAAAATAAATTGAGATATATTCTTTTTTTTTTTTTTTTTTGCTTTAGGGAAATAAATATAGATCACATTTTTATTTTTCTAAAACTTAATGAAACTTATTCTCCATTATTTAAAGCAGTGGCCGTCGATATAAAGTTTGGTTTTTCTGTCAAAGTTCGGGTTTTGTAAAAAGATAAGTTTTTAAAGATAAGTAAATAGATAATCATTTCAGGAACAAATATATAGATTAAGAGGATCCATAACATTAAAATAAACGAATGTCATTACAAAACTTTTGAACAATTTGTTTTAACTTCACACTAAACTCTCATTGAAATTTAAAACAATTGACTATATTGCTAAATTAGGATCAAGTGTAAACCCTTTACATCTACTTTTAAAACTGGTTCTCTTTATTTAATATTCATCATTCTTATTCTACAGCATTGACAATTGAGATGTGGTTTTAAAATAAATAATAACAAAATAATTATATTAAATACTGACATGCTTAACATTAAATTCTTATAAAAATTCTAAACTGCAACAAATTTTCTTTAAAAAAATCCTTTCTTAAAGGCAAGAAATCAAAATATGCTTGTTTTGGAGTTCTGAAATTGCATAATATATGATATAAATAATACTTCTTTAATTAAAATGCCACCAAATATCCATCAACTATTGATCGATTATAGTGAAGTTTTAACATTCATTTTGAATTGGGATAGTATAGCTATAAAGTGTGTCGTTACGTTAACCATTAATATTTTTAATTTGAAAAGATAACAATTAACCAAATCAACACTAGGTTTTACACTTAAAATAATGTATTTTTTTATTTTACTTTAGCTGGTGTGATGACAGGTTTGTGAAAAATTATGACACAAATGATAATTTAATTTACCGGTCTATTTATGATATAATATTCCTAACTAGTAAAATTAAACACTTGAATAACCAAGAAAGAATAAAAGAACATTATAGATAAAAGAAAATTTTTTTGTCTTCTGAAAATAATATTGTTATAATAAAATAAAATAAAAAGTATAAATTATAATAAAATATAATAAAATAAAATAATAAAATAAAAAGAAAAATAACATTGTTTCTCTTGGTCACCTGCAACCTCATTCTATTCTGTGATTGAAGGGTTTAAAAAATGCGGTAAAATGGCCCAAAGGAGTAAAACTCTGAGCAATACATTGCTCCCTTCCTGGCGGCTACGATGCAATAGCGAGGTAAAATGTTTTCTGCGAAATATTTTATTGAGGATTTGCCAGTTTCTGCTGAATTTTTATAAGTCTCTGATATTTGCATGTTTTTCCTCTAAGCTTTCTCTTTCTGAATTTCTTTCACATAAATTAGAGAAGCTTGTCCGAGTAAAAAATGAAGGATAAAACGAAATGCTTTTGTTGTGCTGAGATTTTCATAAATCGCTCCTTTGAGTAGAAAAAAAAGGATATACTTCTCATTGTTAGCTGCTTCAAGAGAGGGAAAGGGGAAAAAATAATCTAACTTAAAGTCATCTTAATGGTTGGCTCAAAAAGATTTTTAATATAATTAAAAGGCAATTTTATTGTGAAATTAGACATACGGTGATATTTATTACTCCTATTTATCTTCTACATTTAAACCGATTTTCTGACTAAAAATAGGTTACTTCAATCTATAACAGATGCAGAATTATATTTTAAATTATTTAATTGCTATCAAAAACATCCTTCCGAAAGTAATAAACTCTTTGTCTGGATAGATTTTATGAATCATATTTGTTAGTATATATTTATGTAATTTCTAGTAAAATAAATATTATTTTGTTAATCAGTATCCATATATTATAACATGTGATGGTTAACAAAAGATTTCAATGTACAATCTTGCATAGATGTAACAAAATTTTAGAATATTTGAAACTTTATTTTTAAGAACCATTTCATTTTTTTTATTTATTTCATTTAAGGAATCATTTAAGGAATTACGATATCTTATTTTAATGATAATAAATCTTAAATTTCAAATTAAAAATGTGATAATAAATACAATAATTTATTTTTGTAAGAATCGATTAATATATAATTTAAGCCACTTAAAAATATCCAGGTATAGAATAATAATATTCATCTTATATTACATTAATGAGATTAAGAAAAGAGAAAATTTTATGAATCGTTTTCATAAATTTAAATATGTAAAGGCTTAATACACTAATATTTAGTTGATTATTAATAAAAAAATTATTTTATATGAATAATAAAATGCATGAAATTTTAATTTACATAGTCTATAAATTTTAGGGGTTTTGAGGAATTTACATTTCTAAAATTTAATAAATGCTGTTTTATTTATGGTGTTATAAGCTTTCAACAAATAAGAAACTTAACCATTTTTAATATACACTGTTTCTTTGATTTCCATATTAAAATATTTGCAATGAAAATTTATTTTTATAATGTAGCTTTACAGTGTTCTATGTATTTCCATAGTATACATTAACTCTACTACCTTCTCTTTTGATACAACAGATGGTGTTACCTTATTAACATCAAGGTATATTTCCCTTGAACCTCTTGTGGGTCATTATTACATTGTATTCTAGAGAGTGTTGTGTATTTTCGTATTCGTGTTTGTTTTTTCTTATGAAATGTGGAACTTAGAAAATAATTAAATAACTGTTTCTGATGATGAAGCTATAAATAATACACTCCCTTTACAATGGTTTGATAACTACGAAAAAACTCCGTCAAATGTAATCTGAAGTACACAATGCCGAATCAAAAGGAATAAAGCAATCTTTCACTAACTATGGCGACATATAAAGAAAAGATTCATTAAACTTTATCAAATCCAGTGTAAAGAATATTATTTTTTAGTATCACCTGATATATTTAATTTTTTAAATCTTTATTATTTAAATATCAAGCTTGTGTTTTGGCAACTGAATTGGAAATAAAGCCTCTATTGAAAGCAAAAAGCGGATGAAACAGTAAGCTACATAAGGAAACGCTCACAATTTTTTTATTTTTTTATTTCAAGAATGTGGAATTCTTCCCTAACCCTTTCTAGGGCCATGGGAAGTATGCTTCCCACCAAATTTATCAATATTTGTATGAAATTATGTAAGTTGTCATAAGTTCTGACAATTTTTTTTAGTAAGACAGAAACTTAGATTCTTCAGTTCTTTATTTCACACAGAATTACGTGTCTTGATTTGTTGCTTAATTATTAATTAACAAAATTAATTAATTAATCAAATTAAATTTATCTAATAAGCTAAATAAATCCCTTTTATTATTCTAATTCCAAGCCTAAAAATATTTTAACATAATATGACTAGAAAAAAATGGCCCTTTAAAGGGTTAAAGTTTTTAAAAAAGAAATTTTATTCCAACATGCCTTTTATCAATTAAAAACAAAGTATTTGACTCGTTAGTGTTAAATCAATGTGAGGGGATCACTTCATAACAAAAGTAATTGGCATTCTCTAGTTAAACCATACAATTCCTTATTTAATGAATATTCTTTGCGTATCCAAACACTCGTTAATGCCTTTGTGAGAAAGCCAGGGAAGAAACAACACCTTTTCCATTCTGCTCAAGTGCTCTCCTCCAGAATTTCAAACACTGTGTGTTTTCAGGAACAAATAGGCAAACGCGAAGAATGTTAGAGAGTTCTACGATCTAGAACGCTACGTGAAAAATTAATGCAAGCAACCATCTTAGAAACTAAATAGGTGGAAGAAAACTGGAAGAAAATTGCAGACATGAGTTATATTAGATTTGTTTTAAAAAAAATGTGAGTTTTCCAAGAAAGTTTTGAAGTATACCTTTATATATATATTCCCTTTTAAAGTATATCTCCTTATCTAAAGTTTAAAACATTCTATCGGAATAAATGTATTAATTTCTAAATTTCCAGTTTGATATTTCTGGATTCCCTTGCTAATTCCTCATTGTTTATTAACTCCGAAACAAAAATGAAAATTTTAATCACTGCATATGCATTCCGAATTCCTTGATACCTAGCATCTATAATATATGCCTTTCATAAGCATTCAGTTTATAAAATACGTATTTAATTTTTACAAGATTATCTCTAATATTCTTTGTTATTCATATCATATTAAAAGGATACAATGGTGAGACATCTCCAAAATGATAAAGTGTATTTGGTTTTGAAATTTTCCTAATTATACTCCTATAAAGCTGAAATCAATAAAGTTTACATCATATAAAGATGTTTGTCATTCCATAGACAAAATTCGCTTGAGATAAATCTTTTATAAAATAGAAAAAAGTAAAACAAAATACATTAAAACGTATTTTACTTTGCTATCTCAAACGAAAATTTCATATGCATTAATGCATTTGGCAGGATGATAGAAATATTATTTTTAAACCTGATATATTTTTTAGACATTATATAATATTTCTAAAGTCAAGAATTCAGCACATTTCATGTTACTTATTCTTACACATTTCATACCCCTATTAATGTGGAAAATTTTGTTTTTCAGAATTTTAAATCATTCATTAAATGCTTATGCTTTTAACTATAATAAATATAAATATTATTTATTCTTAAATATCTATTGTGATTCTTCTCAGGGGAAATATTGATTTATTGTGAGGTGAACTTAATTGCTTTATTTTATGATAGTAAGTAAGAATGACCTTAATATTTCAGCTTGCAGAATTTTCAAGATTCCCAGAAATACTGAAAATATATAATACTTTTTTTTTGCTTGCAAGTTTTTATTTTAAATGCTTTCAATTATTTTTCGTATATATGAATAAATTATGCAATTTTAAACAGAAGCATTTTCTTAATGTTCGTGATTGTATTCTTAAATATCTACCCTTAATTCAATTCCATGCTCAAAAGGGAAAAGCATTTCATTTCCTTTACCGACATATCTAAAAGTATGTAAAGATAATGTATAAAGTAATTAATACCATATCTTTTCTTTTAGAACAATTTCTTAGGTTTAATTCATTTATATTTATTTAGAACCATACTTCAGTAAAATGAGAATTTTCTCATTTTAATATTATGTTCTAGAAACACATCTGTAATTAAATTTATAATTTTGAACTGTTTATTCTTTCGATTTATGTATTCTCATTTCGTATAGGAGAATATAATATTTTAACCATAGAGTTTTAGTTACATAATTGTGACAAATACATAGCAATAACTAATGAGCGGAAATTACTCCATATTGATATGAGTATTTCTAAGATATAAAATAAGTATTTCAGGTAACAATTTTATAATTTCAGCTCATAGTTTGAACTAAAATAATGATTGGAATCAACTTTACATGAATATTTTTTTCCGTAATACTTCTACTGAGGGGAAGTATTACTAAATAGCAATACTATCTCTAAGAATGAAGATTACTTAAATACAGATGATGTAATCGACAATAAATTTATTTAAAAAATAAAACTTTTGCACTACCGTATTCTGTGCATCATTCTTGCCCCATTTATACAAGCACTTAAGTAAAAATTTTAACTGCTGAAACAATGTAAAACCTTTTCAAAACATCACTTCTAAAACCAGTTAATTTTGAAGATTATAACATATATTCTCATGTTAATAGGTTTACAAGTTAGACAACACTCAAGAAACTGACGATTAAAAAGTCAGGAAAACTCCGTCCGGTCATAGGTAAATCCATTTATTCATGGTGCGATGGTTTCGCTTTGCGGCAGAGTTCTGGGAATTGTCCCATACCTCCTTTGTCTGGGAAGAAGGAGATGCTCTCTGTAATGGATGGCTCCCTAGACAACCATGGATGATATGGCCTTTTGCTGGGTGGGGAGTTTTGTAAGTGCAAACGAAGAAGGAAGCATTTTGAATTCTTTTTCCTTTACTTTATATATGTGTGTAGAGAAAGCGTCGAAGTAAGGAAAAAACTCCTAAATTCCTTCTCCTAGGGGAGTAACAACTCTTTTTGTTTTAAAGAAGCTTTGAAATGATTGTGAATTGTCCAGTTTCATACCATATTTTACAAACTGCATCCTACCTGCTACGATTTTAGATCCTTAAATTTTTTTTAACATTTTGCCACATATTTTTCTTTTTCTTTTTTGTTCTGATATATTAATTTTCTTATCACTCGGTATAATCAAAATAGAATGTGAGTACTGACTGAAAATTTTATTATTATAAATCAAATAGCAATTTTTTTAAAACATTATCTACTTGTATTATTTAATATATTTCAAAAACATTTTTTTACAAGGTATTTGCAAATATATAAATCTTCTAAGCTGAAATGCATCATAAAAACATCAAACATAGAATTTATGCTAAAAAAATATTTCTTTTCTTTAAAGTAATAGGTGTTATAATTGCATTTAAAATTTATTACAAAATTTATGATTATTCTATTGCCCAAGTAGAATACTTATAAAAATATCTAAATTATTTTTTTGGCTGTATATATAATTGCAGAACATAAATTATACTGAAAAAAATAAAAAATAAATATGTAAAAAAGCACCGTATCACAACAACTCTTTCATTTTTTATGATAGAACCATGCATGAAATGAACCTACAATGAAATAAAATAATTGGTTTTACTTGCATATTTTAATACTATGTAAATTTTATATTGACACTGAAACTGATATTCATGTAATATGAAAAAATAATAAAGAAAATCAAAGATAATAAATAATATTTTTTGTCAAATCCTATTTCAAACAGGAAAACATAATATTTATATAAAACATTTGAAATATTCTTAAATAAATTTCTGAATTGCAACATAACCAATCTAAATTGCAATTTCCTTCATGATGTCATCATTGTGCAAAATAAATTTATTCTTTCATTTTATAGAAACATTGAATCAAATTTATTCCATATATTTAATTAGAAATATTTCTGTAAATAAATAAAACATAGTTTATGTCCTTTTTTTTATTCTAAAACTGATATATCTTTGGATGCTGTCTAATTTATTTTAAAACTGATATTATTGTTTATAATACGATTATAGTTTTACAGCATCTTTCTTGAATATGGAAACCTTATAAGCCATGAAAGTAAGTTATAAAATTCATCTTTTTATAACAGGTACATAAATATAATACTCACTGATACATTTTTAATTTCTAAAACAATATATATATTTGGAAAATATCTTGCATCATAATTGTAACAACATGGTAAGGGCTCAAAATGAATTCTATAATTAGTTCAAAAAATTGTTGAGAGCTGACACCGTTATATGCTGAAAAAAACATGATAATTCAAATGCTATTTTTAACTACAAATGATAATTGAGAAATGAAGATTAAGTCAAAAACTATATTTTGTTCTTATATAGCACTATATTTTTTTCTGAAAAATCTTCTGAACTATGAAAAATGATTAATAAGAAATCAATTTTATTCATTTTGAAAATTTAAGAAATTTAAATTAAAAGGACAAATAATTTTAAATTCTGACAAATGACGTCATCTCATTTATGTCTATGAGACACCATTTCACATATGCAATAATGTAAATAGCATATAAAGTCACAAATATTTTAATTTTTTCCCATTTTTTTTAAATTTACAAAGTATATTAACCGTAGTTTAGTTCATATCCATTATTATTCAGAATCAGTCTCCTTATTCGACCAACTGGATTTGTAAAATTGTTGAGTTAGCGAAAAGTTTTAATAAATAGTTTTACTCAATAGTTTTACACAAGATTTTAATACTAATAAGTACTTTCGAATTTGGAATTATGATACATTCTTAATATTTATTTTTAATATAGAATTTTTATTATGCTACATATCTTTATATTTTTTTATCTCCTCTTTCTTCTAAAATTTGAGATTCAAGTTTTCAAATACCCAATATTGCGTTTATTTAATCGAAAGATCACAATTTAAAAATAATACTTTAAATTATTTAGCAATGGGGATTTAAGTACTCTCAGTCCCTCATGCGTTTAAGAATCATAAATTATTCATTATTACATTTTTACATTTTTTAATCATCACATTTTAGAAGTATTTTGCTTGTTAGATAAATAAAAAGTTAAAAAAATTCTAACATTAAATGTTTTAATATGTTTTATGCGTTGATTAGAAATGTCAGAATTAAATGAAAAAATTCTTAACCGCATATTCCGAATTACTATCTAGAATTATAAAAATAAAAGTAATGCTAAATTTATATTAAAAATTTGCTTTAAAGAAACATATATTATGTGAAGAAAAAAAATCTATTACGTTTTGTTTATTAACAATTGAAGAAAAATCTAGATTAAATCCCCATTGTAATAATTAAAAAAATATTTCGTTACAATAATAAAAAAAATATGTAAAATATGCAAGAAAATGTACTTAAAAATGTATTGTAATTATAAAGAAATACAATGCAATTAAATTAATGTCAAAGTTAAAAAGAAAATTTTGAAAAATCAGACAATTCCGTGCTATGATATTATTCGACGTTATCAAGGATAAAAGCACGTAAAAGTAAATGAACAATTTCCCTTTCTTCTAAGTATGTTTGTGCAGAATTTCACTATTTTAGGTTTATCCATTTTTCCAGTTGCGTCCATACAGGCAATTATTCGTTTTCATTATTATTAGAGAAATGAACGCAAAAATCACCTTCGTATTGCAGTTTTATATTAAGACGATGTAAACACATAATACCAAAAAAAATTGCTTTTTCTTGCACATTCGAGGCATTTTTTGTTTCTCTTAACAGAAGCGATGAAATTGCTAGATCCTACCTACTTAGTAAAAATGTTTAAAAAAATGTATTTTATGCATTTAGGAAAGTGAATACAAGTTTCCCGTAAATGAAGCCCTATCAAAATTCTAACTCTATGATGTATGAACCAAATTTTTCAAAGCTCTTGTTCTGTCCTGAATAGAGAAGCTATCAATGTAGACTGAGTTTTTGGAATGAAATTGATAGCTACGGAATTATAGAAACTTAGACGAAATGGATTTTATCTCCGATCAGCAAGTCTGCCAAATTCCAACATATTGAACAACTACAATGACAAATGGCATTCGGTATATCAAAAAAGGGAAAGAGAACGACACAGAAAAATCATGGAATCTCTTGCTTTACAATATTATCATTCGATATATTTTGGGATTAAGTAGAATAAAAATCAAGAAAATATTAATCAGAAAATTATTTAGTATTTCTAAATAATCTGATTTTTTTAAATAAAAAAAATAATAATCAGGTAAATGCTATTATTTAAGATATATTCATTCTTTGGATATGAATTATTGCATGTAATACAAGTTAAAAAAATGTTATTATTTAAGTAAAAAAATTATTATCTGATAAATGCTATTATTTAAGATATATTCATTCTCTGGATATAAATTATTGCATGTAATACAAGTTAAAAAATTTAAAGAAAAGCCTTCGCTTCATTTTTATTATCATTTCTTCTTTAAAGTAATTACTTCTATTCGTGTTGTTCAGAAAAGTAAAATAAATATATTTTATCTTTAATATAAATGAAAAAATAGTAAATGGATTTTTTTTGTGCAGATAACTATAAAAATAAGTTTGCCATTTTTAAACACATAATTCATATATAATTTTATTCAAAGCAATTGATTTTCCTCTGTAAATTTTAGCTTTGAACACCAAAATGTTGTCCTTTTGTCCATCGATGTTCATATATGTATACTTGTTAAGTTTACATTTAAAGTTTTTGTATTACTAACCATTTAAGAGGATCGATACGCTAGGAACAAAATTTTTGAATGACCAAATTTTTAATATCTTTTTAACATTCTTAGATCTATTGTCAATCATAAACTCGAAAACTATGAAAACTTTATATTATAAATGTAGTAGGTTTTGAGAAGCTTGGAAGTTTATTTTAAACTACAATGAAGGGTGATCAAAAAGATTAAAACTCTAATAAAAATGTGTTTGCTGCGATCGTAGTTTTCTTTTCACATATGTTACAGAGAATAATAATCCATGAGATAAACAATAAGCTAAAAAAAATTGAAATGAAAATAAATTAAGAGTTAAATGTGTGTAAATATGTATTTTTCAATTAATTTACAGACATATAAAGTTTAATAGCTATAAATAAATTGTTGAATAATTTTGTAGCCCAAAGAAATTTGAAACATGTATTCTAAATTTATTACAATTATGTCTATTAGGCTTGAAGTTATCGTGCTAACAATGAGATGATTTTATAAATAAACGTTTATATTAAAGATTTTTTTTATGAAAAACATTCTTTTTTCTTCAGTTTAAAATTTTCCATAATTATAAATCTGACCTTCCTTTTAATTATTTTACAAACTTTTCTTATTTGGTTGAGTAAAATATCTTTTTGAGTCTAAAAATATATAGTTTTTTAATTATTGATTAACTCCTTTACAATGAACAGCAACCCATTTCATTCATAACTTTAAGTTCCCAATTTTAAACTATTGAAATCAACTAATACAACTTTATAACCGAAATTAAACAAATGCATGGATACAAATGTCAATAGCTGCATTCATAGTTACTATATAAAATACTTTTTCAATATTCAATAATACCTAATACGAGATTTAATATGTGTATTTTCCCTTCACGCAGTAATTATTTTACGCAGTAATTGTTGATCGCATAATTTTAAAAAAAATATGTCATATAATGCATGTTGTATGTTGTAGAGATACTACCATCTTATTCTTCATTGACTTGCCAAAAGCTTTTTCTCCTTGATCCTTGCACCCACCATCAACATCTTTCGGGCATTGACAGTATCAAGGAAAAATCACTACATTGTTATCCAGACTTATCCAGATGTCATACATTATATTGAATAAATAATTAACATAATTTTATTGCTTGAATAATTTAAGAAAATATGCAGTTATATTTTATTAAATCCATCAAAAATACAGTATTATCCAAAAAGTCTTGATCTTACAGAATGCGATTACTATTTTTAGGAAGATTTCGTATCGTTTAATTAATACTTAAAATGGCAAGTCTATTTTTTTTATTAATTTTAATATGACGGCTTTTTTTTTCTTCACTCTAAGTGTGTATCAAGATTTAATGATAGAAAGGTTTTTCGTAAAAGTTCCGAAAGGGCGGATTTATATTTGATAATAATTTCAATGGTCAATGAAACGTCTTTTTGCACTTAGAAAGAGGTGTGTGTTTTTTTTCTACAGAGAAAATATGCAAAAATTCAAGGAAGAGACTTCAGAGAACTTTAAAAGAATATGTTGTAACGTGTAAAGGTAATACCTGTATAAATATTCCTTTTTCATGATATGCAGTGGCACTTTTTAAAACATGACACTCAGCTTAATTAATTAAAATTCATTAGCTCATTCATTAATATAATTAATCGAGTAAAAAATAATTGGGATAAAAAAGGAATATCTTCAGCAAATATCGGATTTAAAACTTCCTTTTAATAGTGTTTTGAACTTGATTTAAACTCTTTTCCTTCAGTCTTCTTATTTTTATTTTCCATCTGTGAAAAATCCCTGAGGCAATTAGAAAACCTATATTGCAACTAAATTTACATTTACGTAACTACGTTTGTACAAGTTTTATCTTCGTTTTTGACTGGGAGTTAACCTATTTTCGTAGCAGTCATTTAGGTAAAAACAAGATTTATTAAGTCACAATGCTTATCAATTTATATCCATTTAAAAACTTTGCATAGAAGTTTCTAAAAACAAATTCTGTGTTGATTTTGCGTCTCGCAATGGCTGATGAACATAATGTTTTTTAGCATTTATAAGTTGGAAAACTTAGATTATTATTTATTTTATTGATGCTCTAGATATGCTTCAGAGTTTTAAAATTGATTACTGCGTCGGCCGGTTTTCTCTTGCTACAAAAATTGCACTTTCGAAATATTTGAGAAATAAATACTTTCTTCGGATATTAATTTGGAATCTTTTTTCGGTGGATTAGTGATGATTCAGGCTTTTCCCATTCTGATTAATAATGTTGCTTATTTAGAATTTACAAATTTTAATACCATACATTTTACAGCATTTTTGATCAATGGACTCTACTTTTAACTTTTTATTTTAGGAAAACATAAGTCATATTCTTCAATCCACAGCTTGTTTGCATGCAGCATTTTGAAAGAAACATGAATTTAAAAATAGCAAACTATTTATCTCATTTGAAACTAGTTCTTATTAAGAAAATCAGATGTATTTGCTTTTTTTAAAATTCTTCATCGAAATAATTCTAAAAATATGTAAATAACATCTGTATTGGAAATAATTATAGCAGTTATGCACAAACTTCATAAAATATACTTTGAATAAAATATAGAAGAAGGCTTAAAACATTTGTTGAAGTCTTAGAGAAGCATAGAGTTTGGCATATGGTTGCATGTCATTGTACCATTCACCATTCAATTAATCCTTAAATGTGTAATTGTCCAACATGATTTTCAGATATTTTTGAGGTGATTAATTTTACTGCCACGATTAAAGAGTCAATTTAAATAGTAATTTATGAAGAGTATCAACAATTTTAAGTATGTTCTACAATATTGGCGAGAAATAGATAACTCCAAAAAAAATTCGAAAGTCAAATATTTCAATCATTATGTACCTAGATGAACATTTCAGCTTATTTCTGAGCGTGTACATTTTTTTCTCATTGCGTTAACTGATTTTCAAATTTGTATGTTAATAATAGTCATTTGTAAACGATAATACTGCCTTAATTAATATTTAAATATCCCCAAAACAGCGAAAAATATAAATATTTATAAATATGAAGATGAAAAAAAAATATGAAACTTAGAATACCTTACTTTCAAGAATCCAGAAATCTAGTTAATGAATACAGAATTTCCTTTTTTTAGTGTTTGAAAATCTGCATGCATCGAGAAGGGAAGTTGTAGTTGAGGAGGTATAATTTGGTTTTATGACAATAAAAATATTTTCTTTTGCCACATTGTCATTTATCTTTAACTATCAGTACCCGCACAGTGTTACCTGTGGCATAACATCCAAGACCAAAAATTAGCTTTAAACGTCTGCACCCGATATGACATGAGCATGTCACGCAACATCAAACATAAAATATATATTTAGAAATCATCAAAAATAGCTACAAAACCATTTTTTATGGCACACATTCAGAAATACAATACTGGTTAAGATTTGATATACAGTCATTTGGCGCCTTGCTAGGTTGGCAATTTTTCGGTGTCGCTTTTGCTACCCTTACTCTATTGCTGCCGTTTGCGCCACATTCTGCCATTTCGCTAAAATATGGCGATAAATTATTTTTTTGGCGAAAATAACTGTCTATCAAAGCTGTTCCGAAATATTTAGACTGTTAAAAAGGTAAAAATATATGTTCACAGACAAAACAATATACTTTTAATGTATATTTTTTAATACACAGTAGAAAAGCTATTTTAAAATTTAAAAATATACAAATAAGTCATTGTTCCCACTGTTCCATGTTTATCAAATCCCCACCAATTTTTATCAACTCTGTATAATTTGATATGAAATTAAAATTCATCTTGCTTCATAATATTTCTTTGTAAACTATATTGGCTGTTATTCCTCTTGGTGCCAAGGCAAAAAGATTTTGTTTGGATGCAATTCTAGAAAGTGCCACATAAAGTTGTCCATAAGAAAAACATTCTTCGCTTAGGTCAATTTCAAATCCAGTAGTGTGAAACGTTTTTCCTTTATTAGTAAAATAATTAATATCGCAATTTTAAAATCCCTTTTCTTTATTTTGATATGATTTCAATATACTAAAACCTTTCCTAATAAATGTTCTATAAAATGGTACAAATATCTCCAATATCACTTAATTTTGGGGGGGGGGGCATAATAAGTTTAAAATCAGATGTAAACAAAGCAATGTATCACATGCATTGCATACCACAGTTCTTGATAATTGCGCATGTGCAGTTTTAAGTTTTCGTACATGCGCAGATACTACTGTTGTATGCATGCGCGAATCGTAGTAAGAAAATGCTTTAAATCACAATTATAAAACTGCTTTTTTTTATATGACATCAATATACTAATACCTTCCCCAATAAATGCTTTACAAAATGTTACAAATATCTCCAATATCAGTTAACAATTTCTTGAGCTTTTGTGGTTTAAACATACAGATGCTTTCAGGGGTCTTCATTTTATACTATGTGCAGATTACAGAAAATATAGAATGCAACACTTTCTTTCTTGTAAATGTATTCAGTTGCTACGACTTTGCATTTAAAGATATTAATTTTTTTACAAAGAAAAATACACAGTTTAATTTCTTGAAGAAGATTTTCTTATTAAGTCCAGTATGTCAAACAACCGAGAAACTATCTAAAAAAGTAAAAATGTGATTTTTGAAATATTTTCAATGCCACAGGAAACTCTTGGACAAGGATACCAGAAAAATTATCAGAAAACCAGCATATTATTTCAGCGATAAATATGAATTTGTCTTTTGTTTCTGATAAATGTTTCTTTAAAAATATATACTGATACAATTGAATATATGCATATAAACTTAAAAATTGCCTGTCAGTAATTTTGAACAAATTAAAAAATTATTAGATTTAGTGTTTTTTGGAATCATTAAAATATTCATAATTTTTTCAAGGCGAAATACAATTTGAATACTCTAGAATAGATGTTTCATTCTGAATATACTTTTATGAGTACTTTTATTAAAAATGTGTTGTAAGTGAAAATATGAGGAAAAATCTGTGTCAATTTTTTTATCGATGATTATTTCAGACTCATGGTTTTTTGTTTTTTTTTTGAAATGCGTTTACTTACTTTCATTTATTCATATGTATATATATATGAAACATAAATGTCCAAAAATGGAGTAAGAGATTGAAAATACCCCTTAAAACAAAGAAATGGAACAAAGAAATGAAAGGCATCCAAATGGATATTTTAATAAATAAGTCACATTTTGAAGCAAAAAATTTTGGATTCATATAAGAACTAAACTAAATCTTATTAAATATATTTTCATTACTATCTGGTGTTTTTGGAGTATTAATATTGTAATAACATTTTTTTTTCTTTTTTCTATAAAAGATACAAATAAATTGAATTATAAATTTTAAATTATGTAATATAAAATCCGCTTATTATCCCATCTTCATGAACAAAAGGGCATATTTTAAAAACCGGAAGGAAATAGTTTTAAAATCTTTTTAATGCAAGTCATTTTACTGCACAAATTGTTGATTTGAAGATATAATTCATTCCAAGAACTATATTTTATCCTTTCATATAAAATACAAATGTAACTTTTAAATATTCCAGGAAAACAAACTTCTGTGCTACTTTTTCTTTCAAAAACTATTATCACATTATATGCTAAATTAATGTGAATAAATTCTTCACATTAAAAAAAATACATTTGTTATGATTTTTTTTGATTTATTGAATAAATACAACTAAATGCTCAGTTGTCTAAATGCGAAATAAATCATTTAAACTACTCTGAGCAGTATGAAATTGCTTCCATATGCAATATATTTTCGTTAGGATTTGTTTTCAATCATAAAATAGAAATGGGCATATTATAGGTTTATCAAAAATTATTTTTAATCATTTAGAACTTTTTTGTATTTTTTAATTGATAAAATATATACATTGTTGTCAATGCTTTAAATAGCAATGCTCGATTTTTTTTATAATTTTATATTTCCAATCATTGTTTAGGCTGATTATATTTCAGCTGTGGAAATTCGAAAAATGGATACCTTCTTTACTCTTTTGATTTCATTTTGTCATGCGAAAAAAATCATTATCTTGAAGTTAACTTCTTTCTTTCTTGGAGTAATTTAGATGAGGATTTACAGTTATAAATCATATCTGAGAAAAGATTGAATTATAATACACTCTGTATCATGTAAAATACAACCAATTTACTTTACTTTACAACACTTGCAATAAGATACAAGAAATTTCCAATTTTGCAATCAAAATTATAAATGAAAAATTGCCTTAATCAAATGACATCCACCTCAATCGAAATACTCGTATACGGAGAAAAATATCAACTATTCTGAACACTTCTACAGTACTGGCGGGAACTGTGAATGAACCATAAGGGTATACAGTACAGGACCACTTACAGGAGGCACGGACCATCAATTAGCCATCTCCCCCGGAATTAACCAATTGCACCATGTTCCAGTACTCACCAGGAAGGAAAGAACAAAATATCATACCGAGAGCTTCTCATCCTCGTATCGTAAGTGCCTGCCCTCGCAGCGGTGAAAGATAAAAAAGGAATTAGAACAGAACATGTTGAAATATTACTAAAATTTAGATTTTGAAATAGGTTGTTTTATTTTTCAAGAAAAATGAATCTAATATATTTATTTCAGTTAACAAAATCAAATGAACTAAAGCATATATTATGAATGCATTTCTGATGAGATTCTGCATTGTATTAAAGAGTAGTGAAGCAATATATGATTAATAAATAAATATAATATTTACCTTAAACACTCTTTTAAACTGATCATAAAGCATTCAATCGGGTTTAATAAAAATGCATCATGTTCCCGTAGGAAATCTTCTCGGATAAGGGAATTGACAAATACAGTATCATTTTGATGTGGATGTTAGTTACAGTCACTATTTCCGCTATAGCACTCCATACATATCACAGAACAAAGGATGTAAATAATGGCTCAGAGAGCCAGAACATGAGAGATAAAAGTAAGACATTTCCCAAACCCATCATAATGCTCTTCTGTCTCTGCGCCTGGTCACATACGCTCGCCAATTGCTTCTTATTTCTTGATAGGATGAGAAAAATTGAAAAAGATAGGATAAAATGAGCACAAAGAAAAACGAAATCACAGCAAATTCCTGCTTTATACTATCCACTAGGCATTTCTGACATGAAATAATTTCCGCTAAATATATCTAGTGCGCATTCGCCATTTTCCACTGGTTTTATTCACGATCAAGTTATTTATATATTTTTTCCCATCCAACTTTATCTTTTAAACTTCTTTTACCGAAATTTTTTAAAAAAATAGATCGAGTATAAAACAAGAGATATAAAAAGTTTATTTCAAAAATATATTTGTTTTTACGGATAAATCTCTATTTCTACTAGATCTAATTGAAAGAAAGAATGAGAAAAAGGGAATGTATGATATATTTTCAGATGTTCATACGAGAATGAAGAAATACTAAGACATTATAAGAGAATCTTCTTAATGAAAAAATAAGAAAACAACTGATTATTTATACCTCTGATCAATTTATAAACTTCTGCAATTTTCTTGTTGAAAAGGATATTATTTACCACATGTTGGGATGTTTTTACAGTGCTTTATTTTCTTTATTAAAATATTCACATTTAAGAACAGAAAACCTATTTTTCGATTATTTATAAGAATTCTGAGATAATTGTCCATTCGTAATATAATTGTAGCTAAGTATGCATATATATATATATATATATATATATATATATATATATATATATATATTCCTTCACTCTTGAATAAATGTCTTAGTTTCAAATTTCATTATCGATTTTTCAAATTTATTAAGTATTACACTGTACTATACCATAATATTTTCAGTGGAGTAAACAAAATATATTACCTAAAATCTTTTCTTTCATAAAATTTCGTAAGTAAATGATTATTTGAAAGAAATGAATGCTAAGATTCATTCCAATCAACAATTTATTATACATTGATTAAAACAATAAAATGTAAGCTATAAGTTTAAGAAATTAGATATTTGATAAAAATATTAAATAAAAATTATTACTATAGTTTATAGAATTATCGCAATATTGTATTACATATAGGACATATAGTATTTACAGAACGAAAAAAAAACTTTCAAAGAATAAGAAACATAGGTTTTAATAACATAATTTAATGATTAATCATTGTACTCAATATGATGACAGTAAATATTAGATATCATCTAGTGATAAATTTGAATGCAAATCAATGATCATATTTTAAACAAGAAGTACTGAATAAATTGAACTCTACCTTTATATCTATCTGAGAATACGTATTTCTAATATTGACTGGATTCTAAATTTTTATTTTATATAGTTTATTAAGCTTTAAAGGAATAAGCATCTCAACAACTAAACATTTAAACGCTTCATGCAAAATGGTATGTGAACGAAGATATAATATATTAATTACAGGGGAGAACAATGTCAGCTTTACATTTTCAGTACAAGCCTCTTTCCTTAAAACCCTTGGAAATGAAATATATTTCAAGTAAACCTCTTCTATTTTCAAAATAAAATTTCGCTTCCAGGAGTGTTAAATCATTGTGAGGAGGCAGTACTACATAACTAAAGTAATTGGCCTCCTCTTCCGAAACCATGGAATTCCTAATTTAATGAACATTCTTTGCATCACAAAACTCTCGTTAATGCCTTCACTTGAAGGCTTCTGAAGAAAACAACACTACTGCCAGTTTAGTTTGGTTCTCCTATCTATGATATGTAACACTATAGGTTTTCTGGAGTTTATGTTCAAATGAGAAGATCATTAGAGAGTCCTTTGATTTAAGAGTACTCTATAGAAGAATTAAAGAAATGGAGACTGAGGAGGTTTTGGAACTGATTTGATGGTAAACTCTTGAATAAAACTGCTGGATTGGATCATCTAAAATTTACAAATAGAGATGTTACTTTTCCTTAAGAAAACTTCTTGTTGCAATTTTTGCTCTTGTCTCAATACTTATTGATTTTATTTTCATATTATTATTATTATTATTATTAATGTAATACAGTATATGATCTCTTATTTTTCTTTTTATCTGTAATTTTAAAATAATGAAAAAATATCAATTTACATATATATATTTTTTAAATATTTCGAATTCATTAAACTATAAGACATATTTTTATTGCTACGGATGTTCATTTAAATAAAACCACATTTCTGTTAAAATTTCAAATTTTTTTCATATATATTGCATTTTATAAATTCTAGCATCCTTTCAAAGTAAGGAAATACAAAGTCATATCTTTACCCCTTATTATATTTCAACAAAAGACTGTTAAAACAAGTAAAATAAAAATTAACATTGCAGTTACATGAGATGGAGGCATTGCTCAAAAAACATAATTTCTTTTCTATAAATAAATTTTTACTGTTTTGAATTAGTTGCTGAATGGGATGAATCAGATTAAATGTGATTTGGGCGTCCAATATCTTTTTAAAAATTTATATATTTGAAAATAACCATCATAATGTTTGGTAAATGGATGATAAGATATTTAAAGAAAATACATTTTTCAAAATTTTTTTGGAAATATAACAATATTGGAATTCAAGCAATCTATCGGTTTATCTTCTATATGTGGTCTACTAAATGAATTGAAAACTTTTATTTTTATAAATATATTTTATTTTTAAATATGTATAGATTTATATATTCTTATTATATTCTTTATATAATATACATTCTTCCTATATGTTATACATTATAGATCTTAATCTTTATTTAACTGTCTCAAAATATGTGCTTCAACTTGCATATATCCGACGCTTGCGCTTTCTTGTGTGTTAAAAAGGGCGGAAATAAATAAGCAAAATCGAATTAGACCTGAAACTAACAGACTCGTTTCTTTACTTATTCTGAAAAGTGTGAACTGGTTTCGAAGTTAATAACGAAAGAAAAACTACTTTTGAATTTAAAATCTATTCAGTATTGAATCAAAGAAATTTCTTGGAAAGAAAGCTCCAATACATTTTAATTGTTATTGAAATTTCAGCTTAAATTATTCTAATTTTTTTAATTATTTTTCCTGGAATTAGAAATTTTACTGTCATTTTCGACTTCTTAAGTATCCTTTTTAGTTAGAAATATCCTTTAATAGAAAAAAATACTGCTATCATAAATACTTAGTAACTCTCCTACACTACAAAATTAGGAAAAAATAATCAAATATTAGAAATGGGAGAGGAAGAAAATTTCGACATCTGGACATCTGATAATATTTTTCCACATGCATGTTTTATTTTGAAGCATGTGATATATCGTTAGCGTGTTTTCGATCTTTTTCGCTCTCGTAGATTTAAGAATCAAAATGAAGTAGAAAATATAAAGATTTTGTCTTCAAAACACTATTCTTTATGGAACTTCCAGTAATTTTTAGCGACAGTTCTATGCTATTCTTTTAATCACATTTAATGCACAATTTTAGTTATAATTTTATTATAGTTCATTACTCTAGACATTTTCTTGCACAAACTCTTGTAAATATTACGGATTCATCTTCAAAAAGAATGGGAGAGAATAAGAAGAATACCATTTTTTGAAATCAACTCTTTTGGAAATATGAACAGACTTTTTCTAGCTAAAGCGACAGGGTATCAACTATATATTTATTAAATTTGTTTTTTGATATTTGCAATTAAATTCTAATTTTTTTGTACGTTAATATTCTATAACAATCCCACAAAAAATTTAGGAAGCATTGAAAATATTTCTAAAATTTTACTTTTGAAAAAAAAATTTAAATGTTTCAGGCTTTAAATTTTTTTTTTCATTACAAATTTTTTCAGAGTAACTCTTAATATACTACACAAAACTGGAAACGGGTTCTCTTCAGCTATCGCTATGTTATTTTTTTAATATTTTTCTTATTCTTAATTACCAAAAACTGCCAAAAAATTTTTTTTACTTTGAAATTTTAAGAAAATTATTAGATATCTTAGAACTGACTTCATACACAATTCCAAAGAAAATTCTACAAGAACATTGCAGTTGTTAAAAATACCCTTAGAGTTTTGAAAAATAGTACAGCTTGGAGAAACATTTTGAATTTGAAAATATTCTCCTCTATCATTAGAAGATGCACAGAGTAGAATGTATCATTTATAAAATGCTAATTAATTTATTTTAAAATGCTAACCATGAAAAGTTGCATTTCGGCATCGAATCATCGTGCAGCAATTTCATAAAAGGAAAACAAAAGAAACATCAGTATTTCAAAATTCTTTATTTTAACAATATTAAAAAATAAAAATATATTCTAGAGCTCATTCCAAACAAGTTTTATAAAATGCAAAAAATTCCAGAATATATTTTGCAACTATAAGATGCGAACAACATCCTAATTTAAAACTACAGTTTTTATAAATAAGAACAGTTCTATGTAAATTATGACAAAATTTAAAAATTGTAACTATATATTTGCGTTCGTAAAAAATTCCAATACTAATCATACCTTTAAATTCAATAATTATCTGATTATATTCTTGTAGAGAACCTGAAAATGTGTTCGCATCATTGTTTACTCTGAAATTATGCATCGATTTTTTTAAATAATTTAATAGGAAATACAAATACAGCTCTGAAATTTTTCATGTTGATTTATAATGATTCAAACTACAATATAAGCGAAAAAAATCTATTTCGATGAAATTTTGGATAATATGGTCCTTAATCCGTTTCCTTGATAAAATAGCCTTGTAAATAAATTGGCATTTGAAAAAATGGCATTTTAATGAATTATTGGATGATATGTTCCTTTATCCTTTTCCTTGATAAAATATCCTTGTAAAGAAATTGGCATTTGAAAAAATGACATTTTAATGAATTCTTGGATAATATGTTCCTTAATACGTTTCCTTGATAAAATAGCCTTGTAAAGAAATTGGCATTTGTAAAAATGGCATTTTAATGAATTCTTGGATAATATGTTCCTTAATCCATTTTTTTTATGGATTAACTTGTAAAGAAACTGACAATTAAAATATCAGGAAGACTTCATGAGTAAATACGTTTATTCATGTACCGATGTTTCCGGTTTGCGAATGAGTCCTGGGAATTGGTCCATGTCCCTTCTGTCTAAGAAGAAGGAGATTCTCTCTGTAATGGATTGCTCCCCAGGCGGCCATAGGATGGTGCGGACCATTTACTGGGTGGGGTGTTTTGTCATTGTAAACGAAGAGGAAAGCATTTTAAATTCTTCTTCGTTCTTCTTTTATATATATGTAAAAAAGATGTGGAAGCAGGGAAAAACTTCGATATTCTAACTCCTAAGAGAGTAACGATTCTTTTTACTTTAAAGAAATACTGAAGTCAATGTGAATTGTTTAGTTGTAGGTCGTATTTTCAAAAGTACAGCTATTCCTGCAGCAGATTTTAGATTGGTGTATGATTTTCCACTCTCTATAAAGTAAATGCTTCACAGTCAGTGTATTGGATACCAAATTAATTCCTATACATAATGATTTAAAATTTAAAACATTTTTCTAAATTTTTAAAATGATTAAATTAATCATTGTCATTTATGACTTTCATCTAAGACATTTATCATTTAAGATAGATTTTACGGAGTTATTAACTAGCACATTTTAATGTATACATTGGTAAAAATTGTAAATAATTCCTATATATACATATGCAGGACTTGTAAAGAATACTACTGCATTCTAATACATATATAAGGATTTTATAGCTCTAAATATTGAGATCGATCCATAGAATAATAATGTAATATTTTCATATATATATATATATATATATATATATATATATATAGGTAAATAGATAAATATAAATGTATGTATATATATGCAGATATATTATATATTTTAAGTTTCATGAAATTTTCTCAAATATTTATTTTCTAAAATGTTTTATATTGATAAAAATGCTATATAATTTTATATTATTACATTAAAAATGAATTATTCTTCTCATATAAGGAAACTGATAGAAATTACTTCCTATAGAACAATTTTCCGATTTCCTTCAATGCTATCCCTCTGCTCTTATTAAATTATTTCTTTTTCACGAAACATGAGATCAACAAATTTGACAGCATTTAAACTCTGAGTTTAAACGATATGGGGATAAACAGGCAACTGCTGAAAACACATATCGAAATTGTATTACAATTTTTATTTATAAAATATAACAAAAGAAATATTATTCCAAAGTAGACTTAATTAATCTCTATAAATAAAATTTAAGAATTTCCAGATACCTGCTAACTCTGATATTTTATTTTCACTCTATCAAGTAATATAAATCATAAGATTTAATAGATACGTTACTATTGCTACAAAAATTAAGTTTCTTTACTAAGTTTAATAAATTACATTTTTTCTAGTTCTCTCCATTAAACAATCTTTCCCTTACATCTAAAATGTTTTAATGTTTTTACCGTGGATTCTAAATTATATATATATATATATATATATATATATATATATATAAAAGTAACAAATCTAAAGTCTAAAGTAAGAAATAGTTTGAAAATGAAACTAAAATGAAAACGAAAACAAAACAGTTTCGAAATCGCAACTAAAAATTATTTTCTATTCAAACTAAAACAAAAATTGGAACAGGAAAACACTTCATAGTATTTAGAGAGCGCAAATACAGCTACTTCTAAAACACAGATGAACTGATACAAAAGTATAAAAATCAAGTTAATAGGAAAAACAAATAAACCAAATAAAAATTAAACCAAATAAAAAAATATAAAAAAGAATCCGGCCTGAACACTTTTTCAAGGGTCACCCTCAGGCAGGGATTCAAAAAAAGGGATTTTTTCTGTTAAGGAAATGCAGACAATGAAGTCTAATAATGATTCCTCGTAACCCGAAAATCCCCTGAAATTAGGCCCAAGACATATACCATTTTAACAGAAAGGAAAATACAAAACAACAAATTAGAAGAAAAACCACTAATAAGTAAAAATACAATAACAAAAATAACAATAAAAACCAAAATACCATAAAATAATACTAAAGAAAAACGAAAAGGCAAGAACATACCATCAGCAGTCAAGGAAATTTTAAGCTATCGATTGTGATTCCCGTTTATTAAAAACAGAAAGCTAACGGTAATTAAGGTAAAAATTGTAGGCTCCCAGCGCCATCTATTGAATGATATAATATGCAAGGATTAATCCCAAACCATACCTTGTTTAATTAAAAAATTGACATTACATAATTTTTAGGAAATTCATTTTTAATTAAATTTTAAATGAGGTTGTTTGATGCTTCAATATAGGAATATTTATTATTGCAATCTTTTTTGATCCTGTTAACTTGTGAGAAAATTAGATTTTTTAAAATTGTAGAGTTTAGATTGGAATGATAGTTACATAGTTTTGTTATTTTGAATTCATCTCTTTTATCGTATATACCAACTATTGTTTTATCATTAGCAATTTCGATTTTTAAATCCAGAATGGTAGCCTCAAGTTGATTTTTATTCGTTTCTGTTAGAATTAAATCTTTTGGATAGCAATCCAAAATGAAATCAAAGCAAATTCTGATATTCCTTATCCATTTTCAAACATCTCAATGTAGTAACAAATTATTCAGCTTAATTTTCTTAAAATCTCCTGCGTCTTATCTCCAATGATAGAAAACTGTTGTGCTCTTAGAAATTTGAAACCTATCACAGTTACTTTAAAAAATGACTTTAATTAAATGTTCATAAAGGAGATTCAGTACTATAAAATTGATGTAAGTGTTGTTAAATCAGTTTTGATTTTAAAAATATGTTTCATGTTTCCTTAAGATTTTTTTGAGTTTCAAAACCACATAATATATATTTGATGAGATATTAAGTCATTTGGGAGACACATTATCGTGTCACTGACCGATTGATTTGATGAATAAATTACCTAATGTTTCTTTATTTAAAAAAATAATAATCTGAAATCTCTATTGTTTACTTGGCATCCTTAGTAAAATGTGATTTACAGAAATTATTAATTTTAAAAATTTCATTTAAATCTTTTACACTTAATAACTTTTCCAACAAAGAAATTTAAAACCATATTTTAATAGATTTTTATTATTAATATGTATATTATTTCCGAAACTTTACAAAGATTGTTAATGAAACAACGTCACTGTAATTTGTAGCTTTCTAATTTATTATCATAATAGGTAAAATGTGAGTTTTATTTTTAAATAAGAAGTGATCAGATTTGAATTAATCCAATAACTTTCTTGCTGAATGGCTTCATACTTATTAGAGATATAAGATAAAGAGTGAGCTTATTCATCATTGAAGTATTTTGTATTCTATAGAATTTGTTGCTATCAATTGTTAAAGTGCTAGAGTGCTTCTAATTTTTTCATTATTTCTCAAGCAAAGTTGAAATGGTATGTTTGTAGATTGAAGTATAATCTGAAGCATTTTTTATGAGGTGAATTATTGTATCGCATGTATCAAAATGGTAAAACAGAATTCGTAATTAGTCGAATTGTGCAATTAGTCAAATATATGAAAATATATTGATTTTTTTCGCAAATTGTTTATTTTGTAATATCAAAAAATCAGTAATAATTTAGAGCATTAAAAGTTTATTTAAAATCAATATTTAATTTATAAGTTATTAAATTAAAATTTATAAACTTATTTAAACTCACTATTTTGAAGATATTTATGACAGATGGTATTAATATGTGATTAAGATTACGCTTGTACTATGGATTATCTCCATGAATTGACTATTTCGAACAGTTTCAAAGAGAATATGATCAATGTACTTTTCTTGATTGTAGGATTGTAAATAAATGTGACCATCCAATCCAAATTTACTAAGTAAGCTCGGAATAATAACCATCCGGGTAATTTTTGTTTTTATTTTCATCTTTACCTCTCCTCTTTTAAACTTCATGTTATAGAGAAATCAATAAAATGAAAATCATATCTCCTAGAGTTCAAAAGTTCTTGCTATTTTTTTTAATATTTGGCACATATTTTGATGCGAGATTTTCTGAAACTATATGATAATATCTCGAATTAAGCTCTTTTCAAATTAAACGAATACTTTGTAATTCGTCTAAGGGATACACTTTTATTGTTGTAAGAAAACTTTCTTAAATTTGGCAGAAAATAATTTTATATCAATAATTTATGACTAACGAATACAAATTATTAGCACTGAAATAAAGACTTTTAGTGAATTATTTCCTCCAATTTAACTAACCAAAATATATCCTCAAGCACAAAGGTTGCATATAAACAAATTAAAGTTGATTCATAGATGTAACTTTGTTAAGGAAGGAGTTCATTGTTTAGATAAAATGTTGAGTACCTACCATAAGATCTTCATAATAATAAATTAGTGTAGAATTTATTTGAAAGTGTATTAAATGCAGCTTTCGTCACTCAAGTACTCTTAATTACAGCAATTCACAACAGAGATTGATACGTCCAAAGCTTCATTTAGAAATTATAATTGCCTTTTTATAAATCAGGGCATCAATAGAAAATTTCAATCAGGATCGAAAACACTTATGTTCGAGTATCAAAAATAAATAAATAAATATGGCCATCCCTCAATATGCAATAGCAGAAGAAAAATAAGTATAATGCCTTGAAATTTCAAAACACATTTTACACTCATTACACTGAGAACTAAAACGATTATTGCAAAAAAGTTGTATTGCAATGGATTTCAATGAATAGCAGAACATCTTAATCTTATCATAACACCTTCATAATTTAAGATTAGTCCTGACATGAAAATTTGAAAGATAAATTAATCTTGTTGCAAAATTATTCAAAAAGCTTTTGATGCTAGAAAAGTAATGATTACTTTATTACAAACAGGAACAATTATAAATAGAAAAGTCAGTGATGCAAAATTGTAAATTTTACTGGAAAAACGGAACAAAAGATTCATGCTAATTTTGGTTGAAAGATTCCAATTTGATTCGAGATCAGTCGTAATTTTAGTTAATTCATGCTGGCCTGGAAGTATTTATTTTTTTCTAGGTCACATAACGTTATGTTAATGAAATAAATAATATTTAGAACAGCATTTCATATCGGCCTCTTCTATCAATTTTTATGTTGAAAACTGTTTTTTCCTACGTTACGATCGATATCTTTTTTATTTTAAGCTTCATGCGCTTTACTTTTCAAGTCTCCAATGGATTCCCACATGTTTCAAAGTTTTAATTAGATTGTTGTATTTAAGTGAATTATATACTTTCCGCAGAAGTCATAAGAGATTAAATGAACATACTTTATTAAAAATTTACATATTTTAGAATTATAAACTATCACTTGAAATGAAATTTTAGCTTTTCTTTAATTCTGATCTTGAAAATATCAAGATTTACTCGCCTTCCCCAAAGCCCTTTTCCTCTTGCAACGTGCCAAAATTTCTCTCGCTTATTAGCGAAGCATTCAGAGTAATAAATATTTTCCATCTGTAGTAGTTGGAATTTCCTTATTTCCGGCTCCCAAGTGGAAAAAGAAGAAAGAAATCTAATAAAAATGAAGATTCGCCCCCCAAAAAAGGAGAGGAAGGATAGGATGAGATCCACAGAATAAGGATCAATGACTTAAAAAAGGCACTTTTCTCCTCCCAATGTCATTTGCATTTAGATATTTTGTTTCCCCTCATCGGCGAGAATATCAAACACGATTCCGTGCGAAGTTTCCACAATGTGTGGGGAACCTGGAATTCCCCTGTGAAGAGTGCGATTTCATTTCTTCCACGAATTCACCGTGGGGAATTGGTTTCAAACAAATGCAAGATTTCGCGATATATTATTTTTTGCTTTCAACCAACCCACTCACGTGCTTCTGCAATTGACCACCCCCTCTTCATCCCCCAGGCTTTTAACTCGGTCTATCTCTTATTCGCGTGTGTGTTGGTTTTTATCTTGAATAAGATGCTATGAATCTTGATGTGGAGTGATATCCCTTCTTGCTCTTGTTATACAGGGGAATGGAGTGAAATGGTTATTTACAGCTGCCGCGGCCAATGATTCGCTCGAATAAACTGTGCATTTAGGAGGAAAAATCTGGTTTATGTTTTATTTTTATGGTTTTTTTCTCCAACATAGATGATAGGGTTTGATAAAGCTGTAGGAATTCGAAAGGTGAGATGAAATTATATAAAGAAAAGAAACTACAGCTCCTCCCTATCTCCCTTCGCAAATATGGATCATCCTTTATAGCAGAAATGACATTTGCAGATCAATAATTTTATATTTTTCGCCATCATAACTGCAATTTTGAAGATAACAATAAATACATAAAAAAGTAAGAAATATCTAGGCTTTACCAAAAGCTTTTTGCTTTTATATATGACTGAAATTTTATTTCATAATGATAACTGAGAAATGTCTCATTTTATTCCTCGATAAAAAATATTAACGATACATGTTTTATAGCTTTGTTTCGTCGCTTTGGACATTAAATATAAAGTTTTTATACCACGTTTTATTCTTATATGAATAAAATATTTTCATATGATAAAAGATGAATAATATCTCTATGGATATACAAATATATATTATCTATAAATTGAGCATATTGAGAAAGTTTATGGACTGGCAAAGTTCACAACTATATAATTTACATTTTGCCTAAAAGAAAGCGTAACATACTGCATATCATCAATTCATCAGGCGTTTAGCCTTTTATCTTAGTATGAAGAAATTATGGATATACTCAAATTTTTGCGAATATGGTATACCATTTTTAGTTTTAATTTTAAAACTAATGAAATACACTTATATTACGAAATTTGAAAAAAAAATAGATATTTTTATAATGGTGAGGATTTACTGAATAATTAAGTGTCTAATTGTATCAAACTCTTAATTAATCGTATTAATCATGATGTTTTGGATAATAATCCAAATAATGTGTTGTCAATTCATCAAATTTGGGATATTTGCACAAATATCTGGTATCAGTTTTTTATTTAAATCATTGTGATATAGACTAAAAAAACATATAGGTGGCAAAACATTGTGTCATAATCCGCATTTATAAATCTAGAATCCATTTTTATTAACAAGAAAAAAATTAAAATTATTGAAAACTATTTTTGAAATGAAAAAATTAACTTGAAGATATTTACTGAGTATGTTGAATAAAAAAGTTAAATTATTATACTATATACTCTTAACTAAATTGTTAAAAAATATTTAACAATATCACCATATAAACTACAAAAAGTTTTAAAACTAGTCAAAACATGGATAGTTTGAATGAATGCAGCATAAAGTAGGAAAAGCTGTTTGCTTGCAAATTTTCTTTTCCATATCCGTTTGTTATGAATAATTAATTTTTGTGCAGTTAATTGTTGATCTAAATGAAGTATTAGTGTAAAGATCCAATTGACGAATATAAATTTCTAAAAAGTCTTCCCAATGCAATGATGCATTTACAAGTGTTAAAGATAAGATCGGACAAAATAATTGAAAATGACAAATGTTTGCATGGGAATTCAACATTTACTATAGCACTATTTCTACTACTGTACTTCTTACTACTGTTTCACGGCTGTAGCAAGAATTTATTTAAAATAAAAGGAATGTGTAGCAAAAGTATTAGGATACACCATGTTGAAATTGCGAAGTTTGGATATTGGTTCTCCAGAATTTACCAGAACATAAGATCACAAAAAAGTTTAAATAAAGTGCAATAAAACAGTGGATCTTGCCTCAAAAAATGCAGTTAGATCTCAGAGAAAAAATGACCATGCGTTATGTTCTATGACATGTTGTGTGCGTCGGATTATCTAGACAGCATCATAGTCTCATATTTTAATGATGCCGACAAAAAAAATTATTGGACTGAATAGATTTGTGCTTGAATATTATCTTCAGATGAGAGTATATATAATCTGTAATTGGATCGTATATATAGACTGATTTCGTAGATGGTGCTTTTCGTCTAAATATATCCAGGAGAGAGATAAATATATGGCATGTAGTATCATATGGACATGCACAATTATCAATGATTTGGTTGGAATTGAGATTGTGTCCAACCATGAATGTTCGACTGTTTTATAATTGCTTTTTAGTGGCTTTGGGGTAATAAATTAACTATCATGGTTGACAAGCACCATGGCATGGGACACTCGCTGCTCATTGTCTAAACTTTATATTCAATTTGTCGGATGTTTAGAACATTTTCCAGGTATTTTTCCAGCTTGGAAATATTTTAAAGGCTTTGGTGAAATAACTTTCTGAGAAAAAAAATTTCCAACAAATAAGAAAACACTTAGCTGTTCAATGACAAAAGAATAGGCTAAATTTTCGCAACAACTCCTGGATAACATTCGTACAAAGCAAGGCATGAAGAATAAGGGGCTCATCGCACTCTGAAGTGAAAAGATTTGTTCAAATATATTTATAAGCTAGAGTTTTCTGTGTGATTTTATTTTATTTTTCTCATCAAACGAAACATTTTATCTATTCAATTGTTTCAAAATATTTTGCATTTTTCGGAACAATAAATTAGGTTTATTTTAATGTCGGAAAAGTATAGCCTCATTATTCTATCTTTCTGGTCACACAGCTAGATAGTATAGACAATGGTCACTATAACAACATGGACAATGATCACTTAATCTCATACTAAAGGGCAATTAGCCATCTGCACATAACTATTTCTAACAGTATAATGTTTTTGAAATCCACGGTTCTTTTCTGTTTAGCTTCTTTATTTGCCGTTTAAAAATATTTATTAAGATTAATGATAAGTAGATTAAATGAATTGAAGTTTGGATATTTTCTTTATACAATGTATATATCATGTTATAGCAATTTAGATTGAAGAAAAATGATCTACTTGATACAGAAAACTTTTTCGCTTAAATTGAAATTATTATAAGTAGATCAAAAAGGTAATGTTACATTTTCTGAAATAATAAAATGGATTATTTACCAATTCCAATCACGGATATTTAAAAATTCAATATTCTTAAATATTCAAAAAAATATTGAAATAACTGAAATGTAGATAAAATATCTATTGGAGCACTTTTCATAAACAATTAATATTTGCCGATATACACTCTTTTTAGTTTGAAAAATTAAGGAGTAGAGAGTTTGAAAAAATTGGAGTACCGGAATATACACACGTTAATACGCTGCCGTAATATATATATATATATATATATATACAGTTTAAAAAAATTAAATGCATAGTCATTTATTTCACAATAGCAACTAATCGTGATTCCCAGAAATATCCCATCACTTTTATTCTGTGCCCCTAAAATATCTCAAGGGAGCTGTAAAGGTGCTATAATGGAATGATTACCCGTGAAAAGTGGTACCTAAACGGAAATTAAAACCCCTTTTTTGGAAAGGCAATTTATTTTTTCCCAACTCCGTCAAATCCTTTCGTATTTCCTAAAAAAAGTTGCTGTAGTTTTATTTCCGATTCTTCTAGCCTTTGAATGAAATACTGGTAGCGATTTAGAGATAGAAAAGTGCAGATATATTTTCTGTTAACCGATTTTCACGAAATTCATTTTTAAAACTATGCATTTTTTCTTTTATTTACTAATTTTAACACAATATAATTTGTTTTATATTATATTTTGAATTCCATATAAATGTTCTATCCAATTAATGTTTTCAATTTACGTGAATTACTCTTACTTTTGAATTTATTCCAAAAATTATAACAAGTAATAGTGAAAACTATTTCATAAAAAATATCAATATTCCTTACTAATAATAATTCATTTCATTAAGTGACTTTATTATTAGCTATAATCATTTAATGTATATTAAATTCTGATTTAATGAAGATAATGCAAGACGGTTTTTAAAACAATGGTATTATTATTAGGAAAAGGGGTAGACCCAAAATGAGATGGATGGAGTCAGTGGAGAAACAGTGGCGCAGTGGCGCACAAGTGTCAGAAATTGAATGCGGTGGAACAGAATTCAGAGGAAGGCACTGACCCACCATGGACTGTCTAACCTAATATGATAATGATGATTTATTATTATATAGTTTTTATTACATTTCTTACTATATTTTCTCTCGGTGTGCTTTAAATTTGTAAAAGCATTTGCGTAGATACAAAATACAAAATATACAGGATGATCGCAAAGTCTCTCCCTATATATGAATATATACCTCGAAAAATTATTATAACTGGTATATGGTTGTTTCTACATATTGTTAATACCGTTTAAACGATTTTTATAAAAGCATGCATGCAAGTAAATTTCAATATAAGTGAAATCGGTAACTCAAAAAAATGTCAACATGCAAAAATTTATTCAACTCTACAGTAATGCAGAATACTCTATATGTTATTTCAAAAGAATAAAATTAATAGTCTAATGCCGGGCGAGTGAACGCCAAAAGGCATTATTTTCATTAAGTCTTTCTCGTTGCCATTTTAATTACAATCGAAATTATAATATAAACAGGTCGGTCACAATGTCTCTTCTTTTTTATGAATAATTACCACGAAAAGATATTACATTTTGGTATATGGTTATTTTGACATGTTGTTAACAGGATTATAAACTTTTTTGTGCCGACGTTCTGGCTTAGGGGTAGTGCGTCTTCCCCGTTCTGGATTAGAGTCCTGGTTCGGACATGATTGTTTTTCCCCCTGTGCTTTATCTGTGAGGTGTGTGAAAGAGACCTCTTGTAAAAAGGGGTTGTGCAAGCGAATGCTGTGACGCATAAGTAGCTAAGACCTATTCTTGGTCCCAGATGGCGCTACTAAAAAACGATACACTAAAACTCGGCTTTAAATCGCTGAATTAATTAGCGGGCTTGTCTAGTGCCAAGTGTCATAAGAAACAACAACAACAAACATTTTTGTTATAAAAGTTTTTTTGCTTTTAAATTTCAATATGATCATATTTGCTAGTTCTAATAATGATGTCAACGCGTCCCAATATATCCTACTGGCGTTAAAATTACACTAACTTTGAAGTAATTTCAAAAGAATAAAATTATGGGAGTAATATCGGGTAAGTGTGAACGTCAATAAAATGTCGATATGTTTTTGTCGACGCCATTTTGATTACAGTCTGATGCAAAATCACTTTTTCTGCTTTAATTGTGCCATATATTGGATTTAAAAAAATTAAGAATGATAGTATTCCATAGTAAAAATTTTGCTTAATTATATTTCAATGATCCTTTTATAGTAATTTTTCGTAATCAGCAAAATACTTTGTGATCAGTCTGCATATTTAGTAATTATGGAGCTGCTGTTAATATAGACGTTTTTCTGACAACGTGAAAAAAAAATACTAATGATAGATATTTTATTTTTTCTCCTTTTTTTAAGTGGCAAAAAGAAAAAAAAAATGGTGGTAAATTATTGTAAAATGATATGAGAAAAATATTATTACATCAAATTTTAACTCTCTCTCAATAGATATCAACGTTTTGAGAATTGCTTTTCTAAGAAAAATTTCAGTAAAAGTAAAAGTTCAGAAAACAGTTCATATCCAGTCGATATGTTAGTTGTTATGCTTTACTCCCATGAAAAACATTGATTCATAATTGTTCGCAAACAGGGTGGGTAGATTGAGTTATGAGGAGGAAACTTATGTACACTCCAATGAAATTTCTGGCAGATCTCCATCATAAAAAAAATGCAAAGTTGTGTTCACCTCTTTTACTTCTCATTTTTATGGATATCTCATTTAAAATGAAACTTTTAGTTGTTTTATAATACAGGAGTTATTAAAGTTAATGTTATGAAATTAGGAAAATATTATGCTGATGATATTCTATAAATTATAATGAAATAAGTCTAAACGTCATATTGAAATAACATATCTGCGTATAAGGATATAAAAACCAAAATTATTGCAAAATTTGATGTTATTTTTCAATGTGACCCAAAATTTCCATTCAATTTCCATATAAACGAATTAGAGTAATATTGAAGAAACAATATTTAGGAGCATTTCCTGTGCCAATAAAATATTATTTGATTTTTTATTCTGCAAATGTAGGAACATGAAAGAGAAAATTTCACTGATACATAACATATGTCAAAGAAAAAGTTTCCGGTTCTATCAACCAACAACTTGAAAACGGTGATCAGAAGTATTGAAAGACTATAACGAAAGCATTCTGAAGTAATTACTAAAAGAAAACTCGAAAAAATAGCTTATATATATATATATATATAATGTTAGATGGTTAACAAGTGCAAATTGCGTTATTCTTATGCATAGTTTTATTGAATTTTCGTCTCTAAAAGTATATCCTGCTATGTACATCATCAAGACTTATATTCCAAATTATTTATTTTAAGCCTTTGCACTCCTGTAAGGATGGAACAGAAAATATTTTTATGCTTATAGAACTGAAAGTCAAAGTAGATTCCAAATACAACGAAACAGTATCTTCGAAAAGATGAAATTTTATTTAATGGCTTTATGTACACATCTGTGAATTAGGAGCTCGTCGAATTTTTAAAACTTCAATAATAAAGAAAATTGTCACCATATGTTTAAATTTACGTCTGTCAAATTTTATACATCATCTTGCATCAATTTTATATACTAGAGAATAATATCTAATGTATCTAATATCTGATGAACCAAAAAAAAAAAAAATCATGCCTCACCAGTATGTCCGAATGTCTAGAATCGAGATCGCAAATCTGAAAGTACTATTTTTAATCTTGTATTTCAGACATAAATTGTTAAAAAAAACTAAACCTCAGAGTTGTGATAAAGTTATTTGCTACGGTATGAAACATATATAAGAGAGAAAGATTCTTATGAATTAAATGGAATCTGAAAAAGTCATGGTCAGATTTTATACAAGGAAGTATTTTCGCGTTATTTAAAATTGTGTGTGTGTGTGTGTGAGTGAGTGAGTGTGTGAATGCAGGTTCGACATTTTACATTTTTTATTTCATTTTAATCCATCCCGGGAAGGTAATTTTATTTACAAGCAGGGGCGGACATAACACGTCCGCAACAGCACGGAACATAAGCAGAAGTAGGGAAGGGGCGAAACAAATGATCACTAGTCTTATATAACTTGGGATTTCCGGCCACGTGCAATACTCGTGTTGACCTTGGATAAGGGCAACGAAGGGATCATTTTCACTTGACACGTAGAATTTATGGCAGATCATTTTTGCAAAACTTCAACAGAGGAATGGGATCAGGAAACAAGCGAACACTTTAGAATGACTCCGGCATGGGCCGAATTAGGCAAAAATTTGGGAAATTAATTTGGATTAAATTAGATATTAAAATATCATTATATATATATATATATATATATATATATATATATATATATATATATATAGATTTAGTACACTTTTTTCTTATAAAGAGAAGGTTTTAGACTATATTCTTTAAAATCAATCCGAAGGTAGAATAATGAATCTTTTTCTGTTAAAATTTTACAAGTGGTCTAGAAACATCATTTGGCACTCTTTCTAACTATGTCAGATATAGAAGCGTTTCTCTTTCTGACAATAGTAACCCCAGCTTGTTAAAAATTGTTGATGTAGTGATTTTTTTGATATCTAAATAAAATGATACTAACTCATTGTATAATAAAGCTAAAAATCATGCTGAATTATTTTATGTCAAGTAAGTGATATCAAAAGTTATAAAATGATACGGAAAATGTCTAGTTTTTATTGAGCAAAAAACTAAACAGTTCCTAGATGTAAGTATCAGTTTTAATGTTATTTAAATATTGTTAATAATGAAAAATTAATGCAATTGGGAAAACTGAATAAATATACTGCATATGTAATAAAACTCCTTTTAGTAGATTAATCGATTTATCTAATATGGATTCAAAATAATAAATACTTAATGAAAATTGAAAGCTCCTAATCACGAAAAAAAGCAGTATTTTTCTGAATGTGTTTTCATTTCTTTTTTAATTAATTTAAAACAAAAATTATAAATAAAATTAAGTAACTTGAAGTTTCATTCATGACTCGCAATTTAATAATACGGAAGTGAATGAAAGATTTCCCTTAATATTTCTCTGGTAACTTCTCCAAAATATAATACACTAATAATCTACAAATCACTGAAATGCCATTAATTGCATATACAGTGAAGTGATACACAGTGATTTGATTTATTCGATTTACGTTTATCTGTGGATCTATACAAAGACTTAAATAATTTCAATGAATTTCAAATGATATTATATTCCAGCAAATATATATATATATATATATATAAATATATACCAAAATATAAAAATAAAGTTTAAAGGAAAAACAAAAATACCAAAAAAATATTAAAAAAAGAATCCGGCTTTGTGTTACCGTTAGCTTTGTGTTTTTAATAAGCGGGAATCACTGTTGATGGTATGTTTTGTCTTTTCGTTTTTTCTTTAGTGTTTTTTATGGTATTTTGGTGTTTATTGTTTTTTGTTATTGTATTTTAACTTATTAGTGGTTTTTCTTCTAATTTGTTGTTTTGTTTTTTCCTTTCTGTTAAAATGGTATATCTCTTGGTCCTAATTTCAGGGGATTTTCGGGTCAGGAAGGAATCATTATTAGACGTAATTGTCTGAATTTCCTTAACAGAAAAAATCCCTTTTTTTGAATCCCTGCCTGAGGGTGACCCTTGAAAAAGTCTTCAGGCCGGATTCTTTTTTTAATATTTTTTTGGTATTTTTGTTTTTCCTTTTAACTTGATTTTTATACTTTTGTATCAGTTCATCTGTGTTTTAGAAGTAGCTGCATTTGCGCTCTCTAAATACTATGAAGATTTTACCGGTTCCATTTTTGGTTTTAATTTGAATTGGGAATTAATTTTTGTTGTGATTTCGAAACTGTTTCGCTTTTGTTTTCATTTTAGTTTCGTTTTCAAACTATTTCTTACTTTAGATTGGTTATATATATATATATATATATATATATATATATATTTGCTTAAATTAGAAGAATAACATATTTTAAATTACGAAGGATATTTGGTTACGAGAAACTGACTTTACTGCGCAGGAAAAATTAGATATAAAAGTATTGACCGGGTTATATCTTATGGAAAATATCAGAGAAATGTTCAAGCAATTTAATACTATATTCTAGGGTTAGCTTGTGCTAGAGCATCAGTTTGCAGCCGCGGCATCGAGGGAGTTCAGATAACAAGGTCTGATGAAATAAGCTTAGATCATGTTTATTGATTAGCAAAGTTGAACAGTACCAAGAGACTTTGAAATTAATTAAATAAACAGCCAAAAGAGACCAATTAATACTATGTGTATATATTAAACATATCAAGTGCTTAGAATGAAAGAATAATTTGTAATTAAATTTGAAAGAAACGTATTAAGATCAGTTATGAAACCAATAATATTTTGTAAACATATTAATTTGTGTATTTTGAATATGCATAATCTCAAATCATCAGTTAATATTTTATAAATATTCGAAATTAGGACAGTTCATTTTGTCTTACATTTTGTGTAATTGAGTAAGATTGTATTAAATAAACAATAATTTGGAAATACTATTATGGAATATTTATATTAAACAAATAACATTTGTATAGTTTCTTTGTGTCTATATATTTTACTAACAGGGTTGAAATTACGTAAATTGGGAAATTAAAATATTTGATAATAAAAAGATTTATTCCTAATTAAATTAATTTATGAATATTTATTCTACATTCTAGAATTGTAAAATATCTTAAAATTAAATCTAGATCATTATATTTTGAAGATCGAGGAAATATTATTCATGTGAAAAAGAGCTATATTTTGATGGAAATATTTAATTAATCTAGCTTTATAGCTCTAATACATTGTCTGAGATTCAAATATTAAGGGTTATCGCCGTAATATTAGGATGAAAAGGAAAAAAAATTAAGAGACCAACGAGGGGAGATTATTTAGAAAGCTTATATATTCACTGAAGGTTGAATAAATATTCAATTAATTTTAATTAATGGTCAATTAATTTATATAGAACAAGCAATTAATTCTAAAGTTTATATAATTGAAGAAGGCATTTTTTTCAAAACAATATTTTTAACATTTATAAAATATGTCTGGTAAATTAACACGGTAAGAGGATTGCAACAACAAAATGTTGAATTTTCTTCTTTTCATTTG
>JAPMOR010020052.1:0-16295 GCA_026543865.1 Argiope aurantia
TAGAATAAGTACATTCAATTTCATGCTTGTAATATTTTTCACAAAAAATACGGGCAGAGTGTCCAGCCAATATTCTCTCTTCACCAACCAATGTGAAGCAATCGTAGTTAAATTAATAAAATACATAGTTATAGTTTTATAGCTATTTTTTTAAAACGAAATTAATCAAATGTGTACATTTTATGAAATATTGTGAAGCGTTCTGTTGTAAATAAAAATACGCGTAAGCTAAGAAAGCTTTTAAATCATTGTCAAAAACGAATTTGATATATTTGGAATCAACATAAAAAACAACCTGTTTAAATCTGTCATATTGATTACAAATTATTTTCAGCCATATCTTACCATCGTTCTACATAGAGCCAGTTCAGATTTGTTTCATTTTCACAATAAAAGTAAACTTGTTCATTTCTGCTCAGGTTCTAAAATAAATTTCAATGTTCATAAAAGTAATATTTTATAAATTAAATTTCAATTTTAATCATTTTCATTTATTTTGAAATTTTAGAAAATGACAGATATTTTATTATTTAATTCTACCATAAATTATATTTTAATTAAAAAATCATGTAAAAGAAAGGCTAAATTTCTTTTCATATTTATTAATGGACCTTTATATATTATTGCTGACAAAATTCAGTGGAAATCATCTTCAATTAAACTAACTGCGCAAAAATTTAGGAACCAGTCGATATGGCGAAACCCCTGCAATTCTGCAATACGAAACTTATTCATACGAAAGTACTGGATGTTTCTGCAGAGAGTTTAGGTTCCAATGTTTTCCACTTGCAAATTTCAATAAAATTTATGCTTCCTAGAAAAAGGAGGGTATTGGTGTTTGAGAAATACTTCTGTTGCTCTTGTTACATTCATTGTGAATTCTAGCATGTGCTAAAGGTATCTGCCGTCGACGCTCATAATAAGAACTCAAACTCATTAAATAAATGCTTATTTACCTGGAAGTGGAAGATTATTTGGAGCACCCGCCTTACGGCGCAAGGCTATCTCCATGATCATTGTGCTTTTAGGACCTGGCGTTGATAGTTGCCCTGATCTTCTAAGATTAAGGAAGGAAAATTGGTACGGATCTTTGAGTGATTTACAATCCGCTAAACGCTTATTTAGCAGATTGTAAATCATTTTTAATCACACTCATTAATTTGACGAGAGGTGATGGTATACACGTCTCTTCCCGGCTGCTCGCCGCTCTTCACATGAATATACTTGCAGCCCGAAGAGTGGGCTGATTTCAGTTCACATCCATGCTTCCAACAACAATACTTTAAAAAAAAGGAAAGAGTCCTTAAATTTTAACAGCTAAAGACGCTTTAGTCTATTTAATGTCACTGGATGAGAAATATGTTAATAACGAATTGGAAATAGTAATAATGCCGCCAGAACCAGACATAGTCACTGATAATGAAGAAATTGAAGATACCTGCATAGCATTGCACATTATCATACTGTTTTTGACGAAAAGCTTCGGGGAGAAACAGCTAGAATAATTGAAGTTCTAAAAGAAAAAAATACTAACGAAGAAATAAATATTACATTATGAAAATGGACTAATCGCGTAATTTCAATCGAAGTATATTAAAAGAACTTTTCAGCAGTTTTTGAATTATTTTTCAATGATAGTTATCGGGAAGTAGAGAATAAGACTTTAAGAAAACTATCTGCAGAAAATTTGGAGATGATCATCGAACATATTGCAAACACTTTTAAGTATATAACAAGTGTGGTAAATAGAAAATTATCATAAAAATCGAATTCTGCTATTGCAAATTTCAAGCTATCATGACAGGACATTACTTTTTAAGTCACTTGGTATCAATCAGACATAACATAACACTATCATGTGCCTATAACACTGAGTTATCTAACCAGTTGGATGAGCACAAGATGAAAAGGAAATAAGATTATAAAAGGAAGAAAGAGACGACAAATAATCCAGGGATCTCCAGAGAGAATTCCATCGGTGTCAAACCCTTCACGATTGTATCTGATGTTTTGGCGAAGTAATAATGCCAAAAAAACAAATGGTGACAAATGGTTGGGCTTATAGAGAAATGAGATTACTAATAAAAATGGGGGGAAAAAGAAAAAATGATAAATTACATTTTGAGCATCTATATGACATGTATAAATATATATGCAAACATTGTAGAATTAAAAACCTGTAGCATCTATCTGTATCCTATGGTTTTGATTTCCTTCGTGAGAAACTTGTTCCGTAGGATATTGCACTTTTGAGGGAATATCGGCTGATTTTGACAAGTGGCATTTTGATCTTGGCTTGTGTGATCCTGAAGCGGTTGTGGTATTTATGAATTTGATTTACTATGGAGTGGATCTTGCAGCTTAAAAGGGTATTCGATGCAACTCTCCTGTACCATTCTTTCTCGAAACTTGTTTCGGGCTTTCTCATGTGCCATGAGAGAGTCAGTAAGAAGTCGGTTGCATAGTGAATTGGGGATCCTATTTCCCTACGGTTATAGCAAGGAGAGTTGGCCAGACTAAATCTGTGTAGGTATGTCGGGAATGGGCCGTGTCCAGAGAAAAAAAGACATCCGTTCTGTTTCAGTTGACCGCGTGGAGCGAAGCTTTTGGTATTATGTTGAATGTGGATCGGCGTGTTTCGCTTTCTTCCCATTCCTTTCCTATCATCTCGGTTAGGAGGATGTTATACAGATCAAATTTTTGAAGCTTCATTACATTCCGATCTTGATTAGCACTAGCCGCTGTTTTGGCTAGTTTGTTCGCTACTTCATTTCCGTCATAGCTAACATATACCTTGAACCATGAAATCTTAAAGCGAGGATTTACAAGAAGGGAGAATGTATTCCTTGCTAATTGGCTGTTGGATTTTGCAGAGCTTGAGCTTGTGTACTTGCTTTATTGTCGACATAAATAGTGATTGGATCTGATGAAGTTAGAGAGGTTGCGTATTTGACTGCTCTATTAAGTACTAGTAGTTCAGCTTGGAAGACCGTATTTTCTTTCAACAGGCTGGTTGACCACTGGTGTATAGTGACTGTATCCTGCATGACATAAAATACAGCCCCAACTCCTGCTGAGGATTCTGATCCCTCTGTATAGATCCCAAGTTCAAAATTCTTAAACCACCGTCTTCTAATGAAATTTGATGTGTTTGGAGAGATGTAACGTTCAGCCCGTAGCTCTGCATTCATACTCGCATGGGTTGATATGTGGCATATCATGTACGATTCCATGGAGTCTGTACAGTTCAATCATTCTTGCCATCGTCTGAAGCTGCAGGTGAAGTGGAGGCAAGCCAAGGATAACCTGAAGTGCTGCTGTAGGCATAGTTTTGTACGCTCGCGTAATTGCTAAAATAAAGTCTCTTAGGATGGAAGAGAGTTTTCTTGCTAGTCTAACAGTTTGATAGAGGCATCAAGCTAGTCATGTACAAAAATCATTTCAATGACCGTCCTGTACAAGATTTTTTTTGTGTCGAAGTGTTATTTCCCACGATTTGCTAGTTATTTTGAGAAAATTGAACTGTTGTTGTTGAGCTTCCATTGCTAAATGTTTGTGGTGTGCATTGCAATTCAATTTGTCATCGATATGGACTCTTAAGTATTTAATAGCGTGTGTCTGGTTTATTCTTTCTTCATGCCAATAGGTTTTGGGTCCTGTTACCCATTTAATAAACAGAATAAAGTTGGATTTCCCAGTGAACACTTCTAAATTGTTTATATCAACCCAGGATATGAATTATTCTATTGATTCTTGGGTATTTTGTTTTAGATTTTCTTTTGTTTTGGATTTAATCACCAGAAAAAAAAATCCTCAGCGAATGCTTGGATAATTGTGCGGGTAGGCCAGATTTTATTAAACAAATCGTTCACCACCAAGTTCCATAGAGATATGCCATTAAACGATCCTGGATACAGCCCTACTCCGTTCTCTTATGGCTCAGCCTTCTAGTGTGTTGAGGATTATCTTTCTGGCATGTAGGAGAGCTTCGAAGATATTTCTTAAATTTTCGGGACATTGGAGTTTATCTAAATATTTGACTATTGAATGGCGTTGGATATTATCAAATTAACCTTTGATGTCTACTGAAAGAACCAGAATATTGTCTTTTTTTCCTTTTTCTTTCATAAATTTCTTCTACAAGCTTTTTAAGAGCAGCATATATGGATTTTCCTTCAGGGAATAACTGTCTATTGTTGACGAGTTTAATTGATTCTAGAAAATAAGTAAGGCGCTGTGTAGTTAACTTTTCCAATAGTAGGCAAAAGACCTATTGGTCTTTACGATGTTATTAATTTAGAGTCTCTTCCAGTTTTTCGAAATAGGATGATATTGCTCATTTTAAAAGGATCGGTGAATATTTCTAGTGAAAGGCATTTATTGAAATATTCTTTGAAGAGGTCGAAGAATTCTTGTTTATTGTTTTTAAAATTAGATTATTAATACTACCATATCCTGGTGCTTTTCCATGAGGAAGATTATCAAGAATATGTGCTATTTCTCCTTCTGTGAAAGGGCAATAATTAGGAGAGGGTTTGGTGATTTGATGTAGATGGAGTTGAGGTTGGCAATGGAAAAATTTGTTCTAAAATATCCTAGTTGGTGTCCTCCTTCTGGATTGATATTGTCCAAGACAGTCAGTTGAGATGCCATATAGATTTGCAGCTTCAGTGCATAAATCTTTCCAACCAATATCTTTCGTTCCACTGACTTTCTACATATATTTTTTGACTTCTGTCTTCTGTTGCAAATATTTATTTATTTTTGTTCTTTGGTATCATGTTCTTACAAGACTCATATTTCACAATTATCAAATGGTTTTTGATCCTCTCAAAATAAATCGAGTTTTAAAAGTTTTTTCTAGGGGCCAGAATTTTTTTCCGTGAAAAATTAGTTCAAACCGGTTTTAAGCAATCACGTAATTATCGAATTACGCATGCGTCGATATTTAGAAATGATGGGTTTTTTTTCCATCTAAAAATCATTCGAGCTCCTAAACTTTATCTCAGAACCATTTTTTTTCCTTTTACAAAATTCCGATTTAAACTGGTTTTGAATGATCACGTGACTACTGTGTTGCGCTGTTGTCAATTTTTAGAAAAGTGATGGGTTTTCTTCATATCAAAATCTTCCGAGCACCGAAATTTTTTTTTTTGTCAAAATTGGAAATTTAAAAAAAAATTCTGAGATAACTTTCGACACCTCTTTCGCTGTTTCGCTTTCATTCCCATTTTCTTCTTTGTGCTTCTTCGGGCGATAATTTCTTACGACCCTGCTCTTTATTGGCCGGATAAGAGAATGGGATATATGACCATTTTTAACTTTAACTGGTGATTAGTCGCCAAATGTGACAATGACTTTCTGACCAAAAATGGCCTTCTTTATTATTTTCCAATAACCCTAAAAGTAAAAAATTGATACCTCAAAAGCGATAAATCTGCAATTTTCTGTCCGTCCATTTTGTGGCTTCGAAAACTTCATACCAAAATAAGATCATGTTCTCACATAATAAATAAATAGTTGATTTTGATTGTGAAAATAAAAGAAATCCGAGATGTCTTTATACATGACGATGATAATATATGGGTTTAAAATAACTCGCAATCAATATGATAGAATTGCGTAAATTCTTTTATATGTTGATTCTAATTATATCAAATATTTTTGGTCACTGATTTAAAAGTTTTCGGATATTACGTTTATTATTTATTCGTAGTAAATCACCTCATAATATATTTTATTAATTACACAACTGATTAATTTCGATTCCATTTAAAAATTTAGGTATAGTTATATATTTATAGGCAGGATGGTTATAATTAAAGTTCCACTTTGAAATGGTCATAAAAGGAAAACTACTTGATCAAATATTATCAAATTTAGTTCTGGTTTAAAGGAGGTCATGGAATTTTAATTTCCACCTGAAAAAAGTTTTAAATCACTACCAGAGGAAAAATGGCGCTGTATGCAATATTGTAAAACAGAATACAACATGAAGACATAGTTTAATTTGGTTGGTTATCATAGTTAATCGGTTTAATAATTTGTTTAATCGTTTTTGTAACATGGCACAAAGCATGTTCAATGTTGCGTTCACCATTTTCTGAAAGGTTGCATTCTCATCAGTATCTGTTAGCATATCAGGAGGAATGTTACTCACATGTTGGTGTACCACATCTTTCAGTTCCTCCAAATTGTTTAGATTATCACCATAAGCATCGCTTTTGAGATAACCCCACAGCCAGAAGTTACAAGGGTTGCTGCTCTTCAAAGAAAAATTGTCCGATTATGAAATTAGCTGTCAGACCACACCAAACAGCTCGGCGACTTTTTTGGAGAATTCAATGGAACTTGATTCTCCCTAATCCAGCAATTATGGATGTCGGCATCGCCATTTATGTAAAAAATGGGCCTCATCTGTCCACAAAATGTTTGATGGTAGAACTGAATGGGTAGAATTGCAGCACTTTACGGACAATTTTGTACAGCATACTCCATTCGACGTGCGATAGCACGTACCCTATACGTATCGTGTGAGCTTTATGTTGTTGCTTCTTCCACTTCTAATGCAATAACTTACTCAGTTTCTACAGAAACGGTCACCGTACATCCTTTCCGTCCAGGTGCAACATATAATAAACCCGTGACTTCAAACTCTGCCATGAATTTTCTCAATCCTACCGTGTCGTTGGAACTCGGTGTATTCCTCTTACTGAACGATACCTTTGCAAAGCACGCTAATCAATGCTATCGCATTCATAATAAGTTTTTTACGAGAAAAGCATGGTTAGAGACAAGGTCGATTCTTAACAAGGAGAACTCTGACAAACAGGCTCACTTTTATCTTCAAATCCAAATGATGTGTAAGGCGCATCTGCATAAATCATTTGCTTCTTCCTGCTGTAAGCCTTGCTGTAACAAGCTATTGCTGTTTTGCATAACCTCACAAAAGTTTCGTTTCAGAAATGATTAAACACATTTCAAACTGATGTCTTCATATCTTTTATTTAACAATATTGCATATAACGACATTCCCCCCTGGTGGTGAGTTTTTGAACTTTTTTTGTTTTTGGCTGAAAAGTAATTCCACGAACTTCTCTAAATTATTACAAAGTCTGGTAATAATTGGTCCTGCAGTTTTCCTTTTACAGCCATTTAAAAGTTTAACTTTAATTATAAGCACCCTGTATATTAACTATAATTGTATTTTATCAATCTAACTGCGATTGTTTTACATAGGTTATATTACAGCATCGTCTTCAGTCAGAAAGTGGTGTATTTAAAAATAATATTAAATGGTATTTAGTTTCTTAACTTGGTACTCGATTGCAATATCAAATATCTTTCAATGAATTATTCAGATGGTGTATAATTCATTGGATCATTTGCATGCCGAAGTTCAGGTCTAGCTTAGTTTAATCATATAAACTTTAAGTGTCTCAGAAACGCAAAGGATCTGATAATTTTGAACCAACGTCATATGACAAGGGCGATTTCCCGACGAGAGATTGATCATTTGAATTCAAAGTTCTTCATCTCAGCCCATAATAGTTGAATAAGGTAATAATATGGTAATGAAACTACTGAGCTAAAAGTTGGCAAGGGCGACATCTGCTTCTCATTTTTGCCGCCAGAACTTGTGGACATTTGGCTCTTACGGATTTATCACTATTACATATAAAATTAATTTCACAACTGATAAATTTCCATTGTTTTTAAAATTTCGTCTTATGTTATCAATCTAACTACGACTGTTTTTCATTTTGAGGTAATTTTTAAGAGAGATTTTTTGCTCTGGTTCTTTTGAAAAGTGTTCTAGCATCGGTAATTCTTATCAGTTATAAAACATAAAATACCACTATTTAAAATAAAAAGCTATATCATATAAAAATATCAAAAAAGTTTGATCTTCGTAACCCAAATTTTGTAGCATATGCTTTAAAAAGACTATTTTCATTCAGAAAATAGTATGTTTACCAATAAACTTAATAGATTTTCAGCGCTCAGTATTTTGGATGCCATTAACAAAGTATTTGACTGAATTGGTTCCTTAGTGCTTAATTTAATGAATCATTTCCATAAGCATCTATGTAAAATTATATTTCTTACTTTCTGTCAAATTTTAGAACTCGAAATATAATAGAATCATTTTGTGAAATCAATTTACGTGAGCCTGATGATTTTTTTAGTTGATTAATTATTGTAAAAAGAAAGAAATTGTTTGCAACTGGTAAAGATTTATTTATTGATAACTATTTATTTTTTAGTAATTTAAATCCTCAGAATGAGCCTGTCAAATTAAATAAATCATAAGCTGTTATACACAATTATCAAAATTTGCATAACGCTAGATATTGACGTGTTTTATCCAGTCATTCTAAGCCGAAGTTCCTACATTAACCAGGCTGACATTCGGGCTGTGTTTCACTTAATGAAATTAATTTTCAAGCTTTCTAGAATTTCTGTTTAAAAAGTTTCTTTTAACTATGGAAACTGAATAAACAAAGAAACTGTAAAGAAGAATTTATGTAAGTTATTATGACTTTGGCCCTTCAAATAACGATACTTAGTTTCCACTTGTGCCTTCTCGATACTCCAGCATATGGATGTCACTTTTAAAGCGAATTCAAAAGTCTTTATTTTTATATTTTGTGTATTAAAAAGAATATTGAATACGACAAATAAAAATAGCATATATATGCGTAAAGAACTTTGCCCAAGCTATCTTGTGGATAGCATGGGCAAAGCTAGAGAATTTTTTTTTTTTTGGATGACTTGAAATATGTTGTAAGAAATGGAAAAATTTCGGATGAGTTCGTAAATGGGTCATCTTGCTCAGAGGGGGTAGAAATGGTAGTGGAGGGTGAAATTTCCATTTCACTACAACTTCCTTAATATTGAAGATAGAAACAAATCAAATTAGCCAAATTAATCCCTCAATACGACGAACAACTTTTGCATTTAAAGTGTTTTTGCTATCTAAAACATTCAGAAGTTAGGAGTTAAAAAGTGGGTTTCAAGTCCTAATTTGATTGTTTTTCTAATATCAACAATCTGTGTTGCCAGATTTAAAGAAAAATAAATAAAACTTTTACTTTTCTTTTATTTCTATAATCTGAAATTATTTAAATGCATGTGGAGCAAAGATTAACCCTCTAGGGGTTCCAGACGCATTTCGACGCAGTCCCATAGATGTCTTTAAAGTGCACTGCACGCATTTTAACGTAGGGTAACGAACGATGCAAATTCGTTTTGCACGGAAAATCACGTAGGGGTTATACTGCACCGAAAATGGTGTCGACGTATTTTAACGTGTTTCTTTCCCCTTACAAGTTTCGACATCTTGATGAATAGGAGAGTAGTCAATACAATGAATGTTTTACGGCCATCTAAGGATGCCACAGGATCTGAGGGCCCGAAGATTGCTTTAGGCATAGGGCATTGTGATGGTGTCGGCGTTAGAGAGGAACGAAAGCTCCTTCAAATAAAGAGGAACAGGAATTTTTCCCCAATTGTGTGTCCCATAAGCCTCTAGATTTAAGTTGCATTTGGCTTCAATAGCATTTCTTTGATATAGCTTATTTGATCGAAATGTTGTTTTAAAGTTCCATTGCATTATTTTTCATAATGCAGTTTTATCCTCACTTGTGATTAAACATCGCATTGAAGTATTAGGAACTGGGAAGGAATATATTTGAAAAATTACTCTCGCTATATAGCTAATATATTAAATATATTTTTCATTCTTAGTTCAACTATTTTTATAATGCAAATTTATACTTTTTATACTAATCTCTACCTCCAATTATTTTTCTTCGATCAAAGTAAACAGATGCAATTGAATTTTGTGTTTTAAAGCAGTATAAATTTCAAAGAATATAATAAAGTATATTGTTACGAAATTTTCTTTACCGGGGTTCGTTTGGATAGTGGAAGTTATATGGTGTGGAGAACGCTCAATAATCAGACGGCAATGGAAAAAGAAATAACGACGTTTACGCAGTCCACTTCTGTGGGCGTGGGTTCGAATCCCACTTCTGACACCAAATGTTACGAAATTTCTTTACCGGGGTTCGTTTGGATAGTGGTAGTGATATGGTGTGTAGAACGCTCAATCAGCAGACGGTAGTAGAAAATAAAACAACGAAGTTTATTTACACGAAGACACACAGGACAGCACAAAGCGACAACTATATACAGCACAGAAGACGATTATCTTCATCCGAGACGTGTAGCATACAACAGCAGCATACAACCAGAATCTACTGCAGACAGTAGCGCACAGCTCAGTTCAGCACGAGCTTGACTCCGTCGTTGCTCACCGTCGCTTACGACTCCTCCGCTCCGTCTTCAGACTTCTCCGACTCTCGAACTCCTGCTGCCTTCTACCTTCGAACTCGGACTACTGGCTTCGTCGTCTCCTTGGCAGTGGCGGTCGCTTCCTTTTATAGGTCTCAGGAGGCGGGGCTAGAAGCCTCTCAACCAATCAGGAACGTTCGAGGCGTATCTCGGTTCCTACTGGACGGATCGGGAAAATTCTCGAAGATTCGGGTATTATCTATTTTGGCGCCAAATTTGTCGCCAAGTCGCCAAATGGTCGCCAAGCTCTGGGACCTCCGACGCGCTAGTCCCATTCAGATGACTGTAAAACTTTCTTTCTATTTATGGAATAAACTATGCTGGGAAGCCGAATTGCAGGTTTGTAACAATATTGTTATATTGTTTCTCTTTTGAGATTTATATTGTATAAAAACATGGAACTGTGTGTCCGATATTTTATAATGCGACTCCTTTTTAAAGTTCTTTAACGAACTGAATAAAATAATTTCTTTCGAATTCATAAAAGGAACATAAGAACATCTTTTAAAAAATTATTTCTATTCGGGAAGGTATTAATATTAGTTTAGTTTTTAATATCTAGTTAGTTATTAATATTAGTTTAGTTGTTAATAATTAGTTATTATTATTTATATTCTGATGAAGATGAAAACAAATAGCAAAATAAATAGAATTAAATGTTTGAATAATTTTGTTAGGAACATTAAGAGACTGATAACATCATAAAAGTCTTTAAAACCGCAAACTTTCTTAATATAATTTTTCAATAGGTTATCAAAGAAGATAAAGAAATAGATTTATAAAATATTAAAAAAAAGAATTTCAAAAATTCTATATTTATTTTACAGTTTTTTGAAGCATTTTTTGTTTGTTTATATGCTAATGTGAATTCTTCATTAAAGGATAAAATCTGAGTGGATAAACGAGATAGCTTTTGATGAATCTTGTGCAAAGTACAACACGATTTTTAATTATATCTTTTTAAGGACGTTCTAATGCAAAATAATGCTGATAAATGCTTCAATGGTGCGCGGACTATAAATTATTTTAGAATATTTAAACATATAACTTTCATAGTTATGCCTTGAAATCACAACCTGTTATTTACTTGTATCAAATAAGCGGTTATACATTACTTCACTCAGATTTTGTTACTGATGGGAGTGTTTCTTATGGAACAAAATTTCATAAACTGCATACATTGATGCAAGGTTTAACCTTAAAAGTTGCGGGGTCCAAACTGGAAAACAATTTTTATCAATACTTTATTATTATCATTATTATTAAAAGCAATTTAAGGATTTACAATCAAGGTAAAGATCAATGGTAGCATTTACCTCTCTACTTTCTCCTATGCATATGCCTATGCAGGGCAGCGGTATCCGTATTTCTTTGTACATTTGAATAAAATCAAGTATGAATTAGGTGCGTCTTCCTATCCTTTCCTTCCTAGCAAAAATTCGATACATATTTGTAATAATGATGTCAAAACAAAGAACCAAATTTCATTTATTTATTTTTTTGTAATTTTAAATGATTAATCACTCACGAATAGTTGACATCCTATTACTAATTTTGAATAGTCTTAAGCCCATAAATATGGTTAAAGAATGTCGAATAGTTGACATCCTATTACTAATTTTGAATAGTCTTAAACTCAGAAATATGGTTAAAGAATGTCCACACCATGTTTTTCTAAAAAAGTGCTCCGAACGTGTTCGGATACTTTAATGCTTTTTTAAAAGTTGTATTTAATTTCCATGCATATTTCTTAATCTAGTGTTTATTGCTTTTTTAATCTCAAATGCGTTTAACTTTTAATTCCCCACTTCATATTGCAATATTTTCATAATTCAGTGTTAAAGGAATTTTTTTAAAATTGTTCCTTTTGTATGAAATTTAAAAGTTTACTGATTATTTTACAAACCTTGGATACTTTCAAATCCCCTAATAACTATATTTCCGAATGATTTCAAAACTTCACCGACGTATATATATAATTCCAATCCACGCCAACTTCAACCACGAGACCAATTTCATTAATTTTTGCTTTATATGAGAGTTTATGAGCATAGATACATCATAAAAGATCGCATGCCTCTCATAACCTTCCTTCAAGAGAAATATTAATATATATATATATATATAAGTCATATGGCGAAAATTTAAAATTATTTCCAAAACCTTTTGGTACTCTAGCAACCCCAACCATTCGACAGATTCTACCTTTTTTTAATTTATATTAAAACTTTTGGCCATTAGATATAACATCACTGATCGCCTGCTCTCTATCATTTCCCAATTTCAAAATAATAATAACAATAAATGTCTGTGGATGGTATTGTGAGTGGATACTATTTGTTTTCTTTCAGCATTTCTTTATAATTCCGTTTCTCTGATTGCTGGGAAATATATGAATACATAACTTCTGAAACATGCGAAATAAATTTTTTTACTTCAAATTTGGTGATACCTCTGCGAAAACCAGTTGTGTGACACGTGCAGTTAATAAATATCGTACAGTGGGAGATATCTTGAAAGATGATGTTTAAAACTGCTTAAATGAATAGTATCAAATTAGTTTTTCAGATTAGATGAAACGCAGAAAATTTATTTATGTATATTGTATTTTTTAAAAGAAAATCTTAGGCATTATAAACGTATCGAAATTTATGACGAATAGATTACTCCTGCATAATATCTTAAAAGAACTCTTTGTTTTAGCTGCCTTTGAATGTTTATGAAGATGACAATTTCATTGAATGTGAACATAAAATGGAGGAAAAAGGTGAAAGAAATATTGTAATAAATGCCAATAGTTTTAAATTTCACTAACTCTTTAAAATCATTAGAACAGCATTAATTTCAAAAATAAATTCTAAATAAAAACATTTGATATGCATTTACATTGGTACAATTCATTAGGTCTTAAATTGTATATTTCATTACTTTGAATCATTTAAAAACGATGCCATTATTTTTCGATAAAAAATAATGATTATAAACAATATTGAAATCTGATAAAACTGCTATGAGAAGTTATAAGGCCTGGGTAAATAATACCTAAGTAGCCAATTATGTGGCTCTAAAATAATATATTTTTTCAGCTGTCCAAACAATTTGCTCACTTTAACTCAAAAATTGTACGTTTTATTATAATAGAAGATGATGCCATTTCTTCTAAAATATCATCAGTTTTATATTGTTACTAGCCGCCTTTGGCGACCAGCCGGTTCGCCACTATTACCGCTCGCTACAATTTTCAATTAAATATTTTAAGTAACTGGTCTCTTAAAGGATTCTCAAACAAAACATTTTTAATATTCAAATTTTGATAGTCATACCAAACTTATACTGTTTAGATCGTTTCTTTAATTTACTATATATATTTTGCTAATTTGTTGCCATTTCCGGTAAAACTTCAACTTTAATTTAAAAAGTAAATGACGAAATTGCAATTAATATTAAGATATTTTTTAATAAAACCAATCGTTTTATTTTATTTATCATCTTTATTTTTATTAATTAATTATTATTATTATTGAATATGAGTATTGCAAACATAATCGCTCGGTATTTAAGTCTTATGTTAACTACAAAATATTTCTCATAGTTTATGTAATATCTCAAACAATAATTCAACAAAAATTTCTGAGATTCAGTATAAAATTAAGTTTTTAGTTTTGCTTTCAAAAGGATTGAAATGAAACCAATAATAATATTTTGTTCCTGCCTATAAATATATTTCAAAAATTATGAAGTCTAAATTTAATGCAGTAAGGTATCATATTCTGATAAATATTCTGGACACACCAAATTTTAAATAAATGAATGAATGTTTCTATTTTCCACGATCAACTAAGACTTATTTATGAAGTTTTAAATGTTAAAAATTTGGAAAAACTCAACATTTTCATAATCTTAGGCCAATTAATCTTGAGAAACCTGTCCGCTGATTGGCGTATTTTCTTTGAAGCGATCGATGGAAAATCTAAAATTATCCTTTTTTTATTGAATAGTGATATTCAAATCTTCATAAATCAGTCAGTTTAAGTGATTGGAAATTAACTCTTAAAAGTCAGTGATTTAGTTGATTGGAAATTAACTCTTAAAAGTCAGTGATTTAGTTGATTGGAAATTAACTCTATGACCACCATAAAATCTGTGCTTTCTCTTGTGGTGTATGCATTCTCCTTAATATCCGCTCGAATAAAACATCACATACAAAAGTACTACATAGAAGAAACACATCAAAAGTAAACATAACATTTCAATAGTTGCCAAAAACAAAAGAGAGAAAAATACGATTAATAATCAGACGATATTTAGAAAAGTACAAATATTTAGACTGGAAAATGAAATTATCTGAAATTAAAAACACGCGCTTACGATATTTACAAAACTAAAAATATTCAAACCTGAAAAGGAAAATATATGAGTTATTCTATCAATAAATGCCATAAGTTTGTTTACATCTTCATTATTTTATGAGTCATTAAATATCAAAATGGATCCGGGACTAAATAAACACCCTGTGTAGAGAGTGTAAAAGATCATAAAATAATTTTTCTTGAATTTATTTTTTAGGAAAAATAATATTTCATATTTGTTTTATTTCCTACAGACATGTGACGAAAATTATATTTTTGCAGATTTCATTTCCAAAAAGATTTAATTTATTTTCAGTTAGAGCTTTAATCAATGTGATGGCAACACTTTGAAAAAAGCTATTTTTTTCCCATGAATGCGAAACGTGCTTAATCTTAATTTTTTTTTGACGAAAAAAATTATTGAAAAACATAGTTAACATATTTATTTAAAAATTCATTAAAAATAGAAATTTAATTTTAAGATTAAAACAGTAGTATCATTTAAAAGATAATTTTTTTATCTTTAACATCATGTAAAAATCTTTGTTGTGCGGTAATATTTTCGGCAGTTATAGCAGAAACACCTCAAAATTTCGCTTAATTTTTAAATAAATAAAATTCTAGTTAAAAATTCGAAAAAATAACCCCCAAGTGCACATTTCCGGCCTCCAAGGTATACAAGTGCCAAATTTGGTAGCTGTAGGTTGAATGGTCTGGCCTGCGCCAACATACACACACACACACATATTGAGCTTTATTATAAGTATATAGATTTACACATTTCAGATTAACAGAACTCTTTATGATTAGTTCTAATTTTAGACATATGCTACTGTATTGCAAATGATGATTGCTCGATACAAAAATATTACATTGATTTATTTAAGAGAAAAATAAGGGAATATGAAGACAATTTTATCCTACATTGATTGCTCCCTCTATATATACACACTCACACACACACACACTCATACACATACACACACACACACACACACACACATATATATATATATATATATATATACAACGATTCGCGAAGTGTTATATCAGCTATCGGGCGATCGGGGTTAAAAAGAAACAAAACAGTCTTCCCATTCACTATTCTTAGAAACCCTCTGACTTTTGCAGCCATGCAAAATAAACGAAAGCAATAAAATTTGACTTAAATGAGTGGTAACTTGTTCCTAGCTCTAGGGACTCTTGAGCCTGCCTGACATTTGGGGGAAAGCAAGAATTCGGCTAACACTTTCAGCGTATCTCGCTTGGAAAAGCGATGCGCTTTTACGACACATAACTAGTCTGGCATCCCTCGCTTTTCAGAAGTTTCATACGTAGAATGAAACCACACAGAGGATTAAAAGTTTAAATAATTAAAAGAAAAAAATTAATTATAAAATAAAGAGAAAAATTTAATGACAATATTATATAAAAGCAATCAGCTTAAAATTTTCAGAAGCTGTTTTTTACTTATATATATATATATATATATATATTAATGTGCCTAGTTATTCCGGAGCATTTGTTAATTTAATGGTCCTTTGATTTGATGTCAGCTACATTACTGAGAATCTATTCTATTAAAAA
>JAPMOR010020057.1:0-42820 GCA_026543865.1 Argiope aurantia
ATTAAAAATAAGTTATTTAAACTTGCATTAAAAATAAGTTATTTAAAAAGGGTTTGTTTAGGATGCATTGGGATTCCATCAGATGCTAATATTAAATAGATTCTTGCTCTTTTGCATTCGAACGCCTAATATTTTTTACATTCATACAGAAATATAGGCGAAGTTTTAATGTCATTTTTTTTTATCATTAAAGGAATCAAAAAATTTTCATTAGTAAAAAGATTTGAAAATTTTATCCCGATCAACATCGTATATTTCAACTAGTGTCAAATAAAGTGACAGTTGTCCGTGATGAAGGCAAAAGTTTGCGAACTATAAACCTAAATCCTTATGTTTCGCAACACCGAGCATGTGATTTAATAAGTAATGCTTGGATATTTTTTTAAGGTAATGAAATAGTTTCCCATAGAAGTTTAATTCTTTTTATATCAGAATAGGTTCCCTCAGAATATCTTTCTAAATATAAAATAATATTCAGTGCGGTCGTAACATTTTCTGATTAATTTTGAAATATTTCCATGACAGATTCTATATTTAGGTGGTTGCTGAAATTTTAATAGTCAGTAATTATGTATTCTTTTACTTAATATAAATAAGAATGTTCCTTCGTTTTATTATATATGAATTTGAGCCAGGAAATATATCTCTAATAATACAATTTTTTTTTAATTGAGAGTGTGAATAAAATTTTGTTTGTGAAATATTTTTTCCGTATCGAATATACATATAATATGTTCATGAAACTCAGAAATATTTTTCGAAAAATCATTAACAAATGAATTAGTTTTAAATTATGATTTAATAAATCTTTAGAAAAGAGAACAGTGTTTTATTTTTTCTTATTTTTCGTGCAATTATTTAGGTATGTATTTTGTTTGGCCTCAATATAAGATATATTTGTCACGGATATAAGTTCACAGTTTTGGGAGGTTGTCCTCATTTTATTCTTTATTTGTTTTTATCAGTCTGAAATGTAACTTCCTGTGTCACATAATTGTGTCCCAAAGGCAGTTTTATTAATAATTTGACTTTTCTTTGCTTTATAAAATTTAAAGTGAAGTTTTATTGGTTTTAACATACTTTTCGCAGATATATTTGTAGTATGCATGAAAAATTGTTTATGACACAGAAGTATTTAACCTTTGAATATTGGATCTTTAAATTCCCAAATCCTAAAAGATTTTCGACTCCAGTTCAGCAACGAAAGAATTTTTTTCAAATTATTACTTGGTTTATTTCTTGTTTCTTGTTAGCTTGTATTTTTTTAGGATTGACCTGATAAAATTATATGCATGTGTTAAATATTTTTTGTTCTAGTCATTCATTAATAAAAAAAAGCCTAAATTTTTTTTCGTTTGAAACAAAAATAAGCTTGATTATTTATGAATCTTAACTTTTTTCCTTCAATCGGTATCTATTTCGACGGATTCTGCTAATTATTTTGTGGTTGGCAGATTTCAAGCCTTTATTTAACTATGTATTATAAAGGTGATGAAATAGCTTTTTTTAAAAAAATGTTACAAATTTCTTCGCTATGATATGTTTTTCTCTGTTCAAGATAAGTTTTTCTGGATATATAGATAAATCAAATTCTTTTATTTATTTTTATTAAAAAAATATGGCATTGCCTAAACTCCCTTAGAATTTGGTGACAATGTCATCTGCATATGCAAAATTTGATTTCATTTGTTTGCGTTAAACATCAGAATGCTGTAATGAGAAAAATTTTCATTGATTCTTAATCACGAAATATCAAGTTTCCGAATAATAAAAAACAAGCTCTTTTTAATCTAATCTTCTCTTGTTTTTAATCTCACGTAATCTTATTAATACCCACTTCTTATAATAAGTAAAATATAAAGTAATTCGTAGAATATAATTATTTTAAATAAAAAAGTTATCATTAACAGTTTTAGAAACTATGGTTAATAAATAATTTTAGGAAGCCTGTTAAGATTTCATTTGAATCTTGAATTAGTAAAAAGGAGCCCCCCAAATAATTTATTTGTATAAAATAATCTTTTTGCACGAGGTTGTGCAGCAGGTGTCTATTCTGAGCTTCTAGGTAATTTAAAATCCTCTTAAACAATAAAATTAAATAGTAAAACTGATATGTTTTAATTAGAAAACTGCTTTTGTCAGAAAAACTGAAAGAAAATATTAAAAACTGAAGTGACAAAGTCATGGGATATCTTCTAACAACGTATCGGACCTCCTTTTGCCTGGCCAAGTGCAGTAACTCGGTGTGGCATAGATTCAACAAATCGTTGGAAGTCTTCTGCAGAAATATTGAGCCATACTTCCTGTATAGATGTGCACGAACTGATCTCTCAGTATGCTCCACAACTGTTCGATGGGATTTATGTCGGGTGATCTAATTGGCTAAATCATTCACTGGAATTACCCAGAATGTTCTTCAAAAACCAAATCGCGAATAGTTGTAGCCTAGTGACATGGCGCATTGTCATCCAGAAAAATTTAATCGTTGTTTGGGTATATAAAGTCCATGAATGACTACACATGTTCTCCAGATAGCTGAAAATAACCATTCTCAGTCAATGATTGGTTCATTTGGACCAGAAAACCCAGTCCATTCATGTAAAAACAGCCCGCGCCATTATGGAGTCACCACCAGCTTGCACAGTCCTTGTTGACAACTTGGGTCTTTGGCTTCTTAAGATCTGTGCCGCACTCGAACCCTACCATCAGCTCTTACCAGCTGAAATCGTGACTCATTTGACCAAGCCACGGTTTTCCAGTGGTCTATGATCCAACCGATATTGTCACGAGGCCAGGAGAGTCGATGTCTGGTTGTCAGCATAGACATTCGAGTCAATCCTCTGCAGTCATAGCCCACAGCCATAGCCCATTAAAGCAAAATTTCGCCGCAGTATCTTAACGGATACGTCCGTCATACGTCCCACATTGATTCCATTCATTTCTGTATTACTTGTCTGTTAACCCTGACAATTCTACGCACACGTCGCTGGTCTCGGTCATTAGTACATGCAGTCGGCCACTGCGTACTAATGACCGAATTAAATTAGGTATTCTCGGCAGACTCTTGATACTGTGAATCTCGGAGTATTGAATTCCTTAAAGATTTCAGTAATGGAATGTCGCATGTTTCTATCTCCAACTACCATTCTTCAAAGTCTGTAATTTTCTCCATATCACATTAGAAAATTTTTCACATGAATCACTTGAATACAAGTAGAAGCTCTGCCAGTGCGCTATACATTTCCATAAGTTTTTACGCAATACTACTGCTGTCTGTATATTTGCATATTGCTATCCTATGATTTTTGTTACCTCACTGTATAACTTATAAATTATTGTACTTCGAAATATTCTCAGATACTACGGTGAATTTTTTTCCGTATATAATTCTAATCATTAAAATAAAAAAAGGGATTAAAAAAAAAGAAAAGTAAATACGAAATTTTAGTAATTCCTATATTTTTAACATGCGAATTTTTATTCTGAAACTCACTGCAAGAATATAATCACTTTTCTTTTGCCATACTTAACCAGCTATTTTAATTGAAATGACTTATTGAGCTTGAATAATGCAGTCAGAAGTATGTGTTTGCTTAAACAAAATACTGATCACGGGCATTGTAGATATTTCATTTAGAAAATGTATGCTTCATCTTTATTCCTAATTCATTAACCCTCTATTGTTAGTTACTAAAATGTTTTTCTTCATTTTGTTGAGCTTTATATGTTTCTGTTTTTTCACGAAACAGAAAAAAATGGCATACTAGTAAGACTGTGTAATAATCCAGCGCTTAGTGAAATGTTCTTTTTTTATAAATCAGTTATTTTTTTAAGGTAGAAATTTTCATCTGGTTATAAAACCACTGCATTTTTTATTGATCCAGAGGTCAGTTATATTCTATGACTGTAACTTTTTATTGTTTTTTTACGTAGTGAAAACATGCCATTGAAAGATTTATTGAGGTATTTTATTACTGATGAAATTGTAAAGTTGCTATTCGAAATTTTATTCATTCACAAATGATTTCTTTTTGTTCACTGATTTGTTTCTCAGAGTGTATCAGTGGCACAGTGTCGATGATCATTTAAAATTTAGTTCTTTAGAAGCTGGTAACTTTTTTTTGAAAATATATTGTTGATATATGACTTGTTAAATCTAATAATGAAATAACTTGAAAATTACATGAATTTCAAAGTCGATCTTCTAAACATATTGAAATTTAATATTTCTTATCATTAATACTATTTTTTTTCTTAATAGAAATATATAAGTTAGTAACTTTTTGAAAATACTGCGAAGATTGTAACGCATTTTTAAAGAAAGAAAAAAAAATCTCAATTTGCATCCAGCTGCCATTATGATTGTTATTCTAATCGCAGAAACTAGAATACATATATGTCATCGTGACAGGGAGTGATGTCCGGTTTATAATTTATTTCCACAGAATGCCTTAAAAAAACCTGATTGGTTAGAACAGTGAGTGAAGAAATATTGATCGAACTGTAATATTTGTATTGCAAGCAGATGCGAAATAGGCACATGTACTAGTTGGTGTTAGTATTATGTAATTTGTATTACCATTCTCAGGTGCCCCTTTTTTTAGAGCATGAAAACAGTACAACTTTTTGTCAGTTATATTTTTTTGTTTTTGCCCTCTGTTGATTTAAATGTAATTAAGACAGTAGTTGCGTTAAATTCATTCAGATGATTAATTTTACTTATAACTATTGCATAATATTCAATATTGCATAAAATGGAAATATGAATCGTGAATGTTCTGTTTTCATTCTTTCTGGATTACTTTGCTTTAGTATTCACCGCGTTCTTGTGCATACAAATATAAAACAATAGTATCATATTATTCATATCATGCTTATGGAAAACGGAGAAAATATTTCTATATCAAACGGCAACGAAAAATTAGACTTCATTAATTTAGTAATTTTTACTTGAAATTCATTTTAATAGTAAAGATTCTCTTAATTTTGAAATATAACTTCTGAAAACTAAGTGATTAAAAATAAATAATTCATTAAAAGAAAAATTAATAAAATAGAAAAGTGAAATTCTTTGCTTTACTTCTCAAAATTGTCTTGCATTTAAATTATTATAGGACTCTCTCCTAAACTTAGTATAATTAATAGTATCATTTTTTGTAAGCTTAATAATCTGATCTAATGCATGAGTACAAATTTTGTTACTCACCATGGATTGCAAATATGAGTTTCCTCGATGAAATTACTATAATTTTAGTGTATCAAAATTTTCATATAACAGAATCAGATGTAAGAAAAAGTGTGGAGGAAATCTGATTGTAATTCTGGTACTGATTTTGTTTCTTCCTGTTGGGGGGAAAAAAATCAAAATTCTTCATTTTCGAACGTTTAATACCAAATATTCTGCTGTGTTCAGTTAATAGTTTATTATAATTGACCTGATGGATTCGATTTATTTTCACCTTATTTTCGCGCTTATTTAATGAATACAAAGAAAATTGCTCCATAAAATGAATAATTTTTTTTTTTTTTTTTGCTGAATTCCCTGCATTATTTCGAATTTAATTGCTGAATTCTTACGAGTTCAGCTGTTTTTATATGACTTCTCTTTTGTTATGCATTTGATATAATAAAAATATCAATTTAAATTGATTTGTAGTCGGAGCCTAAGTATAATTACTTCGAGCTCAGTTAATATAAAAATCTTTGAGATATAGTTAAACCTTTATAGTACAATTAAATATTTATACAATCAAGCAAATCAATTTAATTTCTTTTTATTATTAGTTAATATAAATTTTTTTTATTCAGTTAAGATAAAAATCATTGATATGTAGTTAAACTTTTATAGTACTATTTAGTATTTATTATTTTAAGTCTAAATGACCTTTATAGTACTATTATTATTATAAGTCTAAATGAAGCTAAAATATTTTCACTAACACTTTTTCTACTTATTTTTGAAATATATATGGAATTTAACGCATTTAAAGGTATGGAAATGCATTTCTGCGTTTTTTTATGGCCTTCTTTTAATAATAAAAGTTGTTATTGTACATACACAGAAAAAAATTTCTTTAATATTTAACAAGTTCAGCTTTGTAATAATAATACTTTTTTTTTTCATATATCTCTTGAGCAATTTTTGTGAGTTTTATTCAAATTAAAACAATTATTATAATTTAATTATACATATGTTCCAGCATAATTTTTGTGTATTCATTTTTAATACATTAGTCCCTAATTCCGTAGTTTATTAATTTCTAACACCATAATCGTATTCCGAGTTTCTGTATAGGAGTTAAAGATTTTAGTTGGATGCTCGTCAACTCTAGTTATTCCGGATACTGCCAAGTTCTTTGGAACTACACCAATTTATTTAGTATTATTTTATTCACATATATTAGTTTTAGCATGATAAAACTTATCTTAATTGGATGATTTTTTGCTTAATAATTCTTTATGTTTTGAGATTTTCAATGCCATAATTTTCAGATATTAATTTAAATTATTCAATATCATTTTTTTTTTGAGATGGCTCTTTGAAATTGTGATGCCTGATAGCTTAGGCCTGGGTTCAGAATTGAAGATTTATTACTATACACATTAGTAAAATGGAAGAACTATTCAGTATAATTTTAGTGATTTTAGTTTTATTATCACAGTTTTAAATGGGAAAGCTCTTTTGTTTGTAGATATATTGCTTTTATGTTTCAAATTATTGAAAGAATAAATTTTTTATGCTTTAAGAAAATTCATAAAAAGTTTAATAAATTCACAAAAATGTTCGAAATAATGCACCAACAAAGATAATTTTCTTTTTCATTATTTGTCAGTCAAGTTACTTTATTCTTTCTATGTAGCACATTTGAATACTCGTGACAGCTAGAAAGATTCTTCGTGAAACGTGACTTTACTTAAAGTATCTGATCGCTTAACATTGCCTGTCCAACGTTGAATACGCGTGCTTCAAACGGTACTTGTCCTCGGCATTGAATTAAGCTCCAAGAATTATCTCTTTTTATCTCAATAGTCTATTGTATTGTTTTCAAAATGGAACAAATTGAATCTGAATCTTTGCAAATAAATTGTGATAATCTTGAAAACTCTTTATAAAAAATTGAATACTTCATAGAAGAGATTATGAATAAAATATTCTACTTTCGTTGTTCCGTGTGTAAAGTTCCAAAGTTAGTCATTTTATTTTATTATGTCAACTTGCCCATCAGTATGTTAGCAAGATTAACATTTGATAAAGACCAAATACCAAGTGTGATTATTCAATGTATGAATATATTTTTAACTGAAGGGGAAAAGTACACGTTACCTATATTGGTATAGCTAAAAAGATTTAAAAAAAATTCTTTTACTGATTTAAGAATTATTTTTGTGCGATAATATTTCCGGAAGGTTATCAACAGTTAAATGTCAAAATGTTAACATTATTTTGAATTCTATTTAAATTATCAGCAAAACCTGCCGAGATGCACATTTCCATCTTCTAAAGTATGTGCCAGATTGGTTTTATTGTTTCCAATGTTTAGAGTTCTAGTGAATTCAGACACTCATTCGCTAAAGGTGATTACATACCATTTTTAATCTCTAGTATTAATTAAAAGCGAATGTGTTTGCAATCTGTAGAGCAAGATCGTTGCAATCTGTAGTTGGTCAAGGATTACTAAATTTACTGGACTTTGCATACTGGGCTAATAGATATACTGAGAATGTTCTGACTGTCTTCGTCATACATTTTAGTAGTGAAATGATTATGAGTGTTTTGTATTTGACATTAGTTCCATAAGATCTATTCAGTGTTTTATCATTCCGTTTATGAATGTTCATTCTATTTAAATCTTAATTCATTTTCTATATGTTGCTTTCTTTTGTATAGCTTAACCCATTTCTTGGTTTTCTGCTGCAATCAATAATTTCAATTAATCCGTTTTATCAAAAAATAAAAACAATTAGTGACAAATAACATAAATTGATATTTATAAGATGCGTGAAACACGTTGGTCGCAGAAAGTGGTAAGTAGTGCATAAAATGATGTACAAAGAAAAGAGTGAAGTTGCATATATGTTATGTTTAATGCATATGCTAACGTCATTTGATTTTTCTTTTAGTTTTTTCTTTATAGTAGAAATTGTATTTTTGTTTGTTTGTTTGTGTGTGTGTGTGTGTGTGTGTGTGTGTGTGTGTGTGTGTGTGTGTGTGTGTGTGTGTGTGTGTGTGTGTGTGTGTGTGATTTCGAATCACACATTTTTGAGATTCTAAACAGGCATTCTGTTATGAAACTTAATAGGAATTATTAAGTAATCTCCCCCCCCCCCCCCCCTCCTATCCTGCTCTTTGAAATCATTTTCAAATAATTTGTTTTGCTACTTGATTTCGCTTTTTTTTTCTTTCAAAAATCTTGCGGGAGTATCACATTGAAGAAACCTTTCGTAATAACAAGTCAGAACCTTTTTCATTTTCGCATGTACAGTTGCCCTGCTATTTCACCAATCATTAATTCTTATGACTGTAAGATCCATCCAATTTATTCGCTGAAAATTAATGAATTGAGAATTTTCCCGAATGTTCCATTGTTTGTGTGATGAGAATCATATGTCTTTCCCAAGGCTTGACTTTCACCACGCGCGCGTGCTGAGGAAACTTTGACACTGCCCTAGTGGGATGCAGGCCAGGCTTATTTTAGGCTTCAACCTCGAACTTGTCTTTGACGCGTGTCTTATTGTTAATGATTCATTAGGATCAAGTAATTGTTTACTATCAAAGAAATTCCACTTTTTTTATTAACATACACTAGTCTAGAAATTAACCCCCCCTTTTTTTTCCAGACGAAAAAAAAAAAAAAAATACGTAGAAGAAAAATATTCGTCTACTCGTATTTGCTGACCTAACTAGGAAGAAGGAAAATGTCAGTGACCTAGCCGATTCAATAGCAGTAGCTGGCGTCTGCCAACTTTACATTTTTCACTTCACGTGGTGGGACACGTGAAGACCGGTTACACCTGCACTGAATCCCTTTTGCCTCGTTAGCATGCAATATCTCTGATATTTTCCAGAAAAGGTGCAATTTTTGTAAAAGATAGCATAATTTTCAGTTCGCATGTATTAATTAAATGTAAATCATTGTCAGTTGAATGTAAAATGATTATAAATTTTAATTGCAAAGTATTTTGCTCTATTATTTCTGTTCTGTAACCTCTGATTTCTATTCAGTGACATTTGATAGACTTAAAATATTTAGTATGGCTATTTACTAGGTATAGATATTTTGTGATCTTTAACTAAGACTTTTCCATACGTCACAATTTTTTAAGCTAGAAATTTTAATTTTGATAATCTCTGCTACTAATAAAAATGAATGTTTCTGTGTATATGTTGGCACTCTACAGGTCAGATCGTTTGACCTAGAGCAATCAAAGTTGCCACATATGTACTTTGGAGGGTAAGAATTTGCATCTCTGAGCGATATTTAAAATTTTTTATTAACGTTTTAAGTAATTAAAAAATTAACAATGTTTAATGTTTATCCATGATAACGTCTGAAAATATTACAACACAAAAATGATTTTTAAATCATATCGAAATTAAATATTTATCATTTCAACAATATCAGTGTTTTTGCTTTTTTTTTTCGATTTTTTATTAGTTTTAAAAAAGTTTTAAAACAATATATTCCATTGTTAAGCGAAATTCAAATCGTTTTCATTGTTGCTGCTATTTCTTCATCCTGACTTTTTTCCATTGTTGATGATCAAGACATGAAGATTCGCTTTAATTTTTCAATGTTGTTTGAACTTTGCTGCTCTTTTTCTGAAACATAATTGGATGCATAAGATGAAGACCAAAAATTAGGAAAGTGCATAGCACAATGAACAAATCAGTGTAAAGATTCTAAATTGTATAAGTTACGTGACTGTGAAAATTCGAAGTTTAAAAATATTCCGAGTTAACAAGTTTATTATTTAATTTTTTTGCAACCATTAATTTCGGTTTACAAGAAATAAGAAAGTAAAACAACAGTACCTCAAAAAACATTAAATGAATCGGTTAGTTAAGTTTTTAAGCGCTCTAATATCACGAGAATTAATTGCATTAGGATGGTTCATATGCACAGTGAACAGATCAAGTGTTAGCCTATTAAAATTAATGCAGGTTTATGTTCTGGTACAGTTGATACTTAAAATTATTTCCTTGAAGAAGTCATGAATATTAAGTTTTGCATAAAGGATTTTATTGAAAACTATCCGCCTTTGGCGGCCAGCCGGTTCGCCAATCTTAATGTTCGTTAAAATTTTAATAATTAAATATTTTATGCAATTCTTACTTTAATAGATATTTCATCAAAATATAATAACGTAATATGTATCTCTAAATTATTGTTAGCTCCCGTAGAATTTATGCCTTAAATTAAAGTGGAAAGGATTAATCTGCAATTAATATAATAATATTTTTTACTGAAACAAAGCATTTTTTTATAATATGATTACCAAAAACAGAGTCACTGAGCGTTTAAAATTTATGGGCACTAAAGAATATATTTCTTAATTTATGTAATATCTCAAGAATTTGTCCACAAAATTTTCTCAGATTCATCATGAGCAGATCGATTAATTAACAATGTTTAATTTTAAATGTATCAAACACTAAGAAAATAAAATGAATCGTTTAAAATAATCGGTCGAAAACAGGTTAAAAAAAACTACTTAAAAAACGATGTACTTAAAACTCTAAGCATATACAAAAATATATAAATAACATAAATACATTTTAATTACAAAAGCATGCAACTAACTTAAAAATAATTTAAATCAAGAATCATCCGTTGATAATAATTGTTAACAATCAGAACACAATGCGCATGCGTGAATTTGTTTCGCCAGTTACGGTAACGCAAATGCGTGAATTTTTCTACGTCAGTTGGGGTAACGCTATGCCGATTAGAAATTTTTAATCCCCTTTATTCTGTTTTATTTTAAGTCAAAAGTGCTTCAGAATGAATCTGAAAGATCGATTAATTAACAATGTTTAATTTTAAATGCATCAAACATTAAAAAAATAAACAGAATCGTTTGAACTAATCGGGCAAAAAATTTTAAGCCTAGCCTCATTAGTGTGGGGAAAAAAAAAAACAAAAAAAACTGAAGCCTTGCTCATTTGGCGGTAAGGAAATGAAGATTTTTTTGGAGGGAAAGTTAGTTTTTAATTAATAATTAAAATTCTAAAAAGGGACCCCAGGTGCACATTCCCGACCTCCAAGGTATACATGTACCAAATTTGGTAGCTGTAGGTCAAATGGTCTGGCCTGTAGAGCGCCAACACACACACACACACATATTGAGCTTTATATAAGTATAGATAAACAGAGCCAAAATTTTGGACGAAACAGCTGGTCGACAACGCTTGCTAATCAGTTATATGTGTCACAATTTTATTTTTTAAAATTATGAGCCCTTCGATATATTCTGTTAACAAACAGCATGCGCAAAATAGATATGGCTCATTTTGCCAGAAGGATGGAAAATCGCTTTGAAAAAAGAATTGAATTCAATACATATATTTATTACAAAAAAAATCATGATCGTAGTTTATTTATGACAACTATTGTTACACATTTATGAATAATAAATTAAGGGAAGAAAGAATAATTCCTTATTGTAGAAAATTTATGACATCAAATTTTTTTTAACAAAAATTATATATGAAGACACGTCTAAATAGCTAAGTAGCACAAGAAAAGACAGCAAAAATTTTGAATTATTTGTGAACTCATAAATGTGTAACAATACTCATAAATGTGTAATAACTTTTGAAGAAATTTATGTAATACAGAATATATAATATTCGCAGAAATATGAAATTAAAAGAATTTTCATAAATATTTTTAAAATGCTAAATTTCGACGATTTTTGTGTTATGATGACAAAATTTCTGGTTATTTTGATTTAAAAATAAAGTTAGGAGGGTTCGATGAATTGAACTTAAAGAATTTCTTCAAAAGCGAGATTAAAAAGGAAATATAGAATTGGTATGTTTTAAGAAGTGCAGAGACTTGAAATTCTAAGATTTCATAATGACAGAAAAACTTTTTTGCGGTATGGATTTATAAGTATGAATATCTTGAGATCTCGCCGACTCTTTTCTGCGTAATGTGTAACAATAATAATGTGCATCGGATTATTATTGCTAGCATTTACAGTTAGTAGGAAAAAATTGCAACTCAGATTCATTGACAAACAGTTTTGAAAGCTGGATATTTGAAAATCTGTTTACACTTCTAGAAAATCGTGATATGGAAGCATTGATGCAATGAAGATTAATGAACTATGAAGCGTGGGACGGGTTATCGAACTACGGAATTAAAGATAAACATATTTCACATAATAAGATAAATAATATCGTTCCACATTCACCACAGGTAATAGAAACAACTTATTACTTTTGTCACCACCTGTCACAAAGTACATAATATAAACGATACAAAGAGAAATCGCTTACAGAAATCAAATTATTCTCGTATAAAATAAGTAAATAAATTTTAAATAGCGATCATCGACATTCATATAACTTGTGTAATCTCTGTAAATAAATTATTTTATTTTATAGTAAATTGTTTTTTGATTTTACAGTTTCAAGCATTTTTTGAATTTTAGAGTGTATTAAAAGTGCATTTTCCTTTTTCGAAGGCTTACGGAACAATATTTATATCTGCACTAACCCACATTAATAATGAATTCAAAATTTCATATAAAATGTCATTCTAAAAATCTATATTTGTTCAGATTTTTTCATTTCATCTTAAGATTGGATTATGGTTGATGCTTGTAAAAAAAATTTGTTCAATCTTTGAAAAATTAATATGAAATTTTATATTGGAGTCGCTCGCTGTATTCATAAAGTTGGGGGACATAAAGGTGCAAGATTGTTGAGCGGGCAACTAAAAATTGATTTAATGTTCCAGAGAAGGATACCTAGTTCTTAAAAACACGCCAAGTAGGGGTAGGCCGGCAGCTATGAATCGTAAGAAGTTGATAAGAAACGTAGAGAAGAATCTAATTATTAACATTCAGAAACTTGCTTGAATATGCCAAGGGCTCTATATACGTCCAGTATTACCTAGGTTGTAAAAAGCTCATAAGAAATCTAGAGAGGCCTTTCTTGCATTACCTCATAACAAATACATTGTTTAGTGAAAATTGATAAAATTATTCTGGAAAACCTTAAGATTTTCTATGTCTTCAGTGAATAATGGCATGTAATAAGAAATGATCGTACCAACGAAGTCCAGATAATAGGAAATAATAGTTAAATGTAGTCAAATAAATAAGCCATTTACAAAAGTATGGATGACTTAAAAACAATTTATCATCAGTATTTGATCGAATTTTGAGCAGGTAGCCTGTCTGTTTTGCACTCTATTCAGAAGAGCTGTACAAGAATGAAATATCTTGATTGATGAATCTATGAAAAGATTTCCTTTAGCAGAAGTAGCACAAAGGAGCTTGAAACAATCGGAAATTTTATCGCATTTACAATTATATCCGGTCCACTTCCAATTGAGGACATCATTTTTTCTGATAGTTACTTTCTGAATGTTTACTGTTTCAAAAATATGGACTAAATCTTTTTCTACATCCGAATCAACAAAATGGCAACAAGAGCTAAGGATAGTAATAAGATGGCAAGGAATCGTCACTCATTATGGACTACATTTTGTTTTCTAATGTTTTGTTCTTATTTTGCTATAAATATTGATTACAAAGGCGACAAAACTATAGATAGATTGATCCTATTGCATCAAAAAGAAACAAGGCTGACATTTAGAAATATTTTCTGAATAAATAACAAATTCTGGCATAATTTTGTAGCTTTATAAAAGTTTAGAAGAGTATTTGTTTATATAAAATTTTCCCTTTCATTATCATTTTACCCCGGGGGTTGGGAAGAGTGAGGAGGATATAATAAGGAAAAATATATTTGTCTTATTTTTAAGAGGAAATGCTGTATGTGTAAAGGAGCAGGGCAAAGATTGCTGAAACTAATGCTTAGTCGCCAAATCTGGCGGCTTAGCTTTTAACGGTACTGCCGTCATCTGAATTTTTATTTTACAATAGCACACCAACGTATTGATTTTTTAGCTGCTGATGATTCAACATATATCAGCAATACCATGGTCAACAAATATGTAATTGCTGAATCTTCATGAAATCAAGACTAATCTGAATCATGTCGTTCATGAGATGGATTCGTTTCTACTAGAGCTGAATGTTTTTGATTCATTGTTTTCGATGTAGATTTTGTTCACTTCTTGTTTAATAATATTTTATTTTAACTGATTTATTTCTAATTAATAAGATTTTGTAGAAATAATTTTATCGTTTGATTTTAGTCATCGATACAGGTGAAAGATTTAAATAGCACTTTTCAAGGCTACAATTGCAAAAGACCTTGAAAAATTCGAATAATATTTTCCAAGGCTAAAGTTGCAACATAACTTGAAAAGTTTTAAAAAAATTTAAGTATTGTATTTGCTTATTTTCAAAACAAAACAGACTTGTCGCCTACTAAAGTGTGGCAAGAATCTTAAAGGAATTCCTCTTTATACGACTTAAAACAACAACACGATTTTACAACAATTGGCAAAGTTTTTTATATTTTAGCCTTACAAACAGCATTTCTTAGCTTAACTTACAAACTGGTGTTTACTTCCTTCTTGAAATAACTTCTAGAAAATAACGCAGGTCAGTTATTTTCGTTCCATGTTCTACTTTGGAAATTATTTGCTTATTTCGAACGCAGGTTGTGTGTGTAGGTTTATGAATGCAGGTACACGTGAGAATTTCTTTTTTACAACAGCATTTATTTTTCAATTAGAAATAGTCCTTACCACATAAATTTAGTTTTTCATTACAAATTTAAAATTTTAAACTAGTTTCAGTTACACTAAGTTAATTTTGTATGAATTCCTTGTATTCTTTAGTATTGGATATTTTTATGAAAAATTATGGCAGATTTGAATGAATTATATAAAATATTTTCTAGTTTTCTGTCTTCGTAATTTCATTCGTTAAATTAACTTTTCATTTGGAATCTACTCTGATATTGGAGATAAAAACTCGAACTGTTATTAAATGACGAATCATCTCCTCTCTCTGTAAAATATCGGATTATTCCAACATGAATTTTTCCATCATCTATAAATTTAATATCGACTGTAAGAATTCTCAATAGTCGGGTCTGAGTTCATTCCTATAAGAACTGCATATATTTCAACAACTGTACGTTGTTTCCAGTAATCGTGCTTCATTTTTTTCATTTTTAGTGCATTAAAACGGTAACACAAATTCCTCAGTATTTCTCTTTCACTTCGTATTTCGATCAAGTATTTATTCATCCATTTAATTTTCTTTTTCCAAATAATTCTTTAAAAAAAAGTCTGAGTTACTAGTTATTTGAGCTAACTCATGTTCGAAAACTCTTCACTGCACTAATTTGTAATTGAAAAATGTATCATTTCTCGATCTGTATACTGCTCTAGAAAATAGTTTTACTGATGAAACGACCATTGGCTCTCATTGATGCCTTTTCTTCACGCTTCATATCGATTCCGCTCCACCCCCACCCGAAGACAACCCTGAGTTTCATTAAAAAAAAAAAAACAATAAATATTTTATGCATCGTTAGGTTTTATTATTTCCAAAACATTCGTTTTAGCAATGTGAAATAAATTATTTAAATGTAAAATAAACTGAGCGTTCATGTTCCTCATGTGTGTCTGACCTTCGGTGGGCATTTCTTTCTTCATCTTTTTTTTTTTTTACAAAAAAAAAAAAAGATGGTACTAATAAAAAAATATCTTTATATATATATTTTTTCGATACAAGAAAGTATCGCTGTTGTTGTAATCTTTGTCTCCCCCCCCCCCCTCTTCAAAAAAAAAGATAAAGCATTTGCGCAAAAATAAAGCATTACTCCAAATAAATTAATATTTCAATCATCACTTCTCAAATTAGGGGTTATAATTGAAGTCATAGTTAATTCGAAGAGCCACTGGATGAACAAGTCGCTGCCTGCACTTACAGGTTTCTAACTTCTAATAAGTGAGGCACAGGATCCAACTTGTCATTTATACAAATGAGGTTTGTAATTGTTTATTGGAAGAAAAATTGAAATTATGTCGAATAAAATTTAAGCACGAAAAAATAACGTTTATATATATATATATATATAATGTATGTGTGTCTGTTTGTTTAGTTTAGTTATATTAACGTCCCGTTTTAAAGCAACATTAGGGCTATTTTGGGACGGACTTCGTAATTTTGAACCGCGGTCAGATGACGAGGATGATACCTGTGTGTATCTGTATGAATAATAAATTTAAATTTTCCATATTTTTTTTAATGGACCTTTTTCTTATTACTTCATTTCAAGCTTGGAAAAAAATACTTTTTTAATAAATCTTATTCAATTAAAAATTTACAAATACTTTTAATCAATGTTTTTTATTTTTTTTTATCTAAAATAAATATTTATTATCGAAATACATGATAATAAAATTAAAATTTTAAAAGAAAAAATTATAAATACAGATGCATTTAAAAAATAAATTGATTAACGATTTACAGATAGTTTTAATTAATATGCTACTTATTTTTATGCAAGGATAAATGTTTATTATTTAAATACTTTAATTGTAATTTAATATTTAAAAAAAGAACAATAAATATAATATAAATGGTGATAATTATTAATTATAAATACTCACATCGTAAAAAACATATTTAATATTTCTAAAAAATTATCCTATATACATTTATTTTTGATTGTATATAAGAACAAGAATGGTAACTATAGTAAAAACATTGGAAACAAAATATATATCGACGTCTTGCACAACTGATAAATGATGATTGTCCACAAGAGCAAGGTTTCTTTATGAGATCTATGGGGAAACAAACTTCATTTACATATCTCTTTCATCAGAAAGTTGGGCAGCGTACCATGCATACCCTATCATCTTATTAAAAATTGGTGATGACAATTGATGGTGTACAATTGAACCATCTGCCTACGCGTAGGCAGATGGTTTAAAGCGTATTAAGCGTATACAAAATTCTTATTTAAACGAACATGATCAAGAAATAAATTCTCGTATAATAAATTGTATAAAAATTCAATGAATTGTACACCATCAATTGTCATCACCAATTTTTAATAAGATGATAGGGTATGCATGGTACGCTGCCCAACTTTCTGATGAAAGAGATATGTAAATGAAGTTTGTTTCCCCATAGATCTCATAAAGAAACCTTGCTCTTGTGGACAATCATCATTTATCAGTTGTGCAAGACGTCGATATATATTTTGTTTCCAATGTTTTTACTATAGTTACCATTCTTGTTCTTGTATACAATCAAAAATAAATGTATATAGGATAATTTTATAGAAATATTAAATATGTTTTTTACGATGTGAGTATTTATAATTAATAATTATCATCATTTATATTATATTTATTGCTCTTTTTTTTAAATATTAAATTACAATTTAAGTATTAAAATAATAAACATTTATCCTTGCATAAAAATATATATCGACGTCTTGCACAACTGATAAATGATGATTGTCCACAAGAGCAAGGTTTCAACCCCGTGCCCTCCCCTTGTAATACTTGATTAAAATTTTTGCGGCTCTGGTTCGGCACTCGACCTTTTGGATGTTCCATTCATTCTTTCCTCCACCCAATACTCATTTTTACTCTCTTGATTTGTTTTCCTTTTCCTCTTTTATCCTTTTATTATTCTATGGTTTTGATTTCATTTATATATAGTTGTTATATTACTCATTTATATATTTAGTTTAATACATAATTTTTTTTTGTTTGCAATCACTTGTTGAAAAAGATTATGCCGATTACTCTCTAAAATGCATGTCAAATTATTACAAGTAAAAAATTCTGAACAATATAGGGACATGTTTTTTTATTTCTATTGTCGGTCAATTGTATTTATTTTATTGGATTTCAATTGCAATTTTTTTTTTTTTTTTTGCAACACTGCTTGTTTCTGAATTTACGAGCCATCTCTATGCATAGTATATGAGCGAAGAGATCATTTGTGAAATAAAAATAATCTAAAAAATTTTATTGTGGATGATATTCCAAAATAAATTTGTATTGTTGAATTATCATTCATATCTTTAAAGAAAGATAAATGATTATAAATTAATGCAATCTTAAATGCTATTATAGATTTTCCAATCTATTATCTTTACGGAAAATGGCATGCACGAAATCGTTGAAAGAGAATGGAAGCAGCTGATATGAGTCACAGATTTTATGTGACCTATGCTTTTTTTGAGGTGCCCCTCCCTGAAATTTTGCTAAGATCAGCTGATTTATGAAGGTTCTCGATATTACTCATGCTGTCAAATTGATGCCAGATAGTAAAAGTTTAGGTAATCAGATTTTGATAAGTGGGGAAAAAAAACTGCAAGCTCATACAACCCATTAAATAAAGTTATAAGTGCTTGAGTTGAAGTAAAAATAAGTTTATTTTTGGAAAGTATTTTAGAAAAGTTCATTTTGTAGACGCTTATTAATTAAATTATTACATAAACGCAACAAAATTGGAAATGTGAAAACATTTTGAGAGAAGTGCTGTCGCAGTGATCCAGGAATCAATTTATTATTGTATTCATACATTTTTTTTAATTGAAGAGTATTTTAAGTGCATTCCATCTTTTTATCATTTGAGAGAAAATCTCATGCAAATTTCAGCAGTAAGTTCATAACAGAAAAGAACGCGGTGTGTTATAGACTTTTATTCTCTAAAAAAAAAAATTTTTTAAAAAAAAAAAAAAAAAAAAACTGACCAGTAGGAATTATTTTTAGATTCCGAGGTCACGAAAAGATATATGTGTTCTGGCAGTTTCTATAATGTTAAAGCTCAAAAGTATTTAAGAAGGTTTTATGAATTTAATTATAAATAATATGCATTACCACCAAAAAAGAATTATAAATGCAAAAAAAAAAAACCCTAATGTATACAAATAAAATTATTTATTTCACGTTTATATTTATATTTTTAAAACATTCATATACATTATTCTATTCTTCATTCTTATGCACTATTCATAATATTCTTAAAAAACATGTATTTTTTCCCTTATTTCCAATTATTATTTTTTTAGAAGAGATTTTTCTCTTTATTTATGTACGATTTATTTACACAGTTTCTTAAATTGACGTTTGAAATGCACACTTGGATTTAATATCGCCATATCCTTGTGAAATCTTGGTACTATTTAATCGCTAATTTTGTATGAAAAGCACTTGCTGAATTAATGATTCTGTCATTGCAATTTTTGAATTTTATGTTTATCTCATGATGCTTTTAAGTGCAAGGTACTGATAACTTTTTAATATAATGAAATGATTTGGAAAAATTATAGAATAATAATAAAATAATTATATAAAATGATAGAATGATAAAAAAAAAGTAGAATGATTCTTTCGCTAGTATTAAATGTAGCGGCCCATTATGAAGGTGATTATAAAATAAATGCTCATACTCATTCTTTTAAATGTAAATTCAAATCTATATCTATACTTATAATAAAGCTCAATGTGTGTGTGTGTGTGTTGGCGCTCTACAGACCAGACCATTCAACCTACAGCTACCAAATTTGGCACGTGTATACCTTGGAGGCCGGGAATGTGCACCTGGGTGTTATTTTTTCGAATTTTTAACTAGAATTTTATTTATTTAAAAATTAAGCGAAATTTTGACGTGTTTCTGCTATAACTGCCGAAAATATTACCGCACAAAAAAGATTTTTACATGAAGTTAAAGATAAAAAATTTATCTTTTAAATGATATTACTGTTTTAATCTTAAAATTAAATTTCTATTTTTAATGAATTTTTAAATAAATATTTTAACTGTGTTTTTCAATAATTTTTTTCGTCAAAAATAAAAATGAGGATTAAGCACGTTTCGCATTCATGAGAAAAAAATAGCTTTTTTCAAAGTGTTGCCATCACATTGATTAAAGCTCTAACTGAAAATAAATTAAATCTTTTTGGAAATGAAATCTGCAAAATTATAATTTTTGGCAAGTGTCTGTAAGAAATGAAACAAATATGAAATATTATTTTTTCTAAAAAATAAATTCAAGAAAAATGATTTTATGATCTTTTACACTCTCTATACAGGGTGTTAATTCAGTCCCGGATCCGTTTTGATATTTAATGACTCATAAAATAATGAAGATGTAAACAAACTGATGGCATTTATTGATGGAATAACTCATATATTTTCCTTCTCAGGTTTGAATACTTTTACTTTTGTAAATATCGTCTGCGCGTGTTTTTAATTTCAGATAATTTCATTTTCCAGTCTAAATATCTGTACTTTTCTAAATATCGTCTGCTTATTAATTGCATTTTTCTCTTTTGTTTTTGGCAACTATTGAAATGTTATGTTTACTTTTGATGTGTTTGTTCTATGTAGTACTTTAGTATGTGATGTTTTATTCGATCGGATATTAAGGAGAATGCATACAACACAAGAGAAAGCACAGATTTTATGGTGGTCATAGAGTTAATTTCCAATCAACTAAATCACTGACTTTTAAGAGTTAATTTCAAATCACTTAAACTCACTGATTTATGAAGATTTGAATATCACTATTCAATAAAAAAAGGATAATTTTAGATTTTTCATCGATAGTTTTAAAGAAAATACGCCAATAAGCGCGCAGGTTTCTCAAGATTTATTGGCCTAAGATTATGAAAATGGTGAGTTTTTCTAAATTTTTAACATTTAAAACTTCATAAATAAGTCTTAGTTGATCGTGGAAAATAGAAACATTTATTCATTTATTTAAAATTTGGTGTGTCCAGAATATTTATCAGAATATGATACCTTACTGCATTAAATTTAGACTTCATAATTTTTGAAATATATTTATAAGCAGGAACAAAATATTATTATTGATTTCATTTCAATCCTTTTGAAAGCAAAACTAAAAACTGAATTTTATACTGAATCTCAGAAATTTTTGTTGAATTATTGTTTGAGATATTACATAAACTATGAAAAATATTTTGTAGTTAACATGAGACTTAAATACCGAGCGATTCTGTTTGCAATACTCATATTCAATAATAATAATAATTAATAAATAACAATAAAGATGATTAATAAAATAAAACGCTTGGTTTTATTAAAAAATATCTTAATATTAATTGCAATTTCGTCATTTACATTTTTAATTAAAGTTGAAGTTTTACCGGAAATGGCAACAAATTAGCAAAATATATATAATAAATTGAACGAAACGATCTAAACAATATAAGTTTGGTATGACTATCAAAATTTGAAGATTAAAAATGTTTTGTTTGAGAATCCTTTAAGAGACCAGTTACTTAAAATATTTAATTGAAAATTGTAGCGAGCGGTAATACTGGCGAACCGGCTGGTCGCCAAAGGCGGCTAGTATATCATAAATACAAAATATGATTAATTTGTATTGGGACATACGGTAGGGATATTTATTTCGAGGCAAAAATTTAATACATATTTCATTCCTTAAATGTAAAGTGTTCTTTGAAAAATTTTCTCCTGGGTGGTATAAAGCAGAATTTGGTAAAAATGAACCTTCATATCGCTTCTATTACCCTACTATCTATGACCTTAATAAGTAAAACTCTTAGTTCCTATATTGTCTGCAATATTTTTTTTTGACTAAAATTTTGAAAAGCTTGCTTAAAAGTTTGAAAGACTTAAAAAAAAAGCGATTTAAAATGAATGTTATACAAGAATTCTTTACGAATTGTTCATATCTTCCCCTGAAAAGTATGTCTGATAGTAAAGATAAGAATACTAGCTTTCCATTCGAGAATCATTTTTCTGGAATGCTGTCCGTCTGGGGTAAATGTCATTGCACATAACATTTTTTCCCCTCCCGTCTGTCTGTCTCTGCCATTGTAGTTGCTTAACACACGTGCCGATGACGCTTTGTGGTATTCTCTTTAGAAAATCAATGAAGACTCATATATTTTTCACGAACAAGAGATAAAAATGCGCTTAGGTATTGTCTGCGACCGCCACTGAATTATCTTATTCACGAATCATTACTTTTTGCGGCTTTCTTCCGTAGAAGTGCCTTATTAAAATATGTTTCTGTGAAGATATTTCTAAACACGCAAAAAGAATTTCTATATTTTTCCCCTTCTCTTGGAAATTAATAGTGTCTTTCTAATTTTTAAGTTTGCGTCTATCTTAAAAAGTAGACTGATCGCTTTTCTTCCCCAAATTATGTACATTCATTTTTTTTTGGGGGGGGGAGAGACGAAGAGAAATAAAGATTCGCTATCTGTTCTTGCAGTGCTACAGAAATGATAAACTGCAGAGATCTGTGAATAATAAAATTCTGATTGATAATAAATGAACTCAAATAAATAAAATTAGTCTTTTGTTAGGACTTCATAGTTTCGAAGATTATAAATAGAAATATATATTTATTATTTCTTTTAGGAACAGTTTTCTTTAGTAATCGCTCTCACATATCAACTCAATAATAATCTAGCATTAATTATCACAATTGAAAAGACGCGGGAGTGCTAATTACATATGTGAGTAATTTCAGATTTTAGGGCCTTTAAGAAATTTTAGTAAAAAAAAATAAAAAATAAATCTCTGTGTTCTTTGTATTACAGAGGAGGAGATACATATTTTTTACTTCAAAAACAGTTATTTATTTCACATTAGCAAAGTAGTATTAAAGAGAAATAAAGATTAAAACATTTAAGAAAATATCTATGCTTTGAGATTTTGGTTAATAGCGCCGAGATCATCTCTAGTTGAAAAATCTCTTTATGAAAAGAGAGCTGTAATTATTTTATCTATGAAAGAAATGTTGGCATGAAACTACTGGTAAAAAATATGTTCTTAATGACGGTGTCCTTTGCAATAAAATAAATTTTGAAAGGAGTTTAAAGTGACAATTTTGATTTAGTAACTATTTTACTGAGTACCAAACATATTGCTATTTAAGATATTGTTAAATCGTAATTTGATTTAGGAATAATCTCATGTCATTTACTGCGATTTTTACAATTGAGTTTGAAAGTGAGTTATGAAAACAATTTGTCAAAGGTATTGATTTAATTCTTGAAACCTTAACAGTATGTTAAAATCATAATTATACGTAATTCGGTAGTCCAGTTTTATCTGCTAATACTATACTGAATTTCTTTTCGTGTCATTTGATACGATTTGCATTCGTAACGTTTATATTTAATTTTGCATCAATTTTAGGCAAAGAAATTAATATTTAAATATAATATGAATATCTTGAAGCCTTTCTACATGCATTTCTTTCTTCGTCAATATTTACATGATTTTGACTTACAAATTTTTTAATAGTGATTTTGAATGATCTATGTTTATCAAAATATATAAATTAAATAAAGCAATTTTCTTTTACTCTTCAATTTTGGCACATCGTAATATACATTTATAAAACTGTTCTTTTCTTAAATTTTTAACTGCTAGAATTATACAGTTGCATGATGGAGATGGGGTGGGGGCCGAAGTGGGAAGCTAGAGAATATAAATGCCTCTTTTATCAAATTTAGGAGGCACCATGGAGGTAACATAATTGTGTCGTGTCGTGTATGAAAGGATATGATGAGGAAGTTAAACGACCCCATTCTCCGGATGTTAATTTATTCTTTTAACGTCCCTGATGTAGGTAAAAAACTTACCTTTATTTCCTTCCTGAATTTTATACAGGGATGGTAAACCTATGATATATAAAAACTTTTCTATAACGCCGATTTTCGTTTATTCGGGAATTTGTTTATTAGTTTTGAATGAATTTTGTGTCTTGCTGTTACTGCCATTTTTTTCTTTCTTTTTCATAATTATTTTGCATCTATTCATCTTTCTCCTGAAATGCGTTATTTTTAATATGTTTATATTTTTTCCAAGCACAGCAAATTTCATGTGTCTGATTTTTAAAAAAAAATATTGAAAATTTTTTAATTTTATTTTAGTGGTGGAATGAGCAACTTTTTGTACTATTGCTCCCTTCCTGAAACTCACACTCCACTTGTTGGAGAACCACATCAAGTTCTGATGAGAATGTATGGTCAAATACACGAAGGTGTTGAAGCTAAAGTTACAGAGAGTGTTATTTTCATGATGTTGTCTGAAAGAAAACTTGGTCCTAAACTCTACGGAATATTTCCTGGCGGCCGACTAGAAGAATACATTCCAGTAAGTAATGAAAGTACTAAAAGAAAAGTGCATCTCAATAATGAAATGATTATATAATGATACCATATTTTTCAGTAATGAAATGACTGAAAATCTCATTTATTGACATTATTTGAGCTGTTAATAATGGTGACATCAAGGCCAACATTTGCTGTATTTCAATATGCCAAACATGTCAAACATCTTATTAATGTAATAAATTCTGGAATTAGGCTCTAAATAGACAATCTTTTCTCTTTAGTATTTTGAATCTGATTTCTTTTGTTATTGTTAAGATAGGAATTATATACATTTATTTTTATGGCTTAATTTGAAATTCAGATCAATAATAATTTTTTTAAAGTTTAATTTTTGCTTTGGAATAGTTTACTGAATTAAAAATGAATTTTAAAAACTTTCTTATAATTGTTAAATATGCTTATATTTCTTTGTTTTAGGCTCGTGCAATGACTTGTGATGAATTAAAATCTCCTGAAATGTCAGCTACTATTGCTAGGAAGCTAGCCAAAGTGCACACACTTAATGTTCCGATTAATAAAGAGCCCAAATGGCTCTTTGACAAAATGGAAAAGTAAGTGTCCATTTTTGAAACTTAATATATATTGTTATATTTTTCAGAACAAGATAAATATCCAGGATTTTTGCTATATATTTACATATAAATAATTGCAATTGCAAATAATTATTAATTAATTAAAAAAATGTTTTTCATTCATTCATTTTTTTTTTTTTTTTGCCAATACAGGATTTCTTTATGCAATTTTTTTTATAAATGTCATAAATACTTTCTGTAATATCTGACGTGTTTTTCCATATTTATTTATTTGTAATTAAGATAAATATGCTGTTTATTCAGTGTTTTTTTTTTTAAAACACGGAAATGACAAAAGAATTATTTCACTTGTTATTTCATCTTTTGTTGACATCTGCATTCCACTTTTTTTTATCAAGAAATTTTTGGTTGTACAGTTAATGTTTCATAAGATTTTCTTAGACTTTTTGATTAAATTAACACAAACACACATTATATAAAATTTTCATTTGAAATGGTAATTTTACTATTTATTAAAGAAACAGGTAATTTTGAACCTTAGTAAATAATTTCACTTAATGTTTGTTTAAATTACAATTTTTTTTTTAAAGCAAGTATTATATAACAATTGATGAATTTAAATTTTATTTGACTAAATATGAAGAAAATGAATGAAACCATTGTTTATTAAAAATTCTTAATGGTGGCATGTAACAATATAATTTCTATACCTTTTTTTCCATCTCTTTTTAATAATATAAGAAAATGATGCTATTTCATGTATTTATTTGGTATTTGATGTTCCTTCTGAGTTGACATATGGTATAAAAAATTTAATTTGAATGTAATTTATTAAACCTTTGCATGTGATCCTAATGACTAACTTCTGTCTTGCTGTGTTTGCTCATACATCCTATAATCTCTTATTCTGTACCTTTTTTGTTTACTTTTAAAATATTACTGTATTTTATAAATATTTTATCTGAAAAAAAAAAGAACAATTCCAATTTCTTCTCTACTTTTCTTCTTTAAAAATGTTTTTCATAGAAATAAAATATTAATTGTAAATAAATGAATGTAGCATGAAATTACAATTACTGCTGGTGTTGGATTTCCTTTCTTCCCACCCTTCTTTCATTCTTATATATTTTGAGTTGTGCTTTATTTGCTTGAACATAATATAGGTATGAAAAGGATGTTTCACAATTAGGGCTTAATATTTTAAAATTATATTTATTAAAAAAAATCTACCATTGAACTCTTTCCCCATAAAAAATAACTGGCAAATCAATAAATATTTTTATTTAACTACAGAAATTAAATGGTCCAAGAATATTAATATTTGCTTTAAACTATGGAAGATTTAAAGATATTTCAATGGTTTTAAATTGATTTGCTTATAAATATGTGTCTCTTCTGTATTAACTGCTAATTGCAGATGAGATGTCTTGACTGCAAGCAGAAATCTGCCCAATGTTGTAAAATAACACAACGAGGACCCTTTACAAGGAGCATCAAGTTGGTTTTGTTCATTTTGATTATCTAATACTTTTGTATCAGAGGAAAAAACACTTATGTTTCTAACAATATCATAGTAATTTGTTGAAATTTATGAAAAGTCATTTAGTTTGTATTTTTATTCAAGTTTATGTTTAATCAATATATTTTAATTTTAAATATCTAAATTTTTATACATTTGTTTGAAAGTTAATTTTTTTTTTTGCATTTAATTTTTTTTGTTTTTTTTGTTTTACTTCAAACATTTTTTTTGCATTATTTATAAGATACATTGTTAAATTTCATAATGTGATATGAATTTACTGTAGTAATTTTTATATTTGATGTAAAAAAATCATTTATTAAAAAGTTTATTTTAAATCTGATTAAAAAATTTTGGAATTTTTTTAAATGTTTGATTTATTCTGAATGAATACTTTTATTTATGGTTTTTTGCTTGCAGTTATAAAGGGAAAATATTTAAATATTTTTTACTACATATCTAAAATAAGAACAAAATAAATAAATAAACAAAAGTATTCACTTTTTAAATATTTATTTTAAAAGTTATTATAGTTATTTTAGTTATCTGTTATAATTATTAAAGTCATATTTAGTGTACAATGTAATTTAAGTATTTTTACTTACCTAGAGTTAATCAGAAATTAGTTTAATTTTTGATAGTTAAATTTCTAAAATTTGATAGCTTTCTAATTTTCTAGGTGCATGTTTGAATTCCAGGAATTATTGATCAAATAACAATAAATTATTTTAACTAGTTATTTAGTAGTTATTTTAAACCAGGAATAATTAGAAGCCATTTAAGAATATTGTTATTTGATTCCCATGTTTTAAAATGAGTTTCTTTCTAGACATGTGAAAGAATTTCTCGCATGAATGTTATTTACACAGAGTTGGCATTCCTCCTATTCATCCCTGATCCCACATTTTCGAATTATTTGAACTTAAAAATGTGAAGAGGTGATAAGGCAAATAATTTGATTGAGTGGTAATAATTGCATAAATGTATTCACTTTCACTTTCTTTGTAAATATCATAATTTTGATTATGTGTCTTTATTGGATCCATTTTTTGTAATTTATAAATTCAAATGTTAATTTGAATTTGTAAGTGTACACTGATTTTCAAAAATAGTTCATTTCTAAAAGATTTTATGTTATTAATTTAATTTTCATAAAGATAATATTTTTGCTTTGCAAACATAATATAAATATGCTACATTGATTCATAACTAACATTTCTAATCAAGAACCCTTATGTAGCTGGTAAAAAATGCATAACAGCTGAAATTAAAATTTTATTTCAATCCTTAATTTGAATTAATTATTACACCAAATGAAATATTAAGGGAATTGAGATAAGTATGAGCTAATATTTTTGTCAGTGGGTTTGTGTGAATGTTTCCAAAATTGTGTTCTATTTATTGCATATTCTAAGGTGTTTTGTATCTAATTTTATATTTTATTTGAAATCAATTTTCTGAAACATTTTTTTAAAGAAGAGAATCATTGAAAAGTAAGAGAATTAATAAAAAAAGATATATATATATTAAAAAAAATAAACATAAAATATATTGAAAATTGGCATTTTTATAGTATTGGACTGTGATTGAACATCAGATTAAAAATTCAAATATATTTGTTTGAAATTTTATTATGAATTATTTTACCGCTGGGAACATGTTTCTCCCCCTCTTTAAACAGATAACGAATAAAACATCAAATTATACAAAACTGAAAAACTTTACCATTTTCATTGTTAATGCAACTATCTCAAAAATATTAAACCCATTGGAACATTATATTTAGAAGCATTACCTTTTTTTTTTTAAATATCATAACCAAATAGCATTTTTTTTTTGCATAGCTGTGTTTTAAGTTGAATATGATTAAGTATCTTGGATTAAGTATGCATGGATCAGTTTCAAATCAAAGATGGTATCAAAGATCTGTCCTTTGCCTCTGTTTATTCTCTCGCACATAAATGATACGAAACATACAGAAAGAATAATTATCATATATCTTAAAATATATGGGTATGAATTGGATTATAAACTGTATTATGCCAAGAAATGGTTTCAGTTTTTATAGGACAAAAAAAAAAACCCTTTGTATTGGTGATGACAGCTTTATTCCTCTACTTTTTCCTTCATTTCGAAGTCACATCTCTGGATGTAAAAATTACTGTTCTTTCTCAAAGCTTAAATGATTCTTTAAGCAAGGTATATATTTCTGTGTTAGCTGATGTTTCTGATGAGTTTCTCAATCTTGTATAAGATGTGCAAAATTATATTTCAACATTTGTATTGCTCTGATCATTTGCATCTTTGATATTGTTAATAATAATATGATTACCTTGCTAACTGTAGATAAAGAAATAACTTTTTTTTTCATTGTTTATGTTAAAGAGTTGCAGTTTGAAAACAAAATATTATGACAAACCAAAGAAATCTTTACAAAGAAAGAACATGCTAAAATAAAAAAAGAAAAAAAAGAAAAAAAAAAAAGAAAACAACTCAGTGACCGTCTTAGATTTCTACTTCCTTATATTTTGATAAATTTATGTTGTAAATGAACTTGTGTTCAAAAGTTTAACTATAAAACAATATTTATTCTTTTCTTACACACCATAACGCTAAAATTTTAGCAAATTAAAAAAAAAATTATCTAGATTAAAACAAAAGATCTTTTTGATTTGACAAATTTAAAATCAGAGTTTGAATTTCTTAAGATTATCTTTTCCTGAGGGTCAAAAAAATATATATAATTCAAATTAGCAGGAATGATTTATTTCATTTTTGAATATCAAATATTCATGCCAAAATCAAGAAAAAGTTTGAAACATAAATATTAAAACAATATTTTTGTCAGTTGAAATTTGATTGGGGATCACTAATTTTTAAAATATTGATTTTAGGGTTTGATGTATCATTTATTTTACTTAGAAAATTCTTTGCTTAGATTTTAACTAGTGGTATAACTTTGATTCTGTTAGAGAATTGCTTTAGTATTTTTTTCTTGAGTTATTGTTATTTTACATTAATACAAGTTGTAATTAATGTAATTTAAAACTGTATTCTTTATTTTTTGGGAGGCGAGGGAAGAGGAGTAATGTTATTCAAATAAATTTCAAAATATTTTCTTTGATAATTTGCTGCAAATTAATTAGCTTTTAAAAAATGTCAACTGAGAAAATTCTTTTGATATTTTATGCCTAGTGAAATGTTAATTTATTCATATTATGATGTGTAAATAAATGTTCAGCCATTAAATGTTTCTTAGTTACTTAAGATAATTAAGATGAGTGGTATTTTTAGCAGAAATAATCTAAATTATACATGTAACTTTTCCATTTATTTCCATCTAAGTTTTATTTTAAGCATTCAGTAATTTCTATTTTTTTATATCTGCTTCAAAGAAATTGAAATTTTTAAAAAGTTATTTTAAAGTAATTTTATAGAGTATAAATTTATTTAGTTTTACTTATAGTCAGAGTAAGGATGTATAGTGTGCAAATAATATTATGGAATATTTGCATTTTTTTAAACATTTTTCCTTTATAGTGCTTTTCTGCACATTTACAACATAAATTCTCTTATCTGAATTTTTTTAAAAGTATTTTTCAATGGAATGGATTTTTTTTTTCTTTTTTTTTGAATTTGTTATAATTTTTAAGTGCTAATAATTAAAAATTTATATTTTATTTAAGAATTTTTTTAATTGAATAGAATTTATACTTTATAGAAATTAGTTTTATTTCTTAGAACTTTTTATATTGTATGAAGATTATGAAGCAATTTATTGTATATAAACTTGGAGACTGATTCAAATAAATGGGCTTTTTAAACAAACTGGATTTTTTATGCTCTGCAAATAAAAAATTTTTTCAGTTATATTAGTTTTAATGCACACACACATGCTCATATATAAGATTTTAAGAGTGCTCAAGAAATTGATTTTGAACAGATTAGTTCTTCAATGTATTAACAATGATTTATTTTTATCTGTTTTTTTATGCATTAAATAGATATATGAAAATTTTATTGTAAAGAATACATTATGGATTTTTTTAACATGTAGATTTTACATTCTTATTATTTTCCATGACATTTTTTTGAGTAAAATGCCATACTATTAAATTATGAAATATATATATATATATATATGTCTCTCTTTCTGTCTATGAATTCTGATATCCATTAATTCTGATTTTTTTGTATGATCTGATACTGTATTGTATGCTTCCTTAATAGTATCTAATCTGTATCTAAACTTTTCTTTCTTTCTAATTTTATTGTAAAAAGAATGAAATTTGCATATGCATTTTACTTAGTTCCTCAGTTATTTCATTGCACTAACTTGCTCTCACTTTTTTAAACTTGATATTAACATGCATTTCATATTCAAGCAAATTGCATTTACATTCATATCTCTTTGCATGAAATGCTTTCACTCAAATATTATACTAAAATAATTGCTCAGTATTTAAAATATGGTTGCATACATATTTAATTATTTCTTAAATTATCACAAATTTTTTTACCCCAATTTTTTAATTTTGTGCAGTGCTTTCAAATAAGATAGACATACTTTTTCAAAAGAGATTGTGAGCAACTTGCGAACAATTTAATTTTCATTCATTTATTAAAATGCATATTCATATAAGCTTAATTATTTGTATAAAATTAATCAATAAATATGACATTAAATTTAAAATATGCATAATCTTTTTTTAAATTATTGATAAATTGTGAAAAAATACAAATTTTTATGAAATTTGTTTATTATTTAAAGATAAAAATTATTTCTTTGTTATGTTTATTTCATTCATTCATATTATGTTCATTCATTCACATAAAACAAATGATTTTTGTATTGTTTTTTGAAATTTGTTATAATTATTACCAGATGAAATATAAAACAACTTCTGAAAAATATTTAGAATATATTAAATTCTTAGAATAGGTTTTAGTTAACAAGCAATTTTATGATTAAGAGAAATCAAGTTTTCTTAGTAATACATTTTTTTAACTATTGTATCTACAAAACTGTAAATAAATAATTTAAAAAAATTCTTTCTCTATTTTTTTAAAAATCCAATGGTTATTTAAAAAAAGAATAATAACAACAACAAAAAATGTGGCACCAAAAAAGCAATAATATGTCTAATTTTATATTAATAATATATAATTACAGTTCTTTTTTTTGCATTAAAAACTTTTATTTTTATAATCTGTTTCTATAATTGCTAAAACTTTTGCTGATTAAGAATGTATGTTTTATGTTTCATCTGCTGAATTTTTTTACTCATGCTTTCTTGAAATATTATAAAGTTTTATAGTGCTATGCTTGGCTCTTGCTGAGATAACGTAATAAAATTCATCAGATTTGTGTGTAGCGTGCACTCACTCATTATGTAAGTAAATTTGAAATACCTAATGTAAGTTCAATTTTATCATAATTTTGCATCAATTTTCATTTTTATCTTGTATTTTTATGCTTATATATTTCTTTTGTATTTAGATTAATTATATAATCACATTTTATCATTAAAATGACTGTTATTTTTATAAAAATTTATGATTTTTTTCTCTTTTCTTGCAGTTGGTTAAACTTTGCAAAAAATGAGATAAGACTGGAAAATTTGAATGATGAACAAAAGAAAATTGCTGTCAATTTATTATCACAAGATTTAGAAAAAGAATTTCTTTGGCTAAAGTATGCTAATTTACATTTTATTCATTTTTTTTCTTTGTATAGTAAATCAGTCACATTCTCATTAAAATTATTTTTGAAAATCATTTTATTTTATTTTCAGATATAACTTTTTTTAGAGCATTTTACACTTTGTTCAATTTTTCTTTTTTTCAGAATAAACTTGTCAAATTTATAAATTTTTACTGGCTGCTTTAATGAAATTAGTTTATCTTTTCCATAATTATACTAATTTGTTTGATGTAGTATGATGAAATTATTGCTTTTATGCCTTAAATTCTAAACAAACTCAAGTTATTATTTAAGAAAAAAATTGTAAATGTAAAAAGAAAATAATAAAAGATTGTTTCCCAAGGCTGTTGTTAAAAATTCAAATTGTATATGTTAGTCTGATTTTTTTAATGTTATATAGAATCTGCATTTTGGTGCTACATTTAAAATCATACAAACCTTGGAAAAATATCGAGATTTTTGAGTGTTTCATTGATATTATTCAGAATTTTACTTTAATGACTGATATAATTTTTGTATTTAGTAGAGGTTATTGAAATCATTTAGAAAAAAATTGGTATCTTCTGTTTTTAGTGAAGTGCCAGTTATTTGGATTATTGTATTTTAAGAAAGAGTTTATTGTAATCAAACTTAAAAAAAATTTATCTTCAAACATTAAAAGTAATTCAATGAATATGTTATGATAAATTTAATTGAGGTATTTTTTCCCCTTTTTCCAAACTTTGAAAAATAAAGTAAATTCTGTTTTTTATTTTAGGAAAGAAAATTTTCATTGTGTAGCATTATTGTAACATATCATCATTTAAAATAAAAATTTATTGAATGTCTGAAAAGGTGTCTAATCAAAATCTAATGTTGCAATTACATAGGTTATAAAGCATGAAGAATTGTATATTTGTTTTTCTGTCGTATAAAAACTAAATACAAAAAAGTCTTCTCTAAGTAGCCACACTCCTAAATAGCCACTTTTGTTTGGCTTGAAATGTTTGACCCATTAACATGATTTTAAATTAACCTTTAGAAATGGTTGTTCAACTACCTTTGAGTGTAATGGGTGGTTGTTTGTTTAAATTCAGTGACATTTATTCCTTTCTTTTTCTTGAATTTGTGGACATTTATTAAGAGAAAGCAGAGAAAAAAAATTTAGCAATAAGATGCATATAAAACCACCACCATTAATCAGATCAAAATTAAGCACACTTTTTCCAATGTGGAGAGATAAATGCACTGAGAACTTGAATAAAAAGATTCAAGCAGTTATGGTTCTTTCTCTCTCACACAACAAATATTGGGAAAATATGATGAAATTAAAAGGTTTACTCCCCCCCTCCTCAAATATATATATATATATATATATATATATATATATATATATATATAATTAGAAAATTAGAAGCAAAAATAGATTGTACTTTTTTTATTATAGAATTTTTTTTCTTCAAGTAAATATTAAAATTAATTGTTGCAGAAATAATGAATCTTTGTTGAATTGATTAATTATTGTTTTTGGTGTTTGGTTTTACTTTCCAAAAATAAAAATTCTGTAGAGTAACCAACTATTGAATTTGCTTGAAACAGCCAATTTTTCTTAGAATGCAAGGGTGACCATTGTTGAGAGATTTCATTATATTTCTATATTTTGTAACTTACGAACTGAATAGTAGATGAGTTGAGAAATTTTACATTCTGGCAATTTATACTTTGTAATATTTTATTATTAATAATGATTTTCTAATTATTTCTGATGTCCATGTCACTGTTGTTTTTGTTATATTATTTTAATCAATATTAGTTAATTTAATTACAATGGTTAAAGTGACTGACTTGAATAACATTTTATAAAAACAACTATCAATTGCATTTGTTTTATGTGTAGTTCTAAAATAACTCTTTTTATTGCATTAAAACTTTTTGAGTATTTCTATTTTTATGAAATTTTGATACATTATAACGTGCTTATTTTTCATAAATTCTCCAAAAATTAATAAAATTATATGAAAATTCTGGCAGTTCAAATTTTTTGTAATTGTGTTTATTGCTATACATACGTGAATATATATAAAATATGTATTTCTGTAGGGATAAATGTTTTACTATCAGTTAATGTAATTGAGTTTTTAAACTAGTGTTTTTAAATCAACAAATTTGGCATATTTTTTTTTTAATTGGAAATGTTTTGTTTCAGATCTGTGTTACTGCAAGCCAATTCACCTGTTCTATTTTGCCATAATGATTTGCAAGAAGGTCAGATTTTTTTAAACATTATTTACAACATTTATTACAAATTTGTGTAACTATTTAATCTGTTACCATAATATTCTGAGTATAAAAAAATCCTTGAATTTTATTTAAACAAAAGGAAGCATGCTTAAAAAAATTAAATGGTTGCAATGGTTTTTTTAATGATGGTTATATGTTTCCATATTCAAAATTGTTAATATTATGGAATTTTTTTAAATTTAATTTTGATAAATGGCAAATTAAAAATATTTATGCATATCAGTTTTGCATTTTATAAAATAAGATTTTATTTATGAAGATATACAAGTCAGTATTTGCATAGTTAAATATAGCCTGAGCATACCTTTAGATATTTTTAAATAGATAAAAATTGTCTTTAAATAAATGAATGAGCTTTCTTCTTATAAATAAATCATTGCAAAGTTTATATGACTATGTTAATTTTTTTTTCTGTGTTTTAATATTTTCTGAGTTTTGAAATTTTAGTGGAATTAGTAATATTTGTTTCAATTATTAAAATTCTCTATGCTTATTATTTCATATTTTTGTATTTCAATATGTGTTTATATTAATTACACATTGAAATGTATTAATAATTATTAAAAATGATTTTCTCGATTTTGGTTTCCTGGATTAAATCCTCTAGAGATTGGTTATTAATGAACAACATTTTCTAAAATATATTTTTATTACTTATTAAATAATATGTTGCAGAAAATTTCCTCAAAATTCCATGAATCCAATGATAATAAATGTGCTTGATATAGTGGGTGTATGGTGAAACAGTCCAACAGGCTCGATAACGAATAAAGACATTTAATCAACACAAAGACATGAACACACAGATATCAAAAACACAACTGAGTGTACACAGTGCAGCAGCACATGGAAGACAATTTAATAATAAACAGCTATAAAATTACAAAGCTAAATGAAAGAGGATATAGAAGAGCCCATGTATTTCCTCAAACACTATTTAAAACCTTTCATATCTGTTTCTATTTGGAAATTATGGAGGATATATTGATTATGCTACCAATTCGGAAAAATCCTAATTTAAAAAGCTGCTGACCGGTCTGCTCGGAAAATAAACATATATTTTGAAAAAGCAAGAAAAATCTTACGTGATGATTGCCATTTTCACCTGGATTTAAAACTGAGTTACTAATGACAAAACCGGGGCAGAATGCAAAATAGTATTGCCACTAAAATCTTTAAAGTTGAATACTGCAAATACCGTTCTAGCTACAATATGTCAAATTTATCAAAAACTTGTCCATTCCCTGAGCTTTCAAATGAGCTTACATTAAACCATATTAGTGTTCTAATTCAGAAGAAATTTTTTGTTTGCCATACATAATTGAAATTGCTCTCCATTAAAAAAGAAAATTTCTGAATATTCATTTCCCCTCCTGGTTTCAAGTTCCCGTCTTATTTAAGCTTGCTATTTTAGGTAAGTTCAAGAAAGCAAATTTTAAGACCAAATAAGAAATGTAGCATTTTTATTAAATTATAAATACAATGGAAACAAACCAACTAACATCTTCATATTTTGAAAAGTTCATATTGGTGGTGGATTTGCATTGTTGTTTCCATTTATCCACTATTCTTTCATTTGCAGATTTTCTGATGAATGTATATTTCACACAGATAATTTCAGTGATGAATTGCAAATGAAAAATTAAATTTTTCCTGAACTAGATCATTGATATGATTATCATCGGCTCATTTCGAAGTAGATGGAATTGACATGTTTTGGATGAATTTGACATATTATAAACTAAAATGGTATTTGTGTTATTCAATACAAAGATTTTTGTTAATTTCAATTTTGCATTTCAGCACTTGTACCTCATCAGCTTTAAATTTACGTATTCTGATGTATATGATGTTATTTTATAAGGGTTTTTTCTCTTCTGTTGTTTCAATATATGTAGTGGTTTTACATGTAGATAGATCTGTCATAAACTTTTTAAATTAGAAAAGTTCACTATAACATGTATGAACTTAACTCAAGCTTCATTACATAAAATTCCAACGATCTGTTTATTGATTCCATAAATTCGTTTCACCAGATAACTTAAATAGACTTGACATTTTTCGTATGGTTACCTTTTACTATTTGAAAATGTATTTTTTTTATATATATATATATATAAAGGAACTTCATTATGTGATTTATAAATTTTTTAAATTTATTATAGGAAACATTCTTGTCCCTGAACAAACTTCTGTATCTGAAGATAAAATTGTCTTCATAGATTTTGAATATTGTAGCTACAATTTCAGGTAATTAAATAATTGCACTTGTACTTATCTTTTTTTTTTTTTTTTTTACACTTTAAAATTTACTTGCAAGAAATTTCTTACTTCATTAGATTAAATTTTGTGAAATACTCTTAAGTTATATCTACACAAACTATATTTATATGCACTGTATATTTATTGCTAAAAAATTTTAATACTATTTAATGAAGGGGAAAAAACCCCAGAAAAAAAATGTTAGGAATAGTAGTGAAGATACATCTAAATTATATCAGTTGGTCATTAAGAGAAATTTTACATAATTACATTGCTACAAGATAAAGGAAGAAATTTCTTACTTTAAATAGAACTTGAGAAATTTCACATGTCTATATTTCAGAAAAAAAAAAATCAATATTTCCCCCCCCCTCAAAATATATATATATATATATAATTTTTTTATAATAGTATTGTTTTTTTTAAATTTTTTAAATTTTTTATTTTCAAGAGAAAAATGTTTTATGAACTTTATGGACATTATATATATAATGAACTTATGAACATTATATAATGCATTTACTTTTATCAATTAATATTTTGTAAAATGTAAATTATTTTCAGAGCTTTTGATATTGCAAATCACTTTTGTGAATGGTGCTTTGATTATTCCAATCCTGATTATCCACATTTCACTGCAAAAGACGAAGAGTTTCCAGCTGTTGAACAGCAGGTGTGTAGAATATATTTATTATTCATCATCCTATTTATATATTTATATTCACTGAAAAAAAATATAAATGTTCAATCTAATCCGCATTTCAAAAAAAAAAATTACCTTTTTGTATATTATATACAACTTAATGTTCTGCCTAAACTTTTTTTAACTTCCTTGTATATTCATTGTCGTCTTGATCCCAAAATTAATAGCAAAAGTATGTAAAAAATCTTAAATATAATTTTTCTTTGTGGGTAAGTTTGTAAATACTATATTTAAATGAAGTTTGAAATTTTTCATAATTTGAATGCAGTTGATGTTGAATACAGTTTCATAATTTGAATGCATTTGATAATTTATTATTTTAAATAGTTTGGCATATAACTATAATAAAAACATCCACTATATGTAGTATCTTTATTTTTTCTTTTAAATATCAAATCTGTTTCTTAAGAAGTATTCTTTGATGCATAGTATGATTAGTAGTTGAAATAAAATATTAAAAGATGAAAAAACTTGTTTGTATTTATTATTATTATTTAGTTATTTCTTTTGAACTTTGATGGCACTTAAGCTCATCATTTCTAATTATTTGCAATAGCAATTTTTTATTTTTCAAAAATATGTATTACTTTGAAAGTTGATATTGAGGAATTTCTTTGGTTAGTTTTGTAAAAGAGGGAAAAGAATTGTTTATAGATAAAACAATTTTTAAATGTATAAAATTTAATTAAAAATTAATAAAGATAGAATTTTTATATTCCTTATTAGAGATCCAGTTATTTTTCTGCTACTGCTTATTTTGAAAATTAAATATAATGTATTATATTATTAATGTATTATATAATGTTATTATATTTATTCCAATTTCAGCTTAATTTTATTCGATCATACTTGAAGAACTTTGAAAGTTCTTGCAAAGAAACTGAAATATCTGATGAAATTAACAGTGAAGAACATGTTTTAAAAGAAGTCATGGTATTCACTCTTGCATCACATTTCTTGTGGACTTTGTGGAGCATAATCAATGCACAAAATTCACAAATACAATTTGGATACTGGGTATGTATTTTCTTTTCTTCTTTTACATCTCTTGAATTAAATTTAGTATTCCTGTGTTCATTATTATTTCTAAAGCATTAGATCAGAAGCTCTTCTATTATATTTTAAATAGACTTACTATCTTGATTATATATATATCATATACATTCATGCTAATTGTACTCAATAAGGAAGACAGATATCTTGTAGAAAGGTGTAAATAAATTTTAATTTAAAAAAGATTAGAATTGTTGCATAATATATCATTTGGTAATGGAATATTCCTTATGAGGGATATAATTTTTTTTCTGTCTTCAAGCTATATCTTCAAAATGAATGATGTACAATTAAAAACATGGGGAATGCAAAAAATGAAAAATGACAATGAAAGTGAAGAATTTAAAGAAAGGAACCCAAAAGTGCTGATTGAGAGAATCTCTATATTATACTGTAGGAATAGCATTATATAAAATAAAAGCAGGCAATGAGTTTATTTCAAGAAAAATTGAAATTGTAAATGCAAAATTAAAATCTAGTTATATAAGGTAAAGAAATCTGATCAATCTACAACGTATGTGTGGGAAATTTTTAGTAAAGTAAAAATAAAGTTATAGAAAGATGAATCTATAGGGATGAATAATTGTTGATACAGTTGTGACATGGAAAAAGAAATATTTTTTCAGATATAAGCTTGGGTTTCAAAAATTTACTGAAAGAAATTTATTGATATCATTTTGCTGATCTGTTAAATAATTTTATTAGTGATAATGAGTGAAATCAATAATTGTGCTGAAAAAATAGTGGTAACAACTTTCTGCCATTTTTGAAATAAATTTTCTTGAAGATTATGAATATATTTTTTATTTTAATGTGCATTATATCGGGAATAAATTAGCTTCTCTTAAAAATCTATAAATAGTAAATTTAGGATCCAACCTCATGCATGGTCTGCCATCAGTTTATTGGCAAGAAAAATTATTGCAAGATGAGTAATTGAAATTGCAAAGACTTGATTTTTCTTCTTAAATCTGTTTAATCAAAACAAATTCTCTTTAAAAAATCCATCTAGAATGAGTCAATAAACTTAGAGAGAGACAACCATTAGAGAACTATTTCAGTTGAAAAAGTTTAAAAAATTAGTAATGATGAACAAGTTTTTTTTTAATCATTTAAAAAATTCTTTATCCTATTTTGAATTCAAAAGAAGAATACTGCTCCTTAATTTAAACTTTTTTTTGTCTTTTATTAATGTATGACTTTCTTAATTAATATTTTTTACAGGAATATGGAAAAGCCAGATGGGATGCATACATTCAGCATAAGAAGAGGGTTTTGGAGCAAGAAAATTTAGATTCAGTGACAGACGAAGAACGATGAATGTATTGTTTAAGAAGTGGTGAATGTTATTATTTACAATTATGCTTATTCCAGATTATCTATTGAAGTACCTTATCTTGGAACTTTATGCATGTTCTGTCGGATATTAATTATGATGATTATGGTTTTAAAAATAATGCATCGATGAGAAAACCAAGTTTATATTCATAAACAAAGTAATTTTTTTTATTTAATTAAAAGTACTTAATAATTCTTTTAAACAGTACTTTTATAATTTTTTTGTAGTTTTGTTAAATAATTTTGGGTTTCTACAAAATATCAAAATAAAGACTGATCATCAGTTATATTTTTAATATTTTATATGATATTATATTGAAATTAATAAATGTAAAAATTCAATAATGAAATTTATGTTGTGACCAATGGACGACCAACTTTTGTGATATTTTTTTCTTTTTTCATTTCACTGTACTTATAAGATGTACTTGAAAGTAACATTATTTATTGAGTGATTACTTGTAAAATCCTTCTTTAAAAGGTTTAAATGGTGCTTTTTATGCCTAGAATACTTATTTAAAAATAATTCAACATTCTTTATTCTTTTCCCTTTTTTTCTTAAAAAATATTAAAAATGTTGCAAAAATGCAATGTTTTTATCTCATCTAGTTTACGGGTTGCTTTGAAATGTGAAGTCATTACATATTTATTTTTTATGTCTTATTTTAATTTCCTTTTCATATAATTTATTTGGTTTCCTTTCTGTCAACTGTTTAAGCCTAGTCATTGGTGAAAAGTTCCAACCAGTAACTGATCCTGAATTTGTTTTCCTCTTATGTGAACAGTCTATCACGAGAGAAAACTGTGCCAACCGAACGATTCGTTCTTTCACATATCATTAGAATGGAATGTTGAGTAAATAACTTACTTTTATTGGACTGGATTTTGCACATCTTATTTCGAGGTTGTCTTGACAATTAAGCCATCATTCACATGAATGAAGATAAATAATGGTCATAAACTGATAAATTTGACGAATGAAATGTACAGACAATGAATTATTTTGTCTAATGTAACATTTAAATGGAGTAAACGTAATTTTCCGTTTTGAGAATTATGTAATGGTTCTTTGGAATCTCTGCATTTACTGTATATAGATTTTGGAATCATATGTATATAAAATTTTGTGTTTCATGTGTTGTTTCATTAATATGACAGTTTTTTTTTATTATTATTATTTAGAACATGTGGCAAATGTTTCTTTAGTGCATACTATGTATGGTATTTTTATATTTTTCAATTATGAAAATTTATTAAGTGTTCTGAAGCATACATGTATATTCTCTGAGCATATAAAGAGCATGTCTTAAGAATTATATATTAGCTTTTCGTAATATTTTTATAAACTTTTTTTTGGTCATTGCATATACTATTTTGCTGAATATTTGTGTCTTTATTTACTCATCCTTTTATCTATTCCTTTGTCTTTTATTTTTTAACATATTATTGTAATATTACCCCACTTAAATTTTTATCAATTTTTTAATGCAAATAGGAATTGAATCATACAGCTAGAAAATTTATGCAGTGCTCTATTTTTATTTTAAATATGCAATTGAAGTACTAAAGCACTCTTAAGGAGACTTATTAACATTTTAAAAAATAAGAAATCCTACTTTAAAGCCATATGAGCTGAAATTAGTCCTTACTTATGTAATGCTATTTAGTTCCCTTCATTTATAAGCCATAATGTTAAAAGACTTATCTTGTTAAATTATTATATATAATGTTTTGCTTCATTAATGTAAATAGTTTACAATTTCTTAAATTTATTAATTGATATAAATTGCTTCACTTTGGGATCAAATAGCACAATCTTAGAAAACATTACCTTCCTATGATAAAATTATTTATCATGCTCACAGGGGATGTATTTATAAATTGGTAATCAAAGATAATGAAAAAGGTGCCTTAAAAGCCATTTCAGCTGACAGATTTTTAAAAATCAATTTTATCGTTATTAAGCAAGGCAGTTTCACTTAATTAACTTTTATTAATAAGTTAATTAATAATTTATAATTTTGCACTTGATTTCCTATTTTTATGATGCTGTTGAAATTCTGTGTAGATTACTATGAGCATGATCTTAAATGTATACTGACTTATGTATTTTCTTGTGTTCATGTAACCAATATATGTGTAAGATAAGGTGAAGAATAAGATTGTGACTTATTATTTGTATAAAATAAAATAATTTTTACAAAATTTGTAAGTAGGAATCATTGTATACTGTCAAATGTACACAATAATTAGCAAATTACATGTGTGTGTATGTTGGAGGGGGGTGAATTTAGATTTCTCTTTTAAAATATTGTAAAGTAACAGATATTAGCCCCTAATTAATGCTTATTTAAACTGCATAATGATTAAAATTAAAGTAATTTTTTTATATGAAATCCATATCTAAACAAGTTGATTTTCTATTGCCTCAAGGTTAGAATTAATTTCTTTCTTGTAATAATCTTTTTAAAAAATTAATTAAAACAACATTATTTATGAAATTGTGGAAAGGAATTCTTTTCATAATTTTCAAGGTTCACAAAAAAAAAAAAAAAAAAAAAAAAAAGGAACAGTGAATTTCTTTATTCCAAAACCAATTTATATAAGATATTTTCTAATAGATAACATAAATCGACTTTAACATTTTCTTTTTATAAAATTGCATGAAATTTTTAATTATTGGATTTTTAAGTTGATCTGTGGAATATTTTTCAGTTTATTAGTATTAAATTAGTATACAAGATTTGTTCCTATATTTGCGAGGTTTAACAGAAAGGTAATGCCAAAATCAACCTTCTCGAATTTTTTGCTAACCAATATTTGATATTATACAATTTTGAATTTTTTTATGCATTGAGAAATTAGACCACAATTGATTGTTAGTTATGAAGTATTCTGATTTATGAATTTTAATTCATAGATAATAATTGTAACAATCATTTTTAATATTCAGTTCTGATGTTATATATTTCCTTAAGGAAATAGGGGAAAAAAAGAAAAAGATTTGTAAGTTTTTAAGTCATACAAATCAAAGTTCATAGTTATTTTTCATTATAAATGAGAAACCTTTCATGGTATTGTTATTGGCAAAAGACTAATTTTGTCTTTTTTTAAT
>JAPMOR010020063.1:0-20168 GCA_026543865.1 Argiope aurantia
AAAATTTATAAATCTCTTCTGTAAAGGAGAATCTGAAATTTTTCTATTTCACTTTCCATAATGCCGCTGCACCTTTAAATAAATATAAAAGTGAAACTGACGTGAAAAAAAAAGAGTTCAAAAGAATAAAAGACTGAAATCCACAGATGTATCAATTACATTTTAAAAAGTAATAATTCGCAGACGTCAAAGAAAAAAATTCAGATTTTTCAAATAATTATTGCAAACATATCAATGTATGCTTGTATATTGATTAATTTTCTCAAGAATTTTGAAGTTCCTTCAAAATATATTGAGCGTCAAGGATATCGAAGATTTGAGACATGATTTAACGTGATACATTCGGTTTTGGTGATAAATGAAAACTTTTCATGCTAATATAAAGATCCGAATATATTTATTTTGTAAATGGCTAGTTTAAAGTATTAATTAATTCAGTTATTTATTAAATGTCACTTAAGACATCTGTTTAAACAAACATTTACTACGTATCTTTTAAAATGATTTGTAAAAACAAAAGTACACTTTATAAAACAGGTTTCCACCTATTAATACTGTCGTTCAAATTCAAAAAATTTTTATTCTAATATTTTAATTAATTCTATCCAATTTATGTGAATTCGAAACTACGCGGTTACTTATTTTCATATCCTGTTAAAAAATATTATGCATTTTAGATTATGCCACATGTGATATTTCGAAGTTGAAATAATTGAAATAAATAAGAATTTATCATTTTAACAAAAATTGTTTTAGACCTAGTCAGATTGCTTATACAATAGCAGAATTCGTTAGTCTTAACTTGCAATTACATTGCGGAGTTGACAGTAGTCATGGCAAAGAATTGTCCAAAAAATAAGCAAAGACTTGACAGTCGATAGGCTCTTACAGAGCTTCAGAAGAAAATTCTTACATTGTAAAGTGACTACCAATGATAATGAAAATATTGAAGAGAGATCATCATCTTTTTCATCTGACTTGAAGAATTGCTATCAACTTTGAAGATAACACTAACTGCAGAGACTTCTTATTCTAACTGCATGTTAAACATTTTTTTTAAAGTTGTCTACTGTGAAGAAATTTGCGAGAAGAGATAAGACAATTTGTTAAATTTTATGAAGCATCTATATCTTACTCTTCGTTTCTCTAAACAATTTTGTTTGGAAATTACTAGCTGTCTTTGAAGAAAATAGCATTAATTTAGTAATGTCAACCAGTTTTGATGAACTTCAGTTTATCTCACCAACTTAAGCAACTATTTTAAGTTATACTTGTGAAATGAACTCTAGCTTGGTAAAATATCTCAATTAACTGGGGAGCAAAATTGGCAAAATTGGTTGGGTTGTTGGTATTGGAAGCTATACAAGGATTTATTTTGCGATATCTGTCGGAAACGGATGCTGAAGATACAGAATATTATTGATGATGCATCTAGACGTCATGAGTGTTCAAATAAATTTTTTTTGACGAAATAGACATAGTGATTGCAACCAGAGGCAATATATTCTGTAATAGGGATTTTAATATTTATGTCGACACAAGAGAATGGCGAAAAACCGTCGAATGTTGATGACATGTCTAAAGATCCTACGGTTTCAGATGAAATAATAATAACTGACGGTTTGATTCTTTTGTTTTCATAATTATTTAGTGGGAAAATTAGAAAGCTATAAAATATAACTAAAAATAAATAAGATCGATTTAAAATTTCAGTTTGAAGAATGTACATTATACCGTGATAAAAACAAAAGAAAATGTCTCATTGCTTTATTTGTAAAATTGTCGGATAGATAAAAATTATGAATTTTCCATGATTTGAAAAAAACTATGTCCTAAATTAAAAATAAATTTTCCCATATTATCATAATAATTTTCTGAGTTAATCAACTTTGAAGTGAAATTAAACTGAGAAGAAAGAGAAATAGCAATAATGCTAATTATTTTAAAATTATCTGAAAAAATTGGAACGGGGATGCGAAGAATGTGATTAGGAGTTCTATAGTTTACTTGGTCGAATGCAAATGTGGTTTGTGGCTGCTGACATTTTAAACATTTTCTTAACTTCTTTTTATGCTCTTACTTTGATATATCGTACATTTTTCGAATTGGACTTTTTGGTTGATAACCTTTAGTTTTTGAGTTATTTTTGAAACTTTCTTATTTCGCCGCTAGGGACGCTATAACCTGTTTTAATAAATTTAGCATAGTCACTTTACTTTATCTACACGTTACTTCTCTCGTTATACGGAAAGCTATTTTGAAATTAAAATAATTAATTAAAATTTAAGAATTAAATTTCAGAATTAAAATAATTTTATTTACCATCATATATAGTTTGTTTTATATCAATATGTTATTATTATTGTTATTTATCGCATAATTTTTTTTTCCGCATAAGCGTTTTCTTAACCACTATTTCCTTTCTAGGTGTTACTATTGATCCACAGCAGTTTCTAAAAATCTACCAAACGTTTTTAAGAAAAGAGAAAATAATTATTATCAGCACATATTATCGCAAGAATTTATCACCAAAAATAATTAAATGTTTCGCAGAAAAACAGCCTCGAGACTAAAAAAACCTAATTAGAAATTTCGATTATTCTTTGACACAAAATACAGACACTGTAATAACCCCTTCAATCTTCCTTAAATGTTCTTTAAAATGAAAAGATTTTTTTCCATTCTTTTGGTTAATGATGCACCATTTTTTTACTTTTAGTATTTATTGCATTTTTCATTAAATGCTTAGAAAAAGACATCAACACACAGTTTGAAATTAGTTTCATATGTTAGAGATAATTAGAAGTATGCAATTAAAGAAATTTTAATGATTTCTTTGAAATTTTGATAAGAGTAAACATTAAAAGATACATGAACTTAATAAGCCTTTTGAATAATTATTTAAAAACAATATAATTTTTTCGATTGCAAAGTAAGTAATTCACATGAAATATTTATCATAATAAATGCATTTTTTAAACTTTTTTGACGCTAGTACATTTTATGTAATGAAATTTAACTGTGAAACACCATGATTAATTGAAAGTTACATTTATAATAATTTTTTTAAAAAAAATTCAAGATTACAATTTGTGTTTTTGTTTTTCTGAAGAAAAACTGGTTTGCATAGCTATATAAATCTGGCATTTTTTACTGTAAGAATGAGAAATTAACTGTCAATGAGTTTTGAAATTAATTAAGTATAAAATGTTTGTTAAAACTTAAGTATAAATAACAAATAAGCAATATTTATATTGTTTAAACCGCTTGTGCATTATTTTTTGTTTTGTTTTTTCCTTTCTTTAGGATTAAAAAAAACATTTATCATATTTTGATAATCCTTTATAAAAATTATTAATTGATTTCACATATAAATGATAAAAATTATTTGATAATTGATACTTTTGAATATATCGATTTTTCTGTAAATGCGCATATCTACTAAGAATAGCGACATCAATAATAGGATCGTAGATATTGCTGACAAGATGTTCAGAGTTGTGCTAATAAAAAAGTAAGCTAATGCATAAGCACGCTAACAAAACATTTTGTTTCAATAATTCAAATAAACGCAAATTCGTATTCTTTGCATTTACTTATTTATATTTTGTAAATTCGATAAATATGAATAATCTTATTTTTTATTTAATTTACAGGAATTACCCTTGTTTCGCAATTTTATCTAAATATTTTTAATTTTGGAATTGCTCTATTTTTTTTCTCTTCATAGGTATTTCTTTATTATCATTTTTGTTGTTTACTAAATTTTTGTTTTTGTTGTTGGTTTTTGTTTTGGCTGACATTTGATGATTCTGGAGCAGAAGGAATATAGGACTGTAAGTCTAGACGAAAGTTAATTTAAAATAAATGCAAGCTATAAAACTTTAAAAAAATCAAGAAGAGGTTATAATGTGTAATATAAAAATGTGTGAGTTCGTTTATGAATTACAAACTGATAGAAAAAATTAAATTTTTATATAATTTAGTTCTTTTGCTTTCTTACAAGAATACTGTAGTGCATGCAGGATAATTGCATAGATAAATTTCAAAGACTTTTTTTAAAAATAGAATTTCCTTCAATCTTATTTTTACTCAAAGTAAACAATAAATATATAAAAAAAGTCGTACACAATTTTTTTGCTTAATAAAAAAAAATCAGAACCATAATATTGAAAAAAAAAACTTTTGAAAATCATGTTTGATTTGATGATAAATGGAAAGAAATTTAAATAAATGTATTCATCAAATTTTATTGAGTTTCTTCATTCCAGGCAATATTTCAAAAAATTTTATTTTCAAATATCAGAATTCACATTGAAGATAATTCACTCTTCAATATTTTACTATAATTTATTATTAAGTTTTGTAAGCCATTCAGTTTTGCTGTCAAATTTTGCAATCGATTTTTCATTCATTCCCCGAATTAATAGTTTTGAAAGTTTTCTCACATACATTTTCACGCCTTCGACTCTTGCCAAGTTATTAATTTAATGAAATATAATTACAGAAACTCTCCTTTAATTCTATAGTATTTATAATGATGAATTATGAATTAGAGAATAAAAAATAGAAAATAAATCAAGTGTAATTTTAAAAACTTTTTTTATGGAATAATTTTTTCTTAGAAGGATTTGTATTATGCCCACTACCAATGTTTCATAAAAGTGGGCGACTTATTTGTTCTCTACATTGCTTATATGCAGTTACATTTTGTGAATAATTTCAAAGAATGTCTGTTTTTGAATATAAATTGTTAGATGGATTCCGCTTTCTATGTATAATTGATATTTTATTTCACTTTTAAAAATGTTTTAAATTGTTTTTTTTAAATAAGTAGGAAAATAACTAATTTTGGATTAAATTTGCTAGATACTCATATTTAATATTATATAAATTTGAATTGTCAATGTTTATAATTTAACTTCTTTCAGCAAATATGATTCAGACTTCCAAACACTAAAACGCATTATCAACAGAAATATTCTATCCAAACATCTTAAGAAGAACATATTAATTAACTTGACGGCAAAAAGTGTTGTTTATTTCAGTCAAAGAATAACGTGCACTGAATTCAATTTTCTTAAAATAATGTATCGTATTCTTACATTATTCAGCTTTAATTAAATTTACTCGTAGTTAATACAAATCGTCGTTTCTAAAAGCAAACATTCTGAAGTAATGTTAGTGCGGAATCGTCTGCGAATTCTATTTCATTTCTTTCTCATACTCAGGAGAAAATATTTCGAATTATTTTCTAGTTAACTCTATGTTAACTATGAACTTCGCTACTGAAGAAACAGAGAAAATGCATTATGCAAGTTGTTAAAGTAATGTAAAATTTCCTGAGTACATTGTGTTTAGTTCTAGTTCTGCAAAACTGCAATTAACTTGTGGTGCAGTTCAAACGAACACATGCAGCTATGTTTAAAAGAATTATCTTTAAAAATACGTGTGCTTCGTATAATGCTGTTATAATTTTAGGCATTAACTAATCATTTGCATAGATTCATAAAGAACTGGGAAATGATAAGTGAAATGCTAGATGAAATAAAGAGCTCAAAGATCTAATAAAAAATCCCTTGACAGTTTGGCTGCATATTTTTAGTTGCAGAATATATTTATGTAAACTTTGTTTTGGTAATTAATTTTTTATTTATTTTGGATACAATGATTTTCTGAAATATTTATTTTATGCACAAAAGGTTTTATTTCGCGTTTTTTTTATTTAATAGGTTATTGTATTTTGATAATTATATGTCGAATAATAATTTATTTCTTTTTCGATTACAATAACTGTTTTTCTATACTTGATGAGGGAATTCAGCATTTTTTCAATAATCATTATGCAGATTATATTTTTATTTACTTTTGAATTTGTTTACTTCGATTGACAATTTGAATGATGACTTGAGGAATTTATTTACTTTTATATAATATAGTTTGACACAGTTTTTTTTATTTGTGTATTTGTCTTTAATTATTGTATTTTGGACATGGTTCTTTTTCTTTTTAAAATCTGATATTTTAAATAGGTTTCAATTATCTTGTTCTTTTCATGCCTTTATTGGTATCCTCTTTTATTGATCTTATAACAATTTTTGAATATTATCATTCATTATTTTTTATTAAATAATTATTAACAATTATATTTTGTAGATTTTTATTATTACTACACATTTTTTTCATTTGCTACTATTATACTTTTTTTATTATTGCAATTTTTTAAATTTTTAGATTTTAGAAAATTTTGCTAATATTTTGCAAAAATTTATAGAATTTTGTTTTCTGTTTACCTTCGGATATCATTGATGTGCTTACAATATTTGTTGTAATTTTTTATTGACATTGACATTAATATTACTACTGATGGCCTCTTTCATACCGAAATGCTTACCTCCCTTATTATCTTTTCAACCTGTTAACGTTATAATGTCTCTAAAGCTCATGCAATAATTTTGATATTTTTTCATACTATTGTTATTTAATTCTAATTTTTTTTTTTGCCTCTTGGCTTTTTTCATGTCTGAATTTTCTTAGTCTTTCATTCACCTAATACCTTCCTCAAGTTTTTATGATCAGTGCAATATTTCCAGTACATTGCAATAAATATCTTCCATTCCTGTTTTGTTAGAGCATTGATACCTTCTTCTTGAAAGTCAATTAATGCCTTAAAGGGTTGTAACTTCTCTTTTGGGAGATAAAAATTAAACGAATGTGTTGAATTTAAAAACGTCTTTCTTCAGAATCAAGGAATATCTTTTGTATTAAAGCATACTCGTTTATTAAAATCACAACAACTAAATTTGAATGCAAATCACATATAATTATTCTTTTCAATATGAGCGATATAGAGTCTTTGCCATCTGATTTGTTTAGTGAGCACTATTTCATATAACTGTAGTATCGGTAAAATATCAAGAATCAATTCCCCAGATTTAGCTAATCAGTACAGTTTTTTTAATTACTCTTTATACAGTTTTATTTTTCCGTTTCTTTAATATAGTATAACATTAACAACACTAACTGAAGACGGTATATACAATTTTATTAAGAAAATGCATATTCAGTAGACAGCCTACTATACGGAAGAAATTAAATGTATTGTTTTTCAATAGCTTATAAAGTGCGAAAGCCTTTTTAAGTTTCTTTCAGAAAATATAGGCCCCAAAGATATTTTCGATATTTTTTTTTCAAAATATATCTTTAAGATAAAAATAATATTTTTTGCAAGTAGTAAAGTGCTTAAAGAAAAATAAAAATGAGCTTTCTTACTTTCATTGGGATATCAAAATAAATTCTGAGCGATGTGCACATTTTAAGAGCAATATTAAAATTTCTGATTTTAAAAATATTAAATATAAAATTCAATAAAAATTGTCACTAATAACTAATTATGTGTTTTATAGAAGAATTTTTAAAACTTCATACATTCCTAAATAAATATTGATGATTCTGTGGGCATTAACATCACTTGAAGATTTTAAATTTTGCATCATGATTAATAAGTTATTTGCTTTATTTACATTTTTATTATCACTGTTACAGTCATAAAACTAAACGTAATTAATCAACTGTCTGTATTACTTTTAAAAAATTACTATTAGCATTTTATTAGAAGCATTTTATGAAAACTTCGTTAAATCTTCTGGAAAACGTCTGAAACTATTTTTAAAACTTTTTATTGCTAAAAAAACTATCTTAATGTTCGTTAGTCATATTTTATGCTTAAATATTATTTATGATTCAGTTTAGTGTCAAAATGACAGATGCTATTTATAAATAAAATGTTGTAAGTTTTTTTTATCTTAGACTGGCATATCACTTTTTGTTGAGTGCATAATTTCAAGTAACGATTGATAGTTATTGTGGTGTAAAGAAAAGAGTGATTTCTTTTTTCAGAAATAAAATGAATTATTCATAAAAATGATCGATTTCTTAATGACGTTAAGCTTTACTTTCAGAGAAAAAGCTTCATTTAGTTGTTTAAAAATTTATAATCTAGTATTCTGAATCTCTCATAAAATGGAATAATGTAAAATTAATTTTTCCATCAAATAATTAATTTTTTCATAATCATAATATAGTTTCTTAAAATGGAATAATGTAAAATTATTCGGAATTTTAATTTTAAATTATGAAGAAGATTAGGGTTTGTGATTTAAATCCTGACTTCTCAGCCTTGCATTTCCAAAGGCTTTCGTAGATAAAATTCACTGTATTATACTCATTTATATTCTCATAGAATATTTATTTTCTAAATTACGAGCCTCCGCATTGTTTTTCATCAACTGATTTATAATCTGGTGTTTATTTAGTAATTTTCCACACATTCAACTTTTCCTATTCTGAATATTTAAAATGTTTTTAAATTTAGACAAATCCACCTATATTGCACTTTGATTTTAAAATTTATATTACTTCAGTCCTTGTAGTATATGATAATCATAAAAATAAAGTATAACTTAGTCCTGTTTTTAAGCGTATTATTTCTATCTATCTCTATTTTATCTTTATTATCATTATTAACAGCTGTTATATTACCGAATACTAAATATGAGCCTTTATGTTATCGTCAGAATGTCACTAAAATAAAGAAGAATGTCACTAGTTTGACACTTGTTTAAATGTCGATGACTTTATTTAAATTTGAACAAACAAAGTATTTATCAGTTTCGAATTTGCTGTAACATCAGTTGCTCTCCGATTTACACTCATGTTCATAAATTAAGGATAATGCAAGTTCAGGAAAAGAAAGTGTGAGAAGCCCCCCCCCCCCAAAAAAAATGTGATTTATTTTAAAACCTATTTATTAAACAAACGGTAAAGAGCAAAAAAGATGCTATATGTTTGATATCATTAATAAAAATTGCCATTTTTGCTTCCTGGACCAAATTACAAAAAAACCTATTTACAAAAACCAATATTACATGGTTGGTATGATGGTTAATACATAGTATGTCTCCCAGACGATGCAATAAAGTACCGTAAAACGCCTAGGCACGCTGAGTATTAAATTATCAATCTGATCTTGGGGAATATTGCACCACTCATCAAGCAATGCTCTCCGAAATTCCGGTAGACATGTAGGAGTTGGTTGACGGGCTGCAACTCGTTGGCCAAGCATATCCCACATATGCTGTACTGGATTCAAGTCCGGTGAGAATGCTGGCCAGACTATACGGGTGATATCATCCGATTGAAGGCATTCTTTTACGATGTTTGCACGGTGAGGACGGGCTTTGTCATCCATTTTCATCCATTCTGCGTCCATGGCTCCCCGAAACAAACGTACATGTTGTTCCAGAATGACGTCCCAAAATATTTGACCTGTCGTGGTCAAATATTTTGGGACGTCATTTGAAATTTCCAATTTGAACATGCAGGTGAGTTCTAGAATCCAGAAAAATTTCTCGCCAAATGAGCAATACTGCAGCCCCAAAACGGTGTCGTTCAACGATGTTTTCTAGGTGGTAATGGGTACCTGGCGCTCTCCACATGAAAGTCCGCGAGAATCAGATTCAAGCTAAACCTGGACTCGTCGGTAAACATCACACAAGCCCATTGTTGCGGTGTCCACAATGCATGCTGTCTACTCCAGGCTAACCGTAGGCGACAGTGATTTGCAGTAAGTGAAACATATCTGACAGGCCTACGAACATATAGATCAATCTACCCTAAGCGTTTGTACATGGTCTGCCTTGAAACTGTCATACCAGTGGCTAAAGAGAGCTGACGAGACAGGTCTGATGCTGTGCTTCATCTGCTCTTTTTGGCAGTAACTGCCAAATACCGGTCCCCATTCAGCGTTGTAACTCGGGAACGACCTGTGCCGTAACGTCTACTCACATTACCATAATCTTGTAATCGTTGCCAAAACCTGGAGATGACACTCTGAACGATTCCAAGTTAATCGGACACTTCCAGCTGGGTATGACCACATTCCAGATGGCCGATAATTCTACCCCGTAAAAAATAATCCAGGTGCGTCGTTTGTGTCATAACTATGCGGTTATTGCGCTTTAAGACTTATAAAGCGCTTGCGAACAATTTTACTTCTTTGCCCGTATTCCTTATACATCACTCTCTTACACTCTCGTCATTGTGTCGTGCTATCGGTGTCATCTGGTGGCTTCCTGCAATTTGCATATGATTTTTGAGGATGTGTGTAGCCTTTTACGGGTGATATATGTATTTTAGAGCTCGATTTCCACATGACACTGAATTATCCTTAATTTAGGAACATGAGAGTAAATTAAGAATTGGATACACGGAAGATGTTCTTAATAATTGACCCTTAAGAAAATTTTTATAAAAATCCATCAAATTTTTAACTATTTAGAATATATGGAGAATGGTCACATTTGATTATTCTAAATGTTTTATTATCTCCTGAAAAAACGATAAATCTTTTGTTGATTAGTCAAACTCAAACAAAAACAAACTAAAAAAATCTTATAAAATTAACGAAAAATGTTATTTAAATGTAAAATGTGGTGTGATTTGTATTTTTAAAAGTTATAATTTGCTTTCTCTTTTTGTTTTAATTTTACTGTTTAAAGTACGCAGAATAAAAATGGCTTTACTTTGGTAGAAGTGTAATGTTTTTCTCTCATGTGCATGGCAGTGGATGTACATGGCATGTGTTTTACTGTAATTGTTGAAGAATTCAGTTATTTAACATCTTGGTAAAAGGAATCATCTTATCCGCTATTTATTTTCGTCGTCCTAAGATCATTCGAGTTCAGATCCCTCGGAATACTTGAACGGCCGAATTTATCTTCCAAACGATGAGAAAAACTACCAACTATATCAAAAACCATAATGACAGTTGATGTTCTTAAAGGATTGGCAAAAAAAAAAGAGTCTTGATTGGCTGATAGTTGTTAAGTAAATGTAAACTCTGGCTTACTTTGAGAGTTCTCAAAATTCTTCCCTGTTTCCTTGTAGGTGAGAGTCTCTAAAGAGTCTCTCACACAAATCCAACTATTGTGCAAAATAGAAAGACACTCCTACCTTAGGAAGAATACGACATCCCAATGGGGCAATGGCAAATAGTTGTCTCATCGGGGCAATTATTAGCCACTGTCCATTGGGATCATGTGATTTTTCTGAAGTATGCGTGTCTTTTCTTTGCGTGCAATAGTTGGTCTCGTGTAAACAATGTATAAAGGCGAGATTACATTCAGTTATTAATAAGATTCCAGTAAGAATGCGTAGAAAGCAGACTGCGCATGCGGTGAGAGAGCAGGCAATAGCAAGTTCTTGTCTCGATGAGACAGCCTGCGTGATCTTACTGGATAGATTGTAGCTGGCTGAATGTAAACACTACTTAATGAATAAACCACACATCATGGGTGTTCAGTCAACCAATTTACCGAAAGGAGGAGGAGATTTGGAAGTGATATTCTGGCATTTAGGCTCTATAAAAAACATGCTATCCATCTCATTCCACTTAAAATTGTAGACCTTGTGCAAAACCGAGAATGCCACGAGTGCTTATATATTTCTTTTTGGATCCCCAAGCATGATAACTGTGTGCTTCGTAGTTTAATAAAAACAACCAGTACCATTGTATTAATTTGATTAACGAACAATAATTAAGAAATACCGATCTTTGGCATTTTTTTTTTGGCGATTTATCAGTGGCATGTGGTCGGTACACAAGGGCTCCTTATAAACGAATACTATTGTGGATGTTTATTTCTAAATGACTAAAATGGACATTTGACGTTGAGAGGAATTGTAGTCACATGGTTATATGCCGAATTTGGCACGTAATAGCATTTTTAAGTTATTGTGTTTACATGCATGCAAAAGCATAGACTGACAGACAGATTTGATTCTTCGATAGATTCCAGTTCTTTGATCTACACATTTGATTCTAGACATCCAATTCTTTGATAGATTTGGTTTCAAATTTGATATATATATATACTTTTCAGCTACTAAAATTGAGCTTCCAAATTTTAACTGTCTTAATCTTTACATTTTTTAAATATCGGGTTCACTTGCATTATCACAGCGGGACGCACCAATTTCTTCTGTTTGGATTTCGTTGAAAATTAAATAGAAATGTACAAATTTGGTGTAAAGCCCATTTATAAATTCCATCCATCTAGTGTTTTTGAATTACTTTGCTTCAGAAAAGCAGATAGAAGGACAGACAGGCACAATTTGAAAAATGTATTTTTCGATTTTGAATATTCGTTGAATCTTGAAGTCGAATGTTATGACGATTATAATATTTTCTCTTTGTCTATTGTGTATTTCGCATACCAGAAAGATATATAAAAAAGTTTAAAATCCCATACATTCTGAGAGATGATCGTATACTGGTACAAGGAAGAGACTTTATGCTAGTGGAAATTCTATACAGAAATTTTTCCAGCTCACGTCAATTTTAATTATCAAATCTCCTGTCTACAAAAATATACCTTTAATTTACATAAGAAAGATAACAAATGACAGTGTTGATATCTCAGGTATCGACATGATCATATGTAAATTGTGTTGACGTTATTTTATAAAAACACAATGGGTGTCGTGAAATAACAGAATAAAGTCCTCGGAAAAATATTTTGACATTTTAAGTAGATTTTAAATGATAACAAATTAAGTAAAATTTTTATTTTTTATGGTGGTTACATTAGAAATACAGTTTTCAAGAATAAATTTTTTCTCATTTAAAAAAGAAAGGTGAAATTTCGTGATACGAATTTAGTTTTTCCCGGAACTTTTCTTTAATAACAACAAAATTTTAAATATATATTAAAATGAATTTCAACAACTTTTTCCGTATTAAAATTATTATCCACTGTCTTTGTATTTTGTTTATAATCTATTCATTTTTAAAAAAATGCTGTTATTCAACTTTTGTTCTTATTTTCCTAATATTTCGTTTTTTGAAATAAGTTATACATATTGTAATTTATTTCATGATATTTTTTGATGAAGTTCTGTCCTTCAACCTTTAATATTTTCACCCTCAACCTTTAAAACACTCTAAACTCTGTAAATGAGTGGGCCGACGTAGGTTTAAGAAAAAAACAATCCTTTCATTCGTTCGTCCGATCTTTAAATAGCACGTAGTTACTCTGATGAAAAGATAATTATATCTTATAAATATTTTTTAAGGAATATCATTTTGTATTTAAAACGTAAAAATGTAGTGAATAATTGAACAGCTAATAGATATTAAATTTTTCTTTTTGTATGTGTGCATGAGTGTGAGTTAAAATGAATTCTATTTCTAGATTATATTTATAACATATCTCATAAATTATTTATTCGTTTGGAAATACAAGCTCGTCAGCTCTGAAATGAAAAAAAAAAGATATTTTTCAAGAGAAGACAATTTAAATATAACCTTTGATAAATGGATTTACTTCAAAATAATTCAATTATTTAAATGTAATTATCTGAGTTGTGTTTTAGAATACTATTATTACATCATTCCTCGATGAGTTGATGTGCATTAATATCAGTGATTACGTTAAAAAGTTAAATTTTGGTGAAAGTACAGAAAATTTATTTGTTCAGAATTCTTTATTTATGAACAGTTATTTCAGAAAACATATCGTTTTTTTCTTTTCATTTTTTTTGGTAAATTACATTTAATGAAACTTCAGATCTTTGCTATTTTCTCAAATTCCAAATTAGTATTTTTTTTTACGAAATTTCCTGAAAATTAAAAGTTCTTATATATTTTTTAAATTCAAAATTATTCTGTTCAGTTCTGTTCAGTTGAAAGTATTCTGTTCAGTTGAAAGGGTTAATATAATAATCATAAAGTTTTATTATATGAAAAAAAATTGAAAATTTCATATTATGTATCAGTTAAACCCCATTATTTAAAGATAAGATCGAAATGCAGCAAATGTTTTTAGGTCAAGTACCATTAGGTCAAGTCTTAGGCTATCATTTTAAACATTTTTACACCATTTTTACCCTTTTTTAGCAAAAAAGAATTAATTGACAAATTTTAGAGAAAATATTACAATCATTAAAAATTTCGAACTCAAGGTTTTGACGAATCTCTACATTTCTTACTTCCTTAAAACCAAAAAAAAAAAACATTTTTGTTTTTCTATGAACATAGAAAGCTGAAATTTGATATATAGATTTAGGATCAAACTTGTATATTGTCATCAAATGTTAAACAAATTCATTCACAAAAAATATGTCTGGCTGTTCCAAGTTCAAGTGAACTCGAGATCCAAAAACGCCGAAAAACTGTATATTCTTGAGAGATTCAATGAAAATGCTAGATTCATATCAAAGATCTATATTACTTAACTATAGTTCACCAATGCCCATCCAGATATTTGTAGTTTTTCGCAAAGTTAACCATTTTGTGAGGAGGAAAAGAGCAAAAGATCTTTATTGTAGGGTAAACGAGAAAGTTTTAAGTGTGCCACTCACAGTGGCTTAAGTACTACATTGTTGCTTCATGAATGGTTTTTCAATCAATTTTATTCAGAACTCAAAAATGTCATTTTATATCATCTTTAAAAAATGCACATCTTACGTAAAAATAACTGAAAAAATAAGCCTTTTTCTGGGAACACTTTTTTCAAATGAGAAAAGATAAGAAAAATGCTCAAGATGTTCAGAAGTTTTATGAGAAACACTAATGTGGTAAACACTATTTTAGATTCTTATACACATAAGCTAAATTTTTGAAAAAACAGAAATGAAGAAATAATCTTACAGAATGTCTTTTTAGAACTCTACCTTACACAATAATTGACAATCATTTGAAAATGATACATGGATCCATTCTAATCCAGCAATTGCGATCTCAAAATTATCGAAATCTTGAAGTGTAATATAGTTACAAATATGTAATACTGCTTTCCCGCAATCTTAATACCATCACTGAATGCAGAGATTTACAGGTATTCATAATAAATGCTTAATGAAAGGCAAGTTAATGACCACGGAAATTTCGACTAACTTAAAGACTATTTAGCGATGACTTTGACGACAGAAACGAAGGTTATGGAAAATGCAAATATTAGGAAGATATTTCCATTCGGAATGGAAATCAGGTTATCCTTCTAGAAAATTCCATGCCCTGTTATAGAAATTGAAGATTATAGAAATTGAAGTATCCAAATGAGGAATCATTTCTCTTCTTAGAGTGTTGATGGCAGAGTAAGCTCTCTACCTGCATTTGAGCAATGTTCATGTTCATGTAATAAGTTTCTATTAATGCGCTATAAATAAATCTGCGCTTTTATTGGGGAATAAAGCGCCGCTTTCAATTTTCCAAAGTAATTTATTATTTTATCGTACACAAGCCGGGTAAATTCTCTAATAATTAAAATAATAACACACACACACACACATACACACAAGCGCACACACACACGCGCACACACACACACACACACACACACACACACACACACACACACAATTGGAATGAGTCACTTCAAAACAATACGTTCATAATACGTTCAGATACTCAGGAAACAAACTAAACGAATAAATTTATTTGTGTGTGTATTAATCTATATATAATCAGAGGAAATAAAGGACTGATAATTTATATGACATCTTTCTTTTCATGATATCTTATTTGCAGCTGTAAAAGGAAGAATAAAATAATATATATGTGTGCATATATATAAAAAAAGGAAAATCTTCTTTATTGATGTGATGGAAAAATTGAAGTGCTGTGAGAATGGAGACAAGAATTGATGGTGATTAAAAAGCTCTTAGTATTAAGCAAAATGAAAGCAATTAAAATCTTTTCTTTTCGAAAACTGAAATCTTTATTTTTTCGGCTTTATAATAAATAAAAAAGTAAGCATAATAGTTTTCGACATTTTATTGGTTTTTTCCCATCTTTTTCATTCGTATCGTTGATCATACTCTAAGAAAATACTTTTAAAAATGACATTAGAAATTATCTAGGAGATTTTGTCCAAGTATATTAATTTCTTCATTACTTATTGAACAGATCTCCTTATCTCTCAGATTCTTAATTTCGTCAATTAAACACTTTAAATTAGTTTTCATCTTAATTAAAAACTAACTAACTTATTCTATCCTTTGTCTTTGGAAAGAAGATTGAATCAATTCATGTAAGCCTCTTAAAGAGCAATTTTTAATGAACAGTAAAAAAAAAGTTTGGGAAGACTCGAAATTAAGGCTAATATTCGAAGTATTATGATCCTCGAAGATGTTTTACTTTGTGAGAATTACTGTATGTAATTCTTTCGAGTGCCCTTTGAAAGAGATTATTAGTATAAGTGGCAATTTAGAGCAGCATCCATTAATGATAAGCAAATAAAGGTACAGAAAAAATAGAAATGATTGCAAAAAAGCAAAGCGAATGTGATGAAGGAGGAAAAAAAAAAGATATTTTGTGGGAGAAATATAGTTAAACCTCGCTCTTGGATCATTTAAAAAAATGTGAAAATACAAAATAAAAAAAGTAACGCAAATTAAAACGCAAGTTCGAAATAACAGAGTGGTTTTTTGTAGATCTGCAAGTATAAATTTTCTGTTTCATTAAATGTAAGAGGATAACTATTTCCTAAATTGTTAATTTTTTAAAAAAAGGTATACCAAATTAACTGAATAAAGATATTTCAGACTTTCTTTTCAGGAAAGTAATGATTTATTTTATCTTGTTACATTTCAGATGAATACTCGACAAATGATACATCTTTTCAATAACTACTGTGAATGAACAATAGAAAGATCTGTTTCTTTATAAGCAATGTGGGTTTTGCAGATATAAAAAACTTTATAAATAATGTTAGTTCAGAATTGGATAATTGAATGGACCCACTTTGCTATTCAAATACCTAAAATTAATAATTTTCATTATAAAATTTTAATAAAATTAATGCAAAGGATAAATATGTCTTAAATCGTTAAATTTTTAAAAAGGTATGCCAAATTAACTGAGTTAAGCTATCTGAAACTTCATTTCATTAAAGTTATTATTTATTTTATCTTTGTTATATTTTAAAGGAATATTCGATAAATGATACATTTGTCTTTTCAGTAACTATTGTGGATGAAAATGGGATAATCTATTTTTTCAAACAATATAAGGTTCTGTAGACACTAAAAGTTTTGTAAATAATGAAGTTCAGTAGTGGGTAACTGAATGGCCCCACTTTATCATTCAAATGCTTGCAACTAACAATTTTCATCATAAAATTTTAATAAAATTAATGCATTTCATTAAAATTTTCTCCAATAATTTTAGGTAATGAGTATTATAAACTTTAAAAATATAATGGAGAGAAGAATAAAAAACTTTTAGACTACTTTCTTTAAATACATGCAGAAAACGAATGAAGAAATATTCACAAATTGATTTCTCAATCTCTGTTTACGCATTTCTTTTGTTCTCTGTTTACGCCTTTTCTTCGACGCCTTTTCTTTTGAAGTTGTGGTAAAACGTTTATAAGGCAGATAACAGCTACTAAGAAAGGGCAATTACTTTTGTCTTATGGTCTTGTTATTCGGCTGCGAACAACAAGGGCTTAGGTCCTATCCTCGCTCATAACAATCTTCCACATTAGTGACCTCCGACGATGAGCCTTCAACCTTCGTACAGCTGCTGTGGCGCCATCTACCCACAGCAACCCAAAGTCGTCAGACTCACTTGAAGCAACAACAACAACCACTCTCACACACGCTCGCCAACTCAAATGGATACAGGCGCATTAGACTCAACAGCTAAAAACATCACCATCAACAGCCATATCGTTCGTCTCACCTCCGAATCACTGGAGGGAGAGTACTGTAGTGAAAAACTTATAAGCCAGATAACGGGCAATTGCTTTTGTCTTGTGGCCTTGTTACACGGCTGAGAACCACAAGGTCCCAAGTTCTATCCTCGCTCTTAACAATCCGCCACGATGTCACCGTTATATTGCTATTTGTTGTTTGCACTGGTTTTTCAGGGTGAAATTCATATTATGAAGAAAAGTAAATTAAATGTTATTTGCAGGTTTCAATATACTATTTCTGTAACCGTAAATATGAGCTCTTATTTTTCATGTCATTCTAGATTGTTCAATTTTTAAATATGTACATCCAAAATTTCATTATTTTTACTTGAACAATTTAAAAACGTATAGCAGGATTTTTTTTATAATTACCCTGGATTTGTTTAATTTTTATATACATGTAGTAATATTTTCTAAGAATAATATAAATACCTTAATTTTCTAATTAATAAATCGAACATCTAAAATTTTCCAGAGTTTTGCTGAATCTTCCTATTTTTGCCTAAAAAATTATTCCGATATTCAAAGCTATTGATATAAAGGTTTATAAAAACTTTGTAAATTTAGTATTTTATATTTTTAAATTTCTAAACATTCGAAAAATTTATTATTAAAAAGATTATGAACTTTTTTAATATATTATTTATCTGACTTTCTTAACAACATGACATTTGCGATATCGAATAAAAATTCAATAAAATTTCATTTAATAAATTATCGGATAATTAATTTCTGAAAATTTTAAAATATGGTGCTGCCAAAGGAAATATATAAATAAGCATAATTTCGGAACTCTAGTTAGAAGATAATGAAAAATCAATTACAAAAATTCATTTTTAGAAACTTGAAAGATGTTAAGCGGAAAAGAAAATCACTGTTGCGAAGAGAAAAAATAATTATGCTCACTCAGCATTTATTATAACAGAAATTTATCACCAAAAGTAATTAAGTGTTTTTCGAAGAATAACCTTGCAGCTCAAAAATAAATTAGAAATTTCAATTTTTCCGCGTCAGAATATTCAAAGTAATAACGCCTTTAATCTTTCTTAACTGCTGTCTTAATTAAAAATGTTTCCATTTTTTTTATTTCATGATGTATTACGTTTTTGCTGTTAGCATTTAATGGTATATATCATAAATGGAGTGAAAAAAATTTCCAATAAGCAGGTTGTAATTAGTACGAGATATTACAGATGATTAAAAGCAAGTAATTAAAGAAATTTTAATGCTTTTGTTGGTATTTTATAATAGCAAAGATTATTCAATAAATGAATTTAACAAAGCTTTTGAATAGATATTTAAAAAATAGAATGCATTTTTTTTGTTTGCGAAATAAATCTGTTGTAGAAAACACTTACCTTAATACGGTTATAAGTTTTTTTTTTGCCTTTTACATTTGGTGAAAGTAAAGATTAATTTCACAGTAATTAAATATCTATTCTCTTCTTTAAAAAAGTCTTTTTTAGGAATGGAAAATTGTGTTTCCAGAAACAAAGTCTGCTCACGTAAGTGCACAAATCTGGATTTTTCTTATTTTTCATTTTTTATACATTAATACTGAGAAAATCTAAAACCAGTAGTCAGTAAAGTTTTTAATTGATTGAAATCAGAAGATTACGGGAAAATCTGAAAATAAAAACCAACTATATTTTGTAATTTTTTTTTATTTGTGTATTAAAAGGTGTCTTTTATTTTAATTATTTTCTTTTTTTATTCAAGAATTAATAATTTTTTGTTATTAATATTATGTAATATTCAAATAAGATTTTTTATTTCAATTTTTTTAATGAAATGAATTTATAAATTCGAAATCCAAATTAAAACTAATTGTTAGTTTATTTCGAAATTAATTTTAAAAAATGAAGAATATTATTGATAGTTTTCGAAAGATAATGTCTGTTTTTAAATTTAGTTATTTACTTCCTTTCACATTTATAATTTATATCTTCTTTTTTCATAATACTAAAAAAATTGTTATTATAGATGAATTATATTAAACCGAACAATGAAAAGAATATTCAAAATAAATAAAAATTAAACGATTTTAAAATTTTAAAATGATTTTCTAAGTTAGGTAAGGTTATTATTATTAATAAGTATTAATATTAGCAGGTTGGAGTAAATTGCATATAAGAATTATTATTGTTTTTGAATTTGGTAAGTATTAAAGAAAATTAATTCAATACTTTTTGATAATTACTTAATATTTCATATAAACGATAGAAAATATTTATTTTTTGAACTCTATTTATTTGTCCTGTTTTTATATCGAATAGCAGAGTTCAAAAAATAAATACTTTTTATCGTTTAAATTTTACAATTTATAATGGTGGCCTAGTTCCAAATTTGACAATGTTTTTGTAGGATTATTTAATACTAAATACTACTCTCGATATTTCACTTATATAT
>JAPMOR010020075.1:0-18417 GCA_026543865.1 Argiope aurantia
AATATGGAAGTTTATGGGACAAAAAGAAGTCTGCAGATTTTGCCGCTGAATCGGCTTCTTCATTCCCAGAAATGCCTACGTGACTCGGGATCCAACTAAAAAGGATATGAAAACCTTCATTTTGTAGGAGACGCCAAGTAAATAGGATTCTAATCGCAATCGGATGCATCCGATTGCTGTAGTGCGAAAGTGTCTCCAGAGCACTCATACTATCTGTATAAATAATAAAGTTACGTTCAGGGAAAGACGAAATTTTCTGAAGGGCAGAGCAAATTGCCATCAACTCAGCAGTGAATACTGAACAGCAACTATGTAAACGATAGCTCAATGTATCAGACGGAAGAATTATGCCACAACCGACATGTCCATCTGATTTTGAGCCATCCGTAAAAATTGGTACAAAACAAGAATATTGATAGCGATGATGCAAAAACAGGTGCTTATAAATAGCTGGATCATTTGAAGATTTATCAAATCCCGCAAAGGGATTCATGTAAGAAAAATTTGGGATGTCCCAGGGAGGAAAACATAACAAATCTGCAGTCTTAATAATAACATTTGAAAGGCCTGAGTCATGCAAAAGTACTTTCATTCTCTCACTAAATGGAAGAATGTGAGAGGAACGAGCATCATATAGTCTGCGAAGATTAACTGGTAACTTTATATTAGAGATGGGATGATTAGGAAAAGATTTTGCGCGGAAATAATAACAGGCAGACAAGTTTTTGCGTCTTAAATCAAGAGGTAGTTGGTTGCAAATAGAGTAGAGGCTGTCTACGGGAGAGGTACGAAACGCTCCGGAACAAATTCTTAACGAAGAATGGTGAATGGTGTCCAACCGTCGCAGGAAAGAAGCACGAGCGGAACCATACACTATGCACCCATAATCCATGCGAGAGAGGATGACTGCTTCGTAAATATGGAGCAGAGATGTCCGATCGGCACCCCAAGATGTTTTAGAGAGTACCTTTAAAATGTTTAGTGCTTTCTCACATTTCTTCCGCAGATTTAAAATATGAGGAAGAAAGGAGAGTTTTCTATCGAAAATTACTCCCAGAAATCGTATCTCATCTACAACAACGATAGGCGCATTTCGTATTTTAATAACAGGATCTGCATGGATATTTCGTTTCCTGCAGAAATGAATGCATCGGCTCTTCTCTGGAGAGATAGTATGCCCGTTTTTATCGCACCAAGCTACTACTTTATTAACGGCATTTTGCAATTGCCGCTCTATTAAATTCATATTGCTGCCCTGGCATGAAATCTGTAGGTCATCAACATAAAGTGATGCCTGAACAGATGAAGGTAAAATAGATAAAACATGACTAATGTGAATAATAAAAAGTGTAACACTGAGGACACTTCCTTGCGGAACTCCCTCAGCTTGAATAAAAGAGTCAGAATAAAAGTTACCTACACGAACTGTAAAAGTCCGATGTGATAAAAAATTCTGTAAAAATATGGGGAGGTTTCCCCTAAAACCAAAATTATAAAGTCTAGAAAGTACTCCATAGCGCCATGTCCGGTCATACGCCTTCTCAATGTCAAAAAATATGGAGACAAGGTGGTTCCTTCTAACAAATGTGTTGCGAATTTCGGTTTCCAGTAATACGAGGTTATCATAAGTAGATCTACCTCTTCGGAAACCACTCTGCAACGGGGGAATACATCCTTGTTTCTCCAATTCGTGAATAAGACGTGCATTGACCATTCTTTCAAAGGTTTTGCAGAGGCAATTCGTCAAAGCAATTGGTCGGTAGTTCAGAGGGTTAGATGCTTCCTTGCCAGGTTTTAATATTGGGATCACAATAGCTTCTCGCCATTGCGACGGGTACTTCTGTTCAATCCATATTCTGTTAAATAATAATAACAGATTCGAAAGGGAAGTTGTGTCTAAATGGCGGAGCATATTATACGTCATCCCATCTGGTCCAGGGCTTGTATCATGGGCTTTAGATAAAGCCGTTTCCAGTTCCGACAACTTGAATGCACAGTTATATGGACTGGTATTTTGGGCTTTAAAGCGCAAAGGCAACCGTTCCGCGCGATTCTTAGCTGCCAGAAATTCAGGGCTGTAAGAATCTGTAGCGGATACTTGTGCGAATGCTTGACCGAGAATATTGGCAATATCTAAAGGGGTGGAATGCACCATATTTCCTGTATTTAAAACAGGAATGTGGGTTTCACTGTATATCCCATTAGCAGCCTTTACTTTCTTCCACAAATGTTTACTGGAAGTGGTGGATGTGATGGATGACACGAATTTTATCCAGGATTCCCTCTGACTACGTCGGCGTATGCGACGAGCAAGGGCTCTGGCACGCTTAAAAGCAACCAGATTTTCTATTGTCGGGTACGTTCTAAAAATATTCCAAAGCCGTTTTTGGTTCTTATGACTGTCACGACAAGCTTCGTTCCACCACGGTCTACGAAGTTTTCTTACACGTGGGGAAGTCTTCGGGATGGTGGCATTTGCGGCACTTATTATGTTATCAACGACATGTTGCACTGCTTCCGTGATGTCGCACGTATTGACCATAGACTCTGTGACATTTGCCAATCGCATGAAAGCACCCCAGTCTGCCCGCTGGAATAGGAAACGCGGAGGACAATGAGTCACACCACCGCTATCAGCATGGGAGACAATAATAGGGAAATGATCACTATTATAAAGATCTCTGCTCACTGCAAAGGTCAGCAATGGCAGAAGTTCAGGGGAACATATGGCCAGATCAATTGTATGGAAGCTACGTGTGGGTTCGTGAAAGTATGTTTTCTCTTCGTTGTTCAGTAAACTGAGACAGTTGTTGGAAATAAACTGCTCAATCTGTCTCCCACGAGAGTTTGTACTATTCGAACCCCACAAAATATTATGACCGTTGAAATCACCAAGTATAATAAAAGGTGAAGGAAGCTGGTCCACTAGATTATCAAGGTCTTGCTGACAGATGACATCATGAGGCGGTAAGTAAATGCAGCAGACTGTGACTAATGTTCGTACGTGAACTTGCACAGCCACAGCCTGTAGAGAAGTATGTAAATTTAGTTGTGAGCTCGGATAAAGATTTGATGTGAAGATACAGACACCTCCAGAAATGTGAGATCCTGTGTCTGCATCTTTCCGAATACTGGTATAACCGCGCAATTTTATAGGAAGGTTTGGTGTCAAAAAGGTTTCTTGAACACCAATGCAAACAGGATGAAAGTTGTTAATAATGGTCTTGATGTCATGAAGTTCGGACCGAATGCCGCGACAATTCCAAGAGAGGAAGGTACCCATTAAGAGAGTCTTTTTGCAAGGGAAGGTGTGAGAACAGTGTTCGTAGGTTGCGTGACATCGCACCTCATTTCAAATTCATCCTCCTCCTCCGATGGATGGAGTGAAATGATTTCGGGACTTTTTGATGTGCCACCAAAAATGGACGTTAAGTCCTTATGAGCAACACCTTTATCCGCAAGTCCCAGAGCAACAGAACTGCTTAAAGTAGTTTTTTTAAGTTTACTGGCAAGATCTTTAGTAGCCAGTCCACGTTTGGAGAGCTTTAGCTTGAGGGATTTATTTGATTTCTGTTTTTGTTTAAAGGTGACAGTTGGTTTACTATTATCAGGAATACTATTCAGGGAAGTTTCAGTATCAGAATCAGACAATTTTACCTGTGTTTTTGTTTTGATACCTTTTTTAGTACAGTTTGTGCAAGAACAGTTTTCACAATAGGAGTTTTGAACAGCGGATGCATAACTTAAACCAGGTTTGGGTGTTAATGCTACAATTTTCCGTCTCGCTTCGGGATAAGATATATTCTCTTTTATTTTAATTGTTGTAATTTGTTTTTCCAGTTGCCAGCGTTCACAGGTTCGAGAATAAGATGTGTGATTTTCGCCACAGTTCACGCATTTTTCTTCTGCGTTGCATTGTTGGCTTTCATGGCCTTTTCCTGCACAGCGGGCGCAAGTTAGGGTCCCGCGGCAATTAACTTTGGAATGCCCGAAGCGCTGGCATTGAAAGCATCTCAACGGATTTGGTATGTACTGCCTAACCGGTAATTTTATGTATCCTGCATATATGAATTCTGGTAATTTAGTACTATGGAAGGTTAGAATATAATGTTTTGTTGGTTGAATTTGACCATCCCGTCTAATATTGATTTGACGTACCTGCGTGACTCCTTGAGGTTTGAGCTCTTTTGTTATTTCCTCAAGAGGTACATTGAACAGCTCCCCACACGTAATAACTCCCTTAGAATAGTTTAAGGAATTATGAGGTGCGACTGTCACAGGAAATGTAGCCAAAGCTTTTATTTTAATGATTTGTTGAGCTTGCTTTTTAGAATTGACTTCTACTAACAAATCACCTGAACGCATTTTTCGAATAGAAGACACGTCTCCGACTGTTGCTGCAATAGCTTTTTGTACTAGGAAAGGAGAGATATTATTAAATGTTTCATTATTTTCGGACACACGTTTAATTATAAAAAAGGAGTCGAAATGATGAAAGTTGGTCGTTTGAAAGTTAACAAAATTTTGATTCTTAGGACGCCCACTGAAGGGAGATTTTTTGGAAGAGCCCATGCGATATAGATACAAATTCAGGTCCGACGGCACCACCCACCACGGAGCCCAACAAGGGAAGGCAGCCACCGGCTCTGGAAAATCCCAACCTCGGCACTTGCCATAATGCTAGCCGGAACCTATACGCTCGGAGTCACCCCCGGGGACAGTGACCACCCTTAACGCCAAGCCCAAGGAGTGACCCCTTCGCTTGATCCCCTTGAGCAGCCCAGTCAGATGCCTGGGATACCGGCCGATTGATACACCGGAGACCGAGATGTACCACCCGTCTAATGGGTCGCCACGCACGGCAAACACGTGGGGGTATTTGCTGTCCATGAGAAGCAGGAAGCAAACAGAGCGGCGACAGCTTCTCATGGAGAGCTCCCTCGCCTACCCTCGAGGGAAAGAAGAAAAAGGTAAACAGCAGAAGGCGTAGTGGAGAGTAAACATAAAGGGAGTAAAGATCCCTGGGAACCTCGGGATTGGGACACCCGTACTCACCTATAGTAGGTGAGCCCCTGAGGGGTACCTATACGCTCGGAGTTACCCCCGGGGACAGTGACCACCCTTAACGCCAAGCCCAAGGAGTAACCCCTTCGCTTGATCCCTAGCAAACTAGCCACTTAGGTGGCTAGGTACCAGCCGATTGATACACCGGGGACCACAGTGCACCACCCGTCTGTCAAATGGGTTGCCACGCACGGCAAACACGTGGGGTTTTGGCTGTCCATGAGAAGCAAGAAGCAAACAGAGCGGCGACAGCTTCTCATGGAGAGCTCCCTCGCTTGCCGTCGAGGGAAGGAAAAAACAGCAGAAAGCAGAAGGCGCAGGGGAGAGTAAACATGAAGGGAGTAAAGATCCCTGGGAACCTCGGGATTGGGACACCCGTACTCACCTTTAGTAGGTGAGCCCCTGAGGGGACGTGACCTTTATGCAAAGGATTTAAATACAAAATTTAAAAAATCAAATTTGCGTTCATCTGTCGCACTGGGACTCGCTAACCAAGGTGTCGTCCACAATTACTTAACGTCCATTTTTGGTGGAGCATCCAAGATTTCCGAATTAATCTCGCTTCATCCATCTGAGGGGGAGGATGAAGAATTTAAAACGAGTTGCGATGCCTCGCAACCTCCACCCAATGTCCCCAATTGTTTACCAGTAACTTCTTAATGGGTACCTTCCTTACTTGGAATTGTCACGGCATTCGGTCCAAACTAAAGGACAACAAGGCACTTTTAAACAAATTTCATCCTGTCTGCATAAGTGTTCAAGAAACTTTCTTGGCACTAAACATACCTATAAAATTACGTGACTACAACTGTATACGAAAAGATGCAGACACAGGATCTCGTAATTCCGGAGGTTTCTGTATCATTACTTCAAATCTCTATCCAAGTTCGCCTCTCAATTTACAAACTTCCCTACAGGCTGTGGCTGTACAAGTTCATGTACGGAAGTTGGTCACAGTCTGTTCTATTTACTTACCGCCACATGATGCCATCTGTAAGCAAGATCTGGACCTAAAGGCAGCTTTTCCGCACTGTTACCAAATCAAAATCTAGAAAAGAATAATATTTGCAAGTCAGTTTTTGTTACACCCTATTGTACAATTAATATACGAATACCGTATACATAAAAAATATCTACTTTTTCATAATCACGATAGAAAATACCCGTTTCTTTTAATCAGTATTAATATATATTTCATTGAAATTATAATAATTGTTAACAGCTATAAATGAATTATTATTACAATATGAAGAGTAAATATTTAGTTTAGTGTGCATCAGCTATTTAATGCAACTAGCGTAAAGATTACTATTGACGAGGAAGAAAATGAAAAGTATTGAGGAAACTGGAATTTTCTTTCTGCTACTATGAACAAACGTAAAATTTATGATTTTATTTACAGGAAAATATCCTTTCAAAAATTAAGTATATGTTTTTTTTCTATTTAGCATTTATGCCTCGTTTGATGCATTTATTTAGAGTAATCAATACAAAATTTGCTTAAATACATCAGAACAAAAAAGAAAAAAATTCATAATTCAATTCGCTTACAAAGCAGAAAGATAAATACTTTAAAGTGCAAAAGGTATTTGAAATTCAGACCCAAAATAAAGCCAAGAATTGAAAAAACTATAGCATTTAAGTCGTTTTTATAACAATACTCAATATTTTCTAATAAATTTTTCCAACTTAATATTATCTGTTTAATAACAATTCTACATATCTTAAATTACTTGTTTGAATGCATAATAAAATCACTTTTACGTACCAAAACATACAGAATAAAAAAAGCAAAAAAAAAAAACCGAAATTTTGTAATAAAATGGAATTGAATAATGAATGGTAGAGTTTCCATTGGTTTATACATGCTAATTTGTTATATGTAGATATACAATTTCAATTGAAAAAAAGATTCAGAAGCTGTTAATAAATTACCCTAAAAAAACAAAGACGGAAACTTTTAAAAAATCTTCAAAATGTTTGTTTTGTCAAATATAAATTATTTAATTCTCGTGCAATGCGCGCTTTATTACAGTGAATTAATGATACACATTTCAATCAAGGCATTATTTTTTCCCACCAAGATAGCATGACGAAAATCTCTACGTGTTACTTTTTTTTGTAATGGCCTGTTTCTAAAGCATCTTTAGCAAAATTGAGCTCTCACGTGTTTAAAAAAAGTGCGTTACAAATGGAACGCAGAAGCTATTAAATTAATTACTCGTGTAAAGAAAAAAACGCAGCTTTGAAGCATTAAACATTCTTTTTCCCCCTCGAAATCCAAATAAATAAAGTAGAACATTTCTTTAAAAATTATCCTCATTTGCTGAAAAAAAAATATCTTTGAATTATGAAATCAGATAATATTTTAATTTTAGCTCGTTTTGTAATTATGCTAATGTATTTATGTAGACGTTGGATTTTTTTTATAAATTTTCTACTGTTTGCCTTCTTAAAAAAATGTAAATATGATGTCATCCCTTTATTTAGACATAAGAAACTGATTTAATTTGCCTAAATTTAATAAAAACAGATACGAGTTAAATAAAAGAAAGTAATCTATTATTCGTTAATCTATTTTGCTAAAAATATTTTCTAATTTCTCAATATCAATGAAAGTAGCATCATCTTTAACATCTTTTAGTGATTGGTTGGTTGATTGTTTCAGGTTTAATGGCGCAAGACCCATGTTTGGCTAAATGGTTGGTTGGTTGGTTTTGTATGGTTTATTGGCGCAAGAGCCACACTTGACTATACTGCGCCAATCATGTGGTAACATAAGAAAAGGTTTAAAAGCACATTTATTTTTTATGAAGTTCACATATGAGGATAAAGCAGCCTAAAATATGATAAAAGATTCTATAATTTGAAAATAAAAGATAGTTTTAACGAACAATTTATGATTAATGGAAATTTAAAAAAACTTATGCAAAGTCGAAACCAAATGTTAAAATACGAAATAGGAAAATAATGCTAAATACAAGTATAGAGACCAATCGCTCTTAAGAATTTAAAAATATTTGGGTGGTGTATTTCCCCCACCAAGTCTTGTAAAGTCAAGGAAGACAAGGTAAAAAAAAGAACACGATAAGAACTGAAAACAGGACAGTCAATTAAAATATGGTGAATAGTAAAATTTACTCGGCATCTGTTGCATGTAGGCGCATTTTCCCCAAATATTAAATGTTTGTGGGTGAAACGAGTGTGTCCTATACGGAGACGTGTCAATTTAACATCCATCTCACGTATAGGATGTACAGGCCACAAAATAATGTCAGTTTTCACAGAATGTAACTTATTTTGGATCTGCAGATCCCATGACTTTTGCCAGTCAGAAAAAATGTGACGAGAGATGGACGTTTTAATATCATGAAAGGGAAGTCCAAAGCTCAAAAATGACGTTGCAGATTTTGCAGCTGAATCTGCTTTTTCATTTACATGAATGCCTACGTGACTTGGAACCCAACAGAAAATAAACTGAAAGCCTTCATTATTTAAAAGACGTAAAGTGAATAAAATTCTAATAGCAATCGGATGCATCCGATTGTGGTAGTGTGAAAGGGTCTCTAAAGCACTCATGCTATTGGTATAAATGGCAAATTTACGCTGAGTGGAGGTTGAAATTTTTTGAAGTGCAAAGAAGATAGCCACCAACTCAGCAGTAAAAACGGAACAACAGTTGTGTAGACGGTGGCTCAGTGTATCAGAAGGAAGAATTATGCCGCAACCAACATAATCTTCCGATTTCGAGCCATCCGTGAAAATTGGCACAAAAGATGAATACCGATAACGATGTAGTAGAAAAAACTGTTGGAAAACAATATGAGAGGTTGAAGATTTATCAAATTCTCTGAAAGGATTCAAATAGGAAAATTGAGGAATATCCCAGGGTGGGAAACTAAACGAGTCAACAGCTTTAACATGAACTGTGTCAAGATCCGAATCATGCAAGAGTATTTTGGTTCTATCAAAAATGGTAGAATATGAAAAGGACGGGCATTATAAAGACGGCGAAGGCCAATTGGTAGCGATATTTCTCTTAATGGGTGCTTTAGAAGGGATTGTGTTCTGAAATAAAAAGTAGCGGACAATTTCTGACGTTTTAAACAAAGTGGTAGCTGATGGCAAATAACGTAGAGACTTTCTATTGGAGAAGTGCGGAACGCACCAGAGCAAATGCGCAAAGCGGAATGATGAACGGTATCCAGTCGCCGCAAAACAGTTGAACGGGCGGAGCCATATACCATGCAACCATAATCGATTCGAGAGAGAATTATTATCTGATAAATACGAAGAAGAGAGGTTCGATCGGCACCCCAAGATGTTCTGGAGAGTACTTTTAAAATATTCAATAATTTCTCACACTTCTTCCGTAGGTGCAAGATGTGCGGAAGGAAGGTCAATTTCCGATCGAAAATCACTCCCAGAAAACGTATTTCATTCACAACAGGAATTGTAACATTCTGTATTTGAATGTTAGGATCCTGGTGATAGTTCCGTTTGCGACAGAAATGCACACAGCGACTCTTCTCTGGCGAAATAGTGTGTCCATTGTTCTTGCACCAAGCCACCAATTTGTCCACAGCATTTTGCAATAATTGCTCTACTACATTCATATCACTACCCTGGCATGAGATCTGCAGATCATCAACATAAAGGGTTCCATTAACGGATGAAGGCAAATGATTCAAAATTTGACTGAGATGAACAATAAAAAGTGTAACACTGAGGACACTTCCTTGGGGAACTCCCTCAGCTTGAATAAAATGATTTGAATAAAATGTTCAATACACGAACTCGAAATGTTCGATGAGATTGAAAGTCCTGTAAAAATATGGGTAAATTTCCCCTAAAACCAAAGTTAAAAAGGGTTGAAAGTATGCCAAAGCGCCAAGCACGGTTATAGGCTTTTTCAATGTCGAAGAATAAGGAGACAAGGTGATTCCTCCTGACAAATGCATTGCGGATTTGTGTTTCCAGTAATACGAGATTGTCGAAGGTAGATCGACCTCTACGGAAACCACTCTGCAATGGAGATTTACATCCTTGTTTCTCCAGTTCATACATCAATCGAGCATTGACCATGCGCTCGAAGGTCTTACAAAGACAACTTGTCAGAGCAATTGGCCTATAGTTCAGAGGATTCGATGGTTCTCTACCAGGTTTTAAGATGGGAATCACAATAGCTTCGCACCACTTTGTTGGGTATTTTTGCTCCGTCCATATTCTGTTATATAGAAACAGTAGATTGGAAAGTGAAGTTTTTTTTCAGATGACGAAGCATGTTATATGTGATTCCATCTGGACCGGGACTGGTATCATGGGCATTAGATAACGCTACTTCCAGTTCATGCATTCTAAATTCACAGTTGTATGAAAAAGTACTTTGGTCATTAAAACGCAAAGGCATCTGTTCCGCGAGATTCGTGATTGCCAGAAACCCAGGACTATATGTATCTATTGCGGAAACTTATGCAAATGCTTGCCCCAGAATATTGGCTATGTCTAATGGGGCGGAATGTATTTCATTTCCGGTATTTAACACAGGAATGGAAGATTCACTATATATCCCACTAGCAGCCTTTACTTTTCTCCACAAAGTCTTACTGGAAGTATTGGATGTTATTGAGGAAACAAATGATATCCACGATTCTCTCTGACTGCGGCGGCGAATACGACGAGCAAGCGCTTTGGATTTCTTAAAAGCGACCAAGTTCTCTGTTGTCGGGTACCTTCTAAATATATTCCACATCTTTTGTTTCTTATGACTGTCGCGGCAGGCTTCATTCCACCACGGTCTGCCATATTTTCTTAGACGTGAGGAAGATTTCGGTATAGTATTATTAGCTGCGTTTATAATGGTTTCAAGGACACATTGAACAGCTTCCGAGATGTCTGATGTAGTGACCATAGTTTGAGTGATATCTGCCAACAGTGCGAATTCATCCCAATGTGCTCGATGGAATATGAAACGAGGTTGGTGCAGAGTCGCACCATCCCCTTCAGTATGCGAGACAATAACGGGAAAGTGATCACTGCCGTAAAGATCATTACTAACTGTTAAAGTGAAGAATGGTAGCAGTTCAGGTGTACAAATGGCCAGATCAAGACTGTGGAAGCTACGAGTAGGTTCGTGGAAGTAAGTTTTCTCTTCACCATTCAGCAGGCAGAGACAGTTATTGGAAATAAACTGTTCAATATGCCTTCCACGCGAGTTTGTGCTATCTGAATCCCACAAGGTACTGTGCCCATTGAAATCACCGAGTAAGATGAAAGGTGAAGGAAGCTGGTCCACTAAGTTGTCGAGTTCTTGCTGACAGATGACATCATGAGGAGGTAAATAAATATAGCAGACTGTGACCAATGTTCTTGTGTGAACTTGTACAGCCACAGCCTGTAGAGATGTGCTTAAAGTAAGAGGTGTACTCGGATATAAATTGGATGTGAAGATACAGACGCCTCCAGATATGCGAGCTCCTGTGTCTGCATCTTTACGAGTAGAATTATAACCACGCAATTTAATCGGAATATTGGGTGTCAAGAAGGTTTCTTGAACACCAAAACAGATTGGATGAAATTTGTAGAAAATGGACTTGATGTCAGGAAGTTTGGACTTAATGCCACGACAATTCCAAGAAAGGAAGGTACCCATTAAGAGAGTCTTTTTGAAGAGGAAAGACAAGAGGCAGTAGTTGGAGATGTCTGAATTTCGCAACAAATCTCCAAGTCATCATCATCCTCAGATGGATGCAATTTTATATCAGGGTTAATATTGGGTGCATCACCAAAGATAGATGATAAGTCCTTATGGACCACACCTTTCGTCGCTAAACCTAAGGCGACGGAATTTTTCGCTTTGGATTTTTTAAATTTTACACTTAGGTCTTTATGCGAAAGGCCGCGCTTCGCAAGCTGCAGTGTTAGTGAATTTTGCGATTTGCGTTTTGATTTCGATTTTGGTTTTACAAGTTGAGAAGTTTCAGGTGAGCTTGTTGTAGAATTTTCGGTATCGGAATCTGATTTTTTCTCAATGTTTTTAGATTTTATGGCAATTTTTTTTACAATTATTACAGGAGCAGTTTTCACAAAATGATTTCTTTACAACAGAAGAATAACTAATACCAGGCTTAGGAGTTTGTATTTGCACCTTTCGCCTGGCCTCAGGGTATGGTATACCTTCTTTAATTTTGACTGTTGTAATCTGTTTTTCCAGTACCCAACGCGGGCAGGATCTGGAATAAGAGGGATGGCTGCCATCGCAGTTCACGCACTTTTCTTGTTCGGAACACTTCTGGCTCTCATGCCCTTTACCAGCACAACGGGCACAAGTAAGTGACCCGCGGCAATTTGCCTTTGAGTGGCCAAAGCGCTGGCACTGGAAACATCTAAGAGGGTTTGGAATGTATGGACGGACTGGTAATCTAATATAGCCGGCATAAGCGTATTCGGGTAAGTTTGGTGTCTGAAAAGTCAGAATGTGGTGTTTAGTTTCCATAAGCTGTCCATCTCGCCTTATATTTATGCGGCGAACGTCAATTACACCTTGTGGTTTCATTTCTTTCTTTATTATCTCTACGGGGACATTTAACATTTCTCCGCAGGTAACGACACCTTTGGAAGTATTCAGAGATTGATGAGAACTTACTGTATTGGCTATTGTTGCTAAAGCTTTTAGTTTTTGAAGCTGCTGGGGTTGTTTTCGAGAATTCACCTCTACTAACAAGTCACGAGAAAGCATCTTCTTAATAGATGTAACTTCACCAACAGTTGCAGTTACGGCCTTTTGGACTAAAAATGGGGAGACATTTGAAAAGGTTCCATTCTTGTCAGAAATTCTTTTCAAAGCGCAAAAAGAATCAAAGTGGTTACTTAAATTAGGATTAGATGGAACTTTATGATGCCCACTGAAGGGACCACGTTTGGAGGAGCCCATACGATATCAGAAAAGATTCGGGTCCGACGGCACCGCCCACCACGGAGCCCAACAAGGGAAGGCAGCCCCCGGCTCTGGCCATTCCCAGCCTCGGCGCTTACCTTGGTGCTAGCCGGAACCTATACGCTCGGAGTTACCCCCGGGGACAGTGACCACCCTTAACGCCAAGCCCAAGGAGTAACCCCTTCGCTTGATCCCTAGCAGACTAGTAACTCAAATTGCTAGCTACCGGCCGATTGATGCACAGGGGACCACAGTGCACCACCCGTCTAAAGGGCCGCCACGCACGGCCAACACGTGGGGTTTTTGGCTGTCCATGAGAAGCAAGAAGCAAACAAAGCGGCGACAGCTTCTCATGGAGAGCTCCCTCACTTACCGTCGAGGGAAGGAAAGAAACAGCAGAAAGCAAAAGGCGTAGAGGAGAGCGAACTGAAAGGGAGTAAAGATCCCTAGGTACCTCGGGATTGGGACACCCGTACTCACCTATAGTAGGTGAGCCCCTGAGGGGCGTTTGGCTAAATGGTAAAAATGGACAGTATTTAGAAACTCAAGAATAAAAGATCAATCATATAAATGACATGAAATCTAAAATATGGAGAACTATATGCAAATTAAAATAACAAGATAAAAAGTCAAGAAATTGTTAAAGATATTTAAAAAATTCAATAGACAAATGATAATGTCTAAATTAGAGGTTTGGTTTCGTTTGGTTTGTTGTATTTTTATTGGCGCAAGAGCCATGTTTTGACTAAGCTGCGCCAGTCAAATGGTTAAAATTATTTCAATAGCCGTTTAAAAGTGAGAAACAAATTGATTTCAAATGATTTTCCGTTCAAATGTTTTTTGATTGGTTGGTTGGTTGTTGTTGTTTCTTGCCGCAAGAGCCATATTTGGCTATGCTGCACCAATCAAATGGTAAAATTCAAAACCAAAAGATACATGTTTTATAAAATATACAAAACAATTGTAGAAAGATAAAAAAGCTCCTTAAATATCACGATACACAAAGTAAAAACAAAAAACATTTACAAACAATGGAAAAGCGAAATGTGTTAAATCCAAGTATAAAAACCAATGGATTTTAAAAAGTTAAAAATATTTGGATGGTGTTTTTCGCCCACCAAGTCGCGCATATTTACAGACAACGAATTAAAATAAAAATGACAATGATTATTAAATGATATACATTCAACCAAAATATGAACAATGCTAAAATCAACACTACATCGAGGACAGACTGGTATTCTCTCACCAAAGAGAAGATGGCGGTGAGTAAAGCGAGTATGTCCTATACGGAGACGAGTTAGTTTGACGTCTAACTCTCGTATAAGTAGAGCAGGCCAGACATCAATGGAAGGTTTAATGACATACAATTTATGATGTATTTGTGTATCCCATTTTTCTTGCCAAGTGGAATTATGGCGGCTAATAGGAGTTTTCTTGATATCGCAGTAGGGAAGATCTTGTGCCAAAAAAAATGAAGCAGATTTCGCAGCCGTCTGCCGCTTCGTTGCCAGAAATGCCTACATGACTCGGCACCCAACAAAAGGTAATATTACAACCCTTTTTCTGAAGTTGTTGTAAATAGTATAAAATTTTGACAGCCTCGGGGTGCATTCGATTGTTGTAGTGAGATAGAGTTTCTAAAGCGCTCATGCTGTCTGTATAAATAATTACATTATGCTGAGTATCAGGCGATATTTCCTGAAGAGCATAGGAAATGGCCATTAACTCAGCGGTATACACAGAGTTATATTTATGCAGCCGATAGCTCAAAGTATGAGACGGACTGACAATACCACAACCAACATATTCCTCCGATTTTGAGCCATCTGTGAAAAATGGTAGGTGGGAAGAGTACAAAGAGTGATGGCTAGAAAATAGTTGCTGGAAAACCACAGGAGGAGTGACCGATTTATCAAATTTATAAAATGGATTCAAGAATGAAAATTGCTGAACATCCCAGGGAGGAATGCAAAAGTAATCAACAGATTTGATATTAACATTGTTAAGGCCCAAGTCATGCAGAAGCATTTTGACTCTCTCACAAAATGGAAGAACATGATAGGGTCGAGCGTCATAAATTCTTCGAAAACTAGCCGGAAGATCAATTTTACACAAAGGATGGTTCGGTACAGTTTGCACACGGAAAAAATATAATATAGATATTTTTTTCGTCTTAAATCAAGAGGTAGCTGGTGACAAATATTATACAAACTTTCTACAGGTGAAGTTCTAAAGGCGCCTGAAGAGATTCGTAAAGCGCGCTATGATGAATGGTATTCAGCCTGTATAAAGCACTTGGGCGAGCAGATCCATACACCATGCATCCATAATCTAGACGAGAAAGAATAACTGCCTCATAAATACGAAGAAGGTAGGTTCGATCGGCTTCCCACGATGTCTTGGAGAGCACTTTTAAAATATTTAGAGATTTTTCACATTTCTTCTTCAAGTGTAAAACATGTGGAAGGAAGGCGAGCTTGTGATCGAAAATCACTCCCAAAAGACGTACTTCTTTAGAAACAGGAATAGGAATATTTTGAATATAAATGTTTGGATCAAGGTGAATATTTCTTTTCCTGCAGAAATGGATGCACCGACTTTTATCGGCAGATATAGTGTGCCCATTATTATAGTACCACATTACCAACTTGTTGACTGCGTTCTGCAGCTGTCTCTCAATTAACGACATGTTTTGGCCTTGACAAGAGATTTGAAGGTCATCAACATATAAACTTCCATGAACAGATGGTGGCAAGATATTTAAAATTTGGCTAATATGAAGGGTAAATAGTGTGACGCTGAGGACGCTTCCTTGCGGGACTCCCTCAGCGTGGTAAAATTATCGGAATAAAAATTACTCATGTGAACACAAAACGTTCTACGAGATAAAAAGTGTTTTAAAAATATTGGTAAATTACCCCTAAAACCGAATGTAAAAAGAGTAGAAAGTGTGCCATGTCGCCATGTACGATCATAAGCCTTTTCAATGTCCTCAAATAAAGTGACAAGGTGATTTCTTCTAACAAAGGTGTTTCGTATTTGGGTTTCCAGAAGAACTAGGTTGTCGAAAGTAGATCGTCCTCTACGGAAACCACTTTTCAAAGGAGAGATACATCCCTGTTTCTCTAATTGAAATACTAGCCTCGTATTAACCATTCGCACAAAAGTTTTGCAAAGACTAGTGTCAGTGCTATTGGTCTGTAGTTCAGAGGGTTTGATGGATCTTTTCCAGGTTTTAGGATTGGAATCACAATAGCTTCGTGCCATTGTGCAGGGAACTTTTGCTCAGTCCAAATTCTGTTAAATAGTAATAACAGATTTGAAAGAGAAGTTTTACTCAAATGGCGAAGCATGTCATATGTAATTCCATCTGGCCCGGGACTGGTATCGTGAGTTTTAGATAATGCCGCTTCCAATTCATACAAACGAAACTCAGTTATAAGGAGAGGTATTTCGTTCATTAAAACACAAAGGTAGCCGTTCTGCACGATTCTTAATTGCCAGAAACTTAGGACTACAAGAATCTGCTGCGGAAACTTGAGCGAATGTATGTCCGAGGATGTTAACTACATCTAATGGGGCAGAATGCATTGTGTTTGTTGTTTTTAAAACTGGAATTGAAGATTCGTTGTAGATCCCATTTGCGGCTTTTATTTTTTTTCCACAAAAGTTTAGTGGAAGTTGAGGATGTGATTGAGCACACAAAATTGATCCAAGATTCCCTCTGACTACGACGGCGAATGCGTCGAGCTAAGGCTTTGGTTTTCTTAAAAGCGACAAGATTTTCCGTCGTAGGGTACCTTCTAAAAACGTTCCAGCGTTTTTTCTGATTTTTAAGACTGTCGCGACAAGCATCATTCCACCACGGTCTGCGAAATTTTCGTAGACGTGGGGAAGTCTTTGGTTGGTTGAGTTGCGTTTTATGGCTCAAAAGCCATATTTGACCAAACTGCGCCAAACACTTAATATATACATTCTTCATATTTTATGTAATAATAATAAGTTCAATAAAAGAAAATTTTAAAGTTTAAATGAAAAGAACTCATATGAGTTTATAAATATTTACATCTCTAAGGAACTTAAAAAGGTTTGGATGGGGATTTTCTCCAATCAGTTGGCTTAAGGTAACTTTGTTTCAAATCGGTTAAGTCTATATGTATTAAAATTTTGACACTCTATTAAAATATGTCGCACTGAAAAAATGCATTGACAATGAGAGCAAATAGGTGCAGGCTCTGAGCAAAGCAAATGTTTGTGCGTAAGTCTTATATGACCGATTCTAAGACGAGTCAATATGATATCTTGTTTCCTGCATAAATTAGATGTGTTGAAGCGACCGATAAAAGGGCAAAATGCGTGTAATTTATTTGTGTGTTGCTCGTTCCAATTACTTTGCCATTTTTAATTGATCAAATTTCTAACAGCTTGTAAAGCATCTTTCAGTGGGACAAAGTTTTTCACCATGAGAGTAGCCGTTTTAGATGCCTGGTCAGCTACCTCATTACCTACAATACCTACATGGCCAGGAATCCAACAAAATGCAATGGACAGATCTTTATTGGTTAAATATTTGTACATTTCTGCACATTTAAGAACTAGAGGATGACTAAGAGGATTGACATTCTTCAGAGCATCGATTGCACTTTTTGAATCTGTATATAAAATAAATTCCCCTCCCAAATAATTCATTTTAAGTAAAGCTAAATATATGCCATATATCTCTGAGGTAAATACTGAGCAGAACTTATTTAATCTTTCTGATATAATAACATCTCCTATCGCAACTGCTGCTCCAACATGATCTTCATTTTTAGAACCATCAGTAAACACAGGTATATAGTTAGAAAAACGATTTCTGTGATCGTAAAATAAATTTTTATACATGAAATTAGGTGTTGTTGATTTCGGCAAGTGTTCAAACTCGTTAATAAAATTTATATCCAATTCCTCCCAAGGTGGAAGTTCATTTTTCTCCAAGATTTTAAAATCAGTAACGTTAAAATTTCTCAAAGTGTCCCCAACTCTAAAACCGAATGAAGGGTTGAACGAACGCCTTAGGGCAAATAATGACCCATATATAGGATTAAGGACTTTATAATGCATCGGGTGAGATGAATCGCTTTTAATTTAAAAAAGGCATTGAGAGTAAGCCTCTCCCGTCTCAACTCTAATGAAGGTTCCTTGCTCATTATATAAATACTTTGAATCGGGGATGTTCTAAATGCTCCCAAACACAGCCGGAGGCCCTGATGATGTATGGTATCAAGAGCGTTCAAGGTAGATTTTGCAGCCGAGCCATAATTACCGTGGATTACCGTGGCTCTTCTCCAGGAATTGGGGAACTTATGTTCTTTCCATATTCTGTTAAGTAAAATTAAAAGGTTATGCATGGACGTCTCAGTTAGATGAGTGAG
>JAPMOR010020100.1:0-32494 GCA_026543865.1 Argiope aurantia
CTGAATTAGATTAATAGATTTCTATCACATTTTGAGTAAACTGTTTTCAGAGGAAATATGAATATTTGTATGGCCGTTCTAATATAAGCTAACGCTCTAATATAACTGTTTTAATTTAAGTAAGTTCTAATATAAGTATAATAGTTACAAAACGAAGAGAAGTGGATGGATAAAACTGATAGATAGATTTAACATCCATATGTAGATATCTATCAAAATTTGAGCCAAATGCTACACGGTATTGAAAGTCTATCATCCTGTACTTTCATTAGCATATAAAGGAACGTTGAAAGACTGCAATTTCTTAAATTTATTAAATTTGGCATCTGATTTCACGAATGCCGTTGTAGATCTGTGTCAAAATTTTTTTCATTCAGTTGATCTAGAAAACACACGTCTAGAATAGAAATTCATTATTTATTAGAGACTATGAGAGAAAACTTGTGGGGATATCACTTCGTTATTTCAAATGCTTAAAATGATACTAAGAGATAATTAAAGAAGAAGAAAAAAATTAAAGAGTTTTTAAATTTTAATAGTTTTGATTTGACTAAATATGTTTCAAAAATGTAGCAAACAAATATTTCAAGGTACTTGATATTGTTCTATCGAATCGTACTGAAGATACTTTATATAGTTATAGAGTTATCGAATACAAATTTTACGGCTATAAATAATTTGGAATAAAATCGTTGCATAGTTTACATTCCTCTTAAATTGAATGTCAAACGATTTCATTCAATTCTTATTAATGGAAGTTTACTGTAAGCAAAGAACAACGTTCCGTTTATTTCAGTAGATTTTAGAATAGAATTTGCAACAATGGTTGTATTAATTAAGAGAATAAATCATCTAGATAAGTCTAAGTTAATTTAAAATCTGGGCAATGAAGTAAAAATGCTTAAACAGAATTTTTTTTTCAGTTCAGTTTTTCAAAGAATTTATTCACATTTGACTGTGTATTTTTGTTATTTAATCATTAGATTTTATTTAACTGTTATCGCGTTTTTAAATTTTTTGTTTTTGTTTTTAATGAGAAAATTTAATATTAAATTCTTAAATAACCTCTTCCGATTGTAAATTTTTGAAATTTCATTTATCTTTAGGTTTTAATGATGAAGCAATATTTTAATATGTTTTTATTATTTTCAGAATTTAATGATAAGTTATTTGATAATATTTCACTAAATTTTAATTGCCTCTGAGCGATTATAACAAATTAAAACAAAAACTTAATGAAACCGTTCAAAATCTTGATGAAAATGAAATATGGAAAGTATTAAGTACAAAACAAAGAAAAAGCAGAAATTTATTTCGAAAGAAAATTTTCGGGACGTATTATTATTGCATAGAAAAGAAAAAGCTCAATTTTTAATGAAAAATATAAATGTAAAAGCAAAGCATAAAACCAGGAGTTGAAATAGGAATATTTTAAGCAATATGTAATTTGAAAAAATTGATTCAAAGCTTAAAATTTTAATGAATACCTAAGAATTTCTTCTCTTATGTATTCTTTTAAATATGATTTTTTAATAAAAGGGCTTTCAATATCATTTATGCTGAAAAAAAAACAGTCGCTAGCTAAAAGCTAGCTCTTAATACACGAATAATTATTTTTTTTATTTTAATTATTTATTTCCTTAGCATTTTGAAACTATATCAATTTAAATCCAATCTTCATTTTTTGGCTCTTATAAATCAAAGAAAACAATTGATGAGATATTTAAAATAATGGCATCGTTAAAATTTAAATAGATTGATTTAGGAATTCTCAACCCTACAATATAACCTGCATTATGCAGTCATCCATGTATATCTCTTATAAGAAAACTAAATGGTTTATATGTGTCATGGGGCTCAACTGGTCAGACTCTTTGACCTACAGCTACCAAATTTGGAACATGCGTACCTTAAAAGAGCGATTTTTTTTAAATTTTTATTTGAATTTTAATAAATTAAAAATTAAGCGAAATTTTGTTGTATTTTTGCTATAACTTCCGAAAACATTACAGCAGAAAAATGATTTTTATATCATATTAAAGTGCAAAAAATAATCATTTCAGTGATATTACTGTTTTTTGGGGACCACAGTGGCCTGGTGGAAACATCTCGCCTTCAGAATCGGAGGCTTTCAGGTTCGTGACCCGATTCCACCGAAGATTCGTCGTGTAAAAAGATCTGGTGCACTTTAAATCCATCGGAGCCAAACGTCCTCCCACTGGTGTGGTGTGCAGAGGGGGTGCCAGCTCAGGTGACGTCCTCGTCATCTGACCGTGGTTCAAAATTACAAGATCAATTCCAAAACATCCCTAGTGTTGTTTTAAAAAGGGATGTTAATATAACTAAAGTAAACTAAAATATACTACTGTTTTAATCTATAAATTAAATTTCTATTTTTAAAGAATTTAAAAAGATAATTTAATTACATTTTTCAGCAATTTTGTTCGAACCAAATAAAAATAAAAATTTAACATGCACGAGCTAATTACTCGTCAGTGAAAAAAAAATCAGCAAACTGCAGCAAAAACGTTTTCATATTTATTAAAGCTTTATCTCATCCGTTTGAAATTTAAATTTTTACGGCAAATTACTGGTTGATACAAGACTGCAAAATAAGGAGAGATATAGAACAACAAACAAAATTTCGCAAGAACTTCTATAATAATATGAGTTATGTGACTATCGAAATTTGAAACTTAAAATATTTCACTGAAAGACTTAATAAGAGACAAAGATATATAAATATTTAGCTCAAAAGTTTAGAGAATATTTCACATGGCGAACCAGCTGGTGGTTAATATATAAATAAAAAATATACCAGCTGGTGGTTAATATATAAAACATATTACTGAAAAAAAAATCATTAAAAGAGAATACATATTGCCATTTTATAACAAGGTGGAGTATTTTTTTTCCTTTAAAATTCTCGTGTATCTACACAATTCGATTCGGTTTGTGCTAGGTTTCACTATATCGTAAAATGAATCATTTTCATATTCAACGGCCTCAGCTTGAGTAACTGAGCCCAAAAATCCTACAGATTTATAATTTTGATATCAAAGCCTCCTATTTCTTACCAGGTATTCTTTGATTTTGTACTTTTTATTCTAGATTCTTTCATTATTTATTTACCTAACTTATATGTGAATATTGTGAGGGATTCAACTCTCTCAAATATTTAGTGAAAAAAATTACAAAAGTCTACATTTCCAGTGTTTAAAACTGCATGCTAGAGTTCATCTATCTACGTATTTGACTCTGTAATTGATTCTGTTCTGAAATATTCGGACGGAGAGACAAATTTCTCGATTATGAATTTTGTTCAAACTTTGATAAATATCTTATTTTTCCTATTCGTATAAAAAATGTTTTTGGATAGCTCGTGTTTTTGAGTTTTCATCGTCATGGACCGACAAATATGATAGAGGACTATAAAAACTATACATTTGATGCAGAAATATATGAGAATTTGTCAAAATATGGAAGTTGATTTTTTCTAGGCATTTACAATACTTTCACTTTCCTTCCTGAGGAAGAAATGAAGGAAAAAAAAAGATTCTTTGCATATAAAAAAAATTTGGAAAAAATCTCTTTGATAACGAAAGTCCAAAAGGATTATGATGATTGAAACGATTAAAAGACGAAAAAATGTCAAAAGCGAAAACACAAGTTCCGCTAAGAAACTCTGTTTATATTAAGAAGTAGCAAATTTCTGGGCATGGCGCTTCGATAAGTGATATTTCTACTGATTATGTTGGAGATGATCTTTTTAATCAATAAACATTTTTCCGTATCAGATGGCTTTCTATTTCCTCCAGCTCACGTGGTTGGGGGGATTCCCTTTCATCGAAAATAAAACTAACTAGTTCCTTCTGCAGTACTTTATTCTGCAGACGATTATTCAAATTCGAAAGAAGCTTTAATCAATCACAGGAAGCCTTTACTGACTTTGTAGAAATATAATGATATTATACATTGTCGACTATCCTATGCAAAAAACGTTTTCGTGAGCTATATCGAGGCTACTATTTAGAAACAAATTGCGTTTCATTTGAAGCTGCTACTTATCTTCAGGTGAGCTATAGTATCTTGTATTATATTTTATCAAACGATTTTATTACAAATGTTTTTGCTTCATAGCCGACAGGGAGAAATCAAATCTAATGAAGATGTACTGAATATATTTGACTTATTAGTTTCGGATTTGTAAATATAAATTTGTCACTGTTTGGAAGACAACTGTAATGATAATGGAAATTAATACCGAATGATTTTTCTAAGATTTTTAAAATTATTAATATTGTTGTCATTGATGATAATTTATCTTCCAATAATCTCATTTATGATTTCCAATTAAGTATTTACGTAGTAGGTACTGAGGAGGTAATATTCGGTTTATAAATTGTTTCGCTTTTGAAAACAAACGATATTAGTTATGATGTTTTATTGAGTGCTTTTTGTGCATGTTTCGTTCGTATGACAAGTTACTTGTCAGGGTTCCCTTATTCTTTGATGAGATCGTCTGAAAATGGATTTTTATGTTGATTGTTTATTTTTTTAATCTGTTTTTTCTTACTTCTGATGATTGAATAGATTACATATGATCATTTAAAAGCTTTCCTCTAGTAAAAATTATGGACATATTCTTTTGATAAAGAAGTATTGTCAGAAAAAGTAAAAAAGCATGGGATGGGATTTTTTATTGAACGGTTATATATTTGAACATTGTGAAATTTAACGAGTTGCTTACTCATGAATAATTACAATGAATAAAATGTTTTTGTTCTTTTACGTAGGCACTTTTTTTATAAAAACATATACAGTTTTCAGTTGTTTTTCATACTAATGATGATTGGAGAATTAGCATTTAATACCTAAGAAAATTTGTGCTACAAATAATTATTCTCTTACAGCATTTTAGGAACAATTACAAGATGGAAAATATTGGAAGACAAAAATTCCTAAGAACATACCTAAGGGTCACTGGCCAATACAGTTTTGGGAGAATATCATTAATGAATAATCATCATGTTTCACTCGGGGCTGAACGCTATCAGTTTGGAAAACTCTTGTTGTGCCTTGGCCTGTGCCTTGCTTGCCTACAAGTTGTTTTATCTGACTTGCCTGATGGTTGCACTTCTGAAGATCTGTCTGATTGCACTTCTCTGAAGACCCAGTGTGAAGAATCATTGCCTGAGTGTGAATGCGATTTCTACTATAGTATGGGTTTGCTCACCTGCAAGAATATAAGTAATTTCGAAATGTTTGCTCAAAAGCTGTCAGACGGATCGCTGTTCGAGGTGAACACAACTTTTAGTATTTTACTGTCCGGACATAGAATATTGCCCCGTGGGTTCCTCAATGGACTCGTCATACAAAAACTGACTATTGATGATATACAGACGGAGCATATAGAAAACGGAGCATTGAATGGTATATTAGAGCTTAATATATTCATTGTGAAGCTCAGTTCTATAAAGGTGAGATTTTGTCTCTCGAGCTTTCATCAACAAACTAATACTCCTGCTCTGAAATATATAATTCCACATATTTATACCACTTAATTTCCAGAAGATTTTTTTTTAAGTTTTTAAAGATTGAAATCTTTATCCTTTATTACAAACATTATTAAAAAAATTCTTATTGATATCAGTAAAAGTTTTGTGGAGAATTTGTTTGAAGATTTTATGAGAGAGTGTATTTAGTTTTAGATTTTTTTTCCTTTTCATGTTTCTCATTATTTGCAAGAGAGGAGTTCTATGTCCCTATGGATTTATAGATATTCAAAGCACATTTTTTTAAAACTGAATATCGATATTCATAAAAGCTGCTTTATTCACTCAGAATATTCATGGTTTTTAAAATCACACGACTTCAAATTCTTTAATTTTTGTTAGAAAAAATAATTATATTAGTACGATATAATAAAATTCAATTATATAAGTTTATTTAAGCTTTTAAATAAAATAAATAAATAAATATAAAATAAATCAATTAATAAAAATGTTCTTCAATATAAAAAAATTTTTTAATGAAAATTCTAAATTCCTGAATATTCGACAGCCAGAATCATATGAATGGAGAACAATTTATAATTTTATTGGCCTGCTTTAACTCTTTTTTCTTAACATACCATTTTTCTTGAGCGTTATCAGAATATTGTAATGTAATGTTATCAGAATGATGTAAATGCATACATATTTTCTGTTTACTATACAAAAGAAGGAATCATTGACTCAATATATTTCATAAGTAAAGTAACCAGAATTCCACGGGCTTATCAGAAGATTGTTCGAGATAGAAAACTAAACAAATTCGTATCAACATAATATTTTATATATTATATTTTGTTGATGCAGTATGACTCAAATTATAATAAAGTAATTGACAAATATAATCTCTATTTTTTTTTATTTTTTGGAATGTATTTTACTATGACTTTTTTGAAAATCGACATCTGAATGAATTGCGTCATTTTAGATAAAAATCATTTTATCGGAAATACTGTGTATTTTTATTAAGTGCTGAAGCCCTGTTAAATTTCACAACTGAAGATTATAAATATTGAAATTAGGTGAAAAGAAAATCACTTGATTTACATTCAAGGAATTCATGTTGTTTATGAAATATTATAATTATAAAACAAAACTGAATCGTTAATAATATTTTTGAATTAAATTATCAACGAATAGTAATCAATCACAGAATACTCTATACCTTTATTCATACATATTTTTCAACCAAAAAGTTTTCAGCACCACTTTAGACACAAATGACAATTTTTTTTTTAATGTTTTGTGAACGAAATGCAAAGAAAATATTGTAATCGTCAAAACAATCAACTCGAGTCTTTGCCGAATCTACATGTATTAGACCTTCCTCTCTATGTTCGAAAAGCACAGTTTTGGCATTATGCCAAACTGTGTCTGGGAACATGATAAATCTGAAACGCTTTGAGCTAGAATGCTGAAAATTCGTATATGTTTATGACCAATTTGTAGATTTCTTTCAGATTTTGAACGAAATTCCTTCACAGAATGTCTATTTGTCTGGCTCTTCGAGTATAAACGAACTCTATAACTAGAAAACGTAAAGAACTAGGAAGGCAAAATATGCTGCATAGATTTGTTATCTAAAATATATATTCTTATCAAAATCTGAATCAAATACGTTTGAGGATTCATCACCTGTATATTTTCGCATGCATGTAAATGTAACACTTTGAACACGTATAACTGAAAACAAGGAAATTGATTAGGTCACTTTGCGACTACAGTTGTAATTCCGCGTCAAATTTTGGTGTCAAACAAACACTCCAAAATGCATATTCGTACGATAGATTCAAGAACAGTCTTATATTCACGATAAAGATTTATATTTCGTAACAATTGTTCGATAGTGCTTGCTCAAGCTCCATAATTTCATGCTGGGAAAGAGGCGAGGTAAGACAATATTGGTGAGTTATGCCAGAAAGTTTGATGAAAATCACTTCTCTGGTTATAAATCGAATTCGCCTGGTGTAAATATTATATACATGAAATCTCGCTGTTTAGTAATGTTCAGTACTTTCTTTATAGTTTATGCACAAAATTAATCATGCTTATTTTTTTATATAGGCAGTTTCTATTTAGAAATGATGTGTCTATTTGAAATGATGAATGGATCATTTACACTTTTCAAACACGTCCCACTAGGGGGACCTCATAGTTGAGGATGATACGCTTTAGGCATGGTGATTGGCTCTCGCTACTCTCGGGAGTATACGAAAGGGTGTGGATGGCTACCTCCCATTGATGACGGGACGCACTTCCTTCCGGAAGGGCTGTACCTTAACCAGTGATGGCCCTTAGGACTCAACAACAGTTCCGGCTAGTGCCACTGCCTCGGCGGTCCGGTCATTCTAGTTTTTCCGTGTGCCTTCAGGCTGGTCGGAGTAGTCAATCCATGATACCATGTAAATACACAAATCTTCAAGCGAACTGATTACCCATTGTGAATAATGTAAAATGAAATATCTATTGACAGGAAATTCCAGACTTCCGTCCCATTCGGGGATCCTTGAAGATCTTGAATCTGGAGAACAGCCTACTTACATCCATCTCAGGCGACAGACTGAAAAACCTGACCAATTTACGGAGTGCTTCCTTCGCAATCAACTCTATTCGATATGTGTCACCCGAAGCGTTTCAGGTCAGAGAATTTAAACACTTTTTTTTAATGAAAACTTTCTTTTACATTTGTAAAGATACAGTTTTTCACACATATCATAAAGTGTTCCAGCTCTAAGGTTCTAACCCTTAACTGCGGGGGTTGAAAATTTAGGTCTTGACTGGGGAGATGGTCTCTATGAGACACCATTTTCTTCACATTCAAATCAAATTTTATAATGAAAATCAGTCAATATAATCTGCAGATATTTTTCTTGATACATGTTTATTCTGATGGCACTTGTCATAAACAATCCCGCTTTTACTAAGTTAACGAATTTAAGCCTAAATTTTTGCGTTTCTTGCTTTTTCAGTAGCGTCATCTAGGGTTAAGAGTTCGATTCAGCTACTCACGCGTCACAACTCTTTTTACGGGCCGAACTTCATTCATGCAATTCTGCAGATCATAATTTAGACCTGAACCAGAGAACGATCACCTCTTATCCAATACTCTCGACATGGAGGACTTCCTAATCACGACGAATTTATACGTGCAACAATCACCACCACCACATACGGAGAGTCCTCAGGTGGCGGGATCGAACTCACAACCCCCAAGGAGGCAAATCCAACGCCCTACCAACCAGGCTATCCCGGTCCTGTTTTGATATATAAATATCTTTTAGAAATTTTTCAAAATTCTACCTTATTCCCTTCCGCCCTTCTACCTTATTTCTTCTGTTTGAGGTAGAATTAAATCTTTTTTTATAATTAAAAAATGAAAATAATTGAATAGAGCAAATTATAATCGCGTAATAATTTCTGAATACTCCAAGCGTATTAAATCTTTGATTTTACTACGCTTTTTTATTAGAATAAAAGTAAGTAACTTAAAACAAAGAATGATGTAGCAGTTTAAGTCTGTCAAGATTTTCATATGACCATATCATCAATGAAATTACCTACTTTAGCTTAAAAAAAAAAGATTATTGAGATCCGCAAGTTTGCACAGATTCAATGCACGGATTGTTACAAGAAAGGGAGGTAGAAGACACAAAAACAAGCCAGATTTAAGCTCAAAGCAGTGTATAAAGAATAGTCTGATTGGTGAGCTTAACATCAGACTTAGCTGGATGTCAGCACTAATCACTTAAGGTTTAGACTGCTTGAAACAATATATGATTGGTGAGATGATAGATATGCAAAATAACAAGAATCTCTATTGACATAGTACATCGAGTCGATACATTAATTGATAAAAACATTCGTTATTTTCTGTAAAACTAATAAGAATATTTTTAATAATAATAGTTTTGCAAAGTTATTGTGAAATTATACAAATCCAAATATAAAGTTTTGAGAGTTAAATATTTTTTTAGCTTTTATTGGATTTTCATTTCTGCTTCTTCGTGTGTCCTATAACTTACCCTGATACATATATTCCTGATCGTCCTGATTTGCTGTGTTATTGATATAGTAAATTTTGAACCACATGTATAAATAGGAAAAATTTGTATAAAATTTGAAATTTCATTTTTACGGATTTCTTCTTGTTGATGCACAGTTATTTCTAAAAAAATTTTAAAATAATAAAAGATATAATTAATAAAAGATATAATTTATTGATAATTTTCCAAAATTTCAAAAAACATCAACATTTTAATGCACTATTTATGTTATAATCATTCGCACTAGGGTACGGACAACTTGCTCTCCTTCGACATGTCGTACAACCAACTGAGGTCCTTGCCTCCAAACTTGTTCAACTCCTGGAAAAAATTGAAGAGAGTATCACTGTCGTTTAACCTATTGCTGCATGTTGATCAGCTGTTTGCCATGACTCATCCGATGGTACGAAAGTATTTTGTCAACATATTAATAAAATATTTGGTGCGCAATAAAATTTGTATAAGGAACGAAAAATTAACTCCCCTAGAGAATAATTATTCTGATCATGGTTTTTCTAAAATTCACCTATATCTGACATAAAGTTATTTCAAAAAATGTCAAAAGATAAATAGTGTTCGAAGAAGAAACGAACATTTTTCCTTCTCTCTCATTCCCGATTGTCGGAGATCCGATTACAACACAATGGGGAGGCCATATTCTTATCACTCCGAACCTTTATTTCACATGAGTAAATGGTTGCTTCCAACTAACCCTCTGATTCCAATTCGTGCTTTGAAAGCTTATGACATTTCGAAGGAAAATAATAATAATAAAAAAATGTATTCTTCATAAACGCGTTTTTGACTAAAGTTTTCAAGCAAAAAAAGTAAATATTTTCTATAATTAAATTGATTATTACTCATCCTTTTTTTATTTTAACATATTTAGAACAGTATCTTTATATTACAAATTTAAAGATTCATCAATAGGGAGATTCATTTATCTATTCCAACTATGCTTGTTACTATATAGTGTTTATTTTAGATATTACGCATGCATTCAGTTACTACAATGATTCCCGTTTCTTTTTAATTTTCGAAAAAGACATCGATTAACATTCTTTAATAAAAAAAAACCGTTATAGTTTTGGTCTTCTGTACCTATATAGCATCATCCCGCACCGTATAGGTATTCGGCATTCTATTGGACAATGAGTAGAATGACAAAATGTTCCACAGGGATATTATCACGCTTGTCTGTTATCAGATATTCTCCTATACATATATTTCTACGAAATTTTCAATGTAATTTTCATTGATATAAAATCTTCAATGATTTTCCAAAAAAAAAAATCTATACCTGAAGAAGCATAAAACTAAAAAAACTATAAAACTAAACCAGAAGAAGCATTTAACAAGTCTTCTATTAAATTTTTAAATTTGTAAACATTTTTATTTTTTTAACTAACAAATATTTTAGTAAGTTGTATTTCTGTCCTGTTAACATCTTAATGCAAAGCAAAGTACTTTTGAAAAGTATACAAAAAATAACTATTTTATAACTAAAAATGTTTAAAAAATAAAATATGTAAATTTTTATGAAAATCTTTAAAACAATTTAGCATTTAAAACCGATGAAAAAATAGTAAAATGCAGAGATAGATTAAAAAACAAAAAATCATATACTACATAATAGAATATATTCATAATTCTGCATTTTAAAGAGCAATGAGGAAAAGGGAAATTATTATAGCTTAAATCGTAAAAGGAGAGCTTTATTGATAAGTTGAATATTAAAACAGGAATAAAAACTTCAGTCTTGTTGGAAAAAAATGTAATACAAGTATAACATAATAATGACTGTTTGATTCATTAAGCACAAAATACAAGAAAATAAATGTGCACAAGCTTATTGTAATTTGTCCAATAGTTTTTTTTTAAAAAATTACAAAACTAGTAATGTCTAAACATGGGATGTGTTATTATAGCCGACACAACTTTATTATTAACTTTCAACCTCTATATCATCAACAACTTGCATTCATCTTATTTCCAGTGATTACTAGAATATTTGAAGATATACAAATTCTGTTAATGGTTCGGATGTAGAAATCAATCGGTTAAAGAATCACTGAAATAGTTCAGTAGCAACTATTGGTGCTGGTGTATTTTGAGCTCGGATTTAAGCTCATGAAGCTTTTCTTACGAGTCTGCCATGTCTATTTATTTTTATAGCAACGAAGAGAATCTTTCAGATATTTTAATGTATTTTGATTGAATATCATGTCAATAACCAGGAATACATATCAACTCAGACTTTGGTGATACACTTGACCGAATTTGGTGATTTTGGTGACAAAAATGAAGTTTTGAGTAGATACATAAAATAAGGCTACAATTACCATATTAGGTCTTGGCGATAAACTTGACACAATTTGGTGATTTTGATAACAAAAATGAAGATTTGAGAAGACACATAAAATAAGGCTACCTCTCAATTCGGACTCTATATTTAGCTATTCTAGACTTTTCACCGTCCTGTGGGGAGGCATATGTAAGCTTGCGAATCATGTCATTTTGATTTCTTTATAATATTTATTCTACAGTCAGTTCAATTTAAATTTTTACAAGTTAGAGGAAATAATTGTGTTTCCGAATTTTTACTCTTTCGCAAATTAGTTTGAACCCGGAAATTTTTAACACAAGAGTTTAATATTTTCAGAACTAAATCATCATTTAATATTCAAATTTTAAGTAAATTTTAATCCCATATGATAATGATGTGAGAATGAATTGGAAGCAAATCGAGTGGCTTATATGTAGAGTAATAAATTATGAATTGTATTATATAAGAGGAAAATAATGAAAATAAAAGAAATAAAATATTTTATTTGTCTATTAATTTTTTACAAGAGACCTCTGATTAAAACAAAATCAGAAACTCGAATAGAAAAACTGAATCACAAAGAATATCATAAATATATATAAAAAAATAGTTATTTAAAAAATATAATGAATGTGGTTAAATTTTCAAATTCCGTTAACCCTTTCTAGGGTCACAGGAAATATGCTTCCCACCAAATCCATTAAACTTTGTATGGAATTACACAGGTTTGCATATTTGACAAATTTTTCAATAAGACCGAAATTTAAAAGTTTCAATTCCTTATCTCACAAAAAATAGTATGCATTAATTTGTTGCATAGTTATAAATGAGGAAATTAATTAATTAATAAAATTAAACTTTTCTAATAAGATAAATGAATAGCTTCCCTAAAGACAAATTCAATTCTAAATATATTTTATATTATGATTAGAAAAAAAAATGGCCCTTTAAAGGCTTAAAGAACAACTGTAAACGTCTTTCTCTTTGAAATGGCGATATTTTGCCGCCATATTTTTGATAAAATGTTAATTTTTGTACACTAATAAAACTTTGCTCTTAAAGCATTTTAATGCTAATTTATTTTTTAAGTGAAATATTTCACTCTTAACTCTCTTCCAGTATATCTTCTTGGATCACAACAACCTGACAGACTTAGATTCTATACTCCATCCTGACATGCATGAAGTGGAAACATTGCAATTGTCTTACAATCCCATATCCATGATCACGGACCTTTCATTCAATGGGAAAATAAACAAAGCTCGCTTCCTTTACTTGGATCACTGCCTCATTCGCGAGTTCAACGCGAGTCATTTTCAAAATCTTTCCAGGCTGATAACGCTTGATCTGAGTCACAATCTCATCGAAAATGTCGCCAATCAAAGCATTCAGTTTGGAGGACTTGAACTTGAACTAGACTTCACTGGCAATAATATCAAGGAATTCAACGGTAAGTAGAAACAGTAAGTCAGTTTTGATACTCTCTACTTAGTAAAAAGAATCATTTAGAAGTTCTTAACTTGCTCTGCGTTAAATTTTTCTTTATGAAAGGAATTCTAATTCTAATTTTCTTTCATTCAAAATAAATATCCGCTCACAATCAAAATCAATTTTATGACCCAACAATTTTGATCCCTAAATTGAGCATTAGAAAGTAGTAGAATAAAACGCTTAAAAATTGCCAATAAAATTTGTGTTAATCAATATTATGAAAAAAAAGTTAATTTAATTTTATTCAAAATTTAGTCACAATTTCTACTGACATTTTAAAGTGAACTTATATCCGAATTTTTATTTATTTATTTGAATCAAGCCTGCCAAACTTAAATAACAGTAAACGCAGAATATACAAAATTTAAATTTGTACCGGCCACTAAAATAAATACAGTTATAAAATATAATAGAATTGTTAAATATCTTTTTCTAGATACCTGGCATCTCTACTTTGTTTCAAGGTTTCAATACCAGAAACTATCTTGCATAATATTGCCGCCTAATATTAAAACTATTACAGAAGTTTATTTTACATTCTGTCAATGCTATAAGCAGTACTGTATAATATTGTTTTTTCCATATTTTACAATATTATACAATATAATATACTATTTGGGAATAGTAATCTATACTTATATAAAGCTCAATGTGTGTGTGTGTGTGTGTGTGTGTGTGTGTGTGTATCTTAGCGCACTACAGGCCTTACCGTTTGACCTACAGCTACCAAATATATTACCTGTATACCTTGGAGGTCAGGAATGTGCAACTGTTGTCCCTTTTTTGAATTTTTAATTAGAATTTTAATTATTAGTTAAGAACTAACTTTCCCGCCAAAAAATGTTCTCATTTTCCCCACCGCAAAAAGGCTTCAGTTTTTTTTCCCCCCACACTAATGAGGCTATACTTAATATTTTTCGGTCGATTATTTCAAACGATTATGTTTATTTTCTTAATGTTTGACGCATTTAAAATAAAACATTGCTAATTAATCGACCTTTAACATTCATTCTGAAATACTTTTGAACTAAAATAAAACAGAATAAAGGAAATTAAAAATTTCTAATCTGCGTAGCGTTACCCCAACTGGCGTAGAAAAATTCACGCATTTGCGTTACCGTAACTAGAGATGAAAATTCACGCATGCGCATTGTGTTCCGATTGTTGACAAATATTATGAACGGATGTGTATTTTATTTAAATTATTGTTATGTTAGTTGTATGCATTGTAATTAAATTGTATTTATGTTATTTTTTGTATATGCTTATAGTTTTAAGTACATCGTTTTTTAACTAGTTTTTTAACCTATTTTCAACTGATTATTTTAAACGATTCATTTTATTTTCTTAGTGTTTAATGCATTTAAAATTAAACATTGTTAATTAATCGATCTGCTCATGATAAATCTGAGAAAATTTTGTTGACAAATTCTTGAGATTTTACATAAATTAACAAAGATATTCTTTAGTGCCCATAAAGTTTAAACGCTCAGTGACTCTGTTTTCGGTAATCATACTATAAAAAATGCTTTGTTTCAATAAAAAATATTATATTAAATGCAGATTAATCCCTTTCACTTTAATTTAAGGCATAAATTCTACGGGAGCTAACAGAAAATGAGAGAGATACATATTACGTTATGGCTGAAGGCCTTTTATTATGAGTGAATGATATGATTATCAAAATTTGGAGTTTTAAAATATTTTGATGAAGAAGCTATTAAAGTAGGAATTTCATAAAATATTTAATTATTAAAATTTTAATGAACATTAAGATTGGAGAACCGGCTGGTCGCCAAAGGCGGCTAGTAAAATATAAATTGATTTTTATTTTCCTTGTCACGGAGATATGTTTGCTAAAAATTGATGTTAAACGGTTACTAATATGCTATGCTTTTAAATTAAAATACTTATTATGAGTTATTTTTCTTTTATAGCTAGTTTTACAAGAAGAATAAGAAATTTGTTTTTGGAAAAGAATCTCTTGACTTCCCTCGGACAGATTCTTCGGCATAGCTCGATTCATACTGTAAGTATGGCTGAAAACCGAATCGGCACACTAGGTCCTGAAGATTTTCGTAGTGTTGGTTGGATTGAATCAATTAACCTGCATCGCAACTGGATTTATGAAATGCACCCTTCTACTTTCATAAGTGTTCGAGGATATCTCAAATACTTGGACCTCAGCCGAAACAAAATTCGGTCCCTCCAGGGCAGTGTCCGTTACCTATTTATGCTCATTTCGCTCAACCTCACTGGTAATAAGATAGAGGTAAGATTAAATTTTTTGTAGCATTGTTTTGTTCATGCTTGTATGCAGAATTTGTCAAAAAGTATGCATTGATTTCAAGGCATTCGCTGTATTTATTTGAAAGATATGTAAGAAATGTTATAGATAGATGTTCAGAAGATTGTATTAAGGTTCCAAACACATTTTAATTAACTCTTTTGTGAATGATGTACAGAAAGATGAAATATTGTAATCGTCAAAAAATATAACATGATGATTAGGGCTGTACCAATTTCCGAATTCTCACCAAAAATCGATATTTTGGGAAAACTGATTTTTCGATATTAATCTTTGGAGGAAAGCCGATTCATTGATATCTTAAGGATGGATCGCGATGCAATGAATTGATAGGTTAAATACTTTTTTTAATACTTAACAGGAGTTTTCGCAGCACATTGTCATTAATCCCATCTATTAAAAAAGAAAATGGAATGGAGTTCGATACAAATTTGAATGCATATTTTTGTGGGCCTACTCAATTTTTCTATATAATTTGTGTTAAGATTTCTGTAAAGACCTTGTCAAAGTTAAATGCATCAAGGCACTTACTTTAGGCATGTCATTTTGATATAAAATGATATCTGGTCTCAAAACTGAATTATATATAATTCTGCTATATTATACATAATAAAAGAATTAGGCATTTTTTGTTTGTTTGTTTGTTTTAAGATATATTTCAGTTCAATCACATTTTTTATGCTCTATTTATTTTAAATACGTGAAATAGTTTACCAAAATAAGGGGAAAAGAAGTTTCGAGAAAATACTTGATCTCCATTTATAATTGTTTTCTTTTTTGCGAGTGTGTTTGTGCGTATGCGCTCTAGAGGTCAGACCAGTTGACCTTCAGCTATCAAACTCAGCACATATATGCTAATTTTTAAATCTTCGATAATAAACAAACACCTCTTATAAAGTTATCTAATTAAATAAATAATAATATTTTACATTGGAATCTATAAATATTCTGATGAATTATGAATTTTAAATGCTTATACAGATCTTCTTCCTGTGAGTCATATTTTATTAAACATTCTTGAAACTCCGATATTTTAAATAGAGAAACGCTAATTTGCATCTAAAACTGATTGTTTTGAAAATTTGAATGTCTCTCTTCAATAAAAATGCTTGATTTCAGATGTCTCTCGTCAAGCGTTTTAAGAAAATATGTCAATAAGTACTTGGAATTTCTCCAAGACTGACCGTCCTAAAATAATTATATTTAAAGCTTTATTATTCGGTCAATTTTGATTCATGAAGATTGGAACGTTAAATTGTACAGATTATTTTCTCTGAATGTGTTTATAGAATTTAGGGGTTGTTTAAAATTGAAACTTCATAAATGTTTTCAAAATTATATTTAGTAATTAAAATAAAATAAAGTATTATCAGATTTTTTTGAATAATTCTTCCAAATACATTCCAATTTTAAAATAATGCATAAATTGTTAAAAAATATTTTGCTGTATTCGTAAGGCTATATTGCTGAGTTTCAATTTTCTTTAGTCATATTTTTAAATTTATATTTGGCTTCAGCAAAAATGTTTTTGTATGTATTGAATTTCATTAGTTAATTTTTAATTTAAAGTTCAAATTCCATGGCAGCTGATAGAAAATTAGAGATTTAATGAACAAAATATTGAAAGACTTCTATAATAGCATAGTTACATTAATTAAAATGGCCACACATCAAAATCAGAAACTTAAAAATATGATGCTGACCAAACAATTAAAAGTTGTTTGCAAATTTTTGCTAACATTAATCCTGGCGAACCTGCTGATAATCAATGATGGCTAGTATTTTTATGAAATAAGATTAAAAAATCTTTCAAATAACTGAACTTTAAATGTATCTCTTCTGCAAAAAATGTTAAATATTACTTAATTTAAAATACCTTTTATAGGATTTATTCAATTAATAGAAGATATTATCTCCTTAATGGATTTATTTTAATTAGAAATTCAAAGCAGATATGCTTAATGGATTATTCGAAATAAATACCTTGAATCAAGGCATTTATATGCCTTGAAATGAAGATCAAGGATGAATTATCGGGATTATATAGAGATGAAATATTGACACTTTCTTGAAATTGCGAGAGATATTAGGTTCTTGCGTGCATTTTGTCATTTTTCACTTCAAAAAGGCATTTATTGAGAAAAATTAGTACAATATATGAATTAAAATATTTTCCATCATTTTCTATAACTTTTTTTCATTTGTCATGTCCTGCAATTAATTTTTTAATTCGGGTCTTTTTTTTTTTTTTTTTTTTTCTCCCAGCCGTGCTTTTGTCACTGACTTCGGAATCGCCGCTCTTAAATCGTTGAAACCAAAACCGACAATTGGGATATGACAAAACAGCATCACCGAAAGTTTCTAAAAGTGTCTGATGGGCTTCGGTAGCAGATTTCTTCAAATCAAAGAAAAGCAATGAATGTCAAAAATGCAATTTGGTGATTTCTGTTATTGGGATCTTTATACACTGAATAACTCAATTATACTAAATAGAAAACTTTCGAAATGATATCAATAAATTATTAATAAATTGGTAATACCCAAAACCATTGACGTTTATACAGATATTTCGTTTACCAATAGTTGCTGCTGATTAAAATACATGCAAGCACCTAATAAATAGCAGAATGTTTTGGTAGTAAAAATTTAACTTACAATTTAAATATCGGATAAGGTATAGTTAATAAACTTACTTATGGAACGATATTGTTTGTACTTTGCAAAAAAATTTAAAGTGATGTTTCTTTCTTCTGCTATCATAATCTAGCAAGATCTCATTGTGTAAGTTTTAATTAGAGAATAAATATTGATATCCAGTGAAACATTATAACTTTAATTTTGTTTACAGTCGTTCGAGGAAGGTGAATTTCGAGAATTGGGACAACTGCGTGATCTCCACTTGGACGGAAACCTCATCACGACGCTAGGCAATGAGTTGCGGGATCTGTATTCTTTGCGAAGTCTAATCGTTAGCAATAATAGAATATCCACGCTGAAACGCGAACAGATGCCAGAGAATTTGAAACTTCTTTATTTAGAAGGTATTTTCATACCATATATAATTTCTTTAAAGTCATATGTCCACTGGATAGTCAATTTAGAACCCGGTGTAGGACTATTAAATTAAATTTATAAAGTATGTATTTCATTCGATAATACGAAAAATAATTGTTTATTACCACTAAACATTTGAAAAAACTATTTCACTATAAAATCAATTTGAGTCAATTTTCTTAAGAATCAGGCCTACGATTTAAGCTAATGTTTTGTTCATGTTTCCTGCATTTAAGTTAGCCATTTGAGAATTTATGTTGAAATGTGAACATTTTATGTCCTCTAACTTACTTGAATAAATTCTTGAAACGTGCAGTGCATTATACAAACATATATAAACTACCAGTACAGTCTTCTATTTTAACTGGACACGTAACAGGCAGACGGTTCGATGATCCACCGGGCCGCGGCCGCGTTTATATTCTATGAGACTTGAGCTAAATAGAGGCTCAGTACTCATTAAGAAGAGAGAAAATAAGCACTATAACAGTGAGTTTTGGTATAAAAATTTTGTCTTCTGGTATTGGTGGTAAAGAAATGAGTTCATAGAGTTCCGGCCTATCCGGCTATTTTGCTATCCGGCTTGGCCTACAGCCACAATAGACTGGATATTCTGGAGTATACTGTACTTATGAATTCTTGATGTATATTCCCTATTTTATTATTTTTCTGATGAAGATTCAGAAGTTTAAAACTAAATTTGTTTAATTGTGGTTTTATTCGAATGACACCACCTTTAAGTAACATTTTTTAAAAATAATTTAACGATATCAGTTTATAATAACAATTTTTATACTAAAGAAAAATATATAGAATATAAATAAATAAAAAATCATACAATATTAAGTCCGTTTCTTAGTTTAATTTTTATTGCATAAATTTAAATTCAGTCTACTGTTGATTATATTCCCCGAACTGTATAGATTTTTTTTTAATTTTGAAACAAATGCGCTCTTCTAACAATATCAGTCGTTTCTAGAATTTATCTATCACTTTATATTTAACTGAATAAGCTGTTCTGGATCTTTTTGTTTATTTTATATTGTGAAAGAAAATCAAAAAGAAAACTCAATTCATACCAGGTGTGCCAGTTAATAATTCTCAATAAATTCTTAAAAAAAATAATTCTATCTCAGAAGAGAAGTAACCAATACTATTTTCAGATAATGAGCTATCGCTAACTATATATTTTGTCCACCGGTCCTTCACACGGAGAATTCCTTCCAAAAAAACAATTGTTCACATTTTGAAGTGGTCCAATCAACAAGCAATTTCTTTACATCTTCTTAATTGTTGAAATGTTTCGGGGAAATCATGTGAGACATCTATGGAAATAATTGGTAGTCTGAAGAAGCCAGGTGTGGTGAATATGACGAGTGGAACCAGATTTCTCAGACGACATGTGTAGAAATAATGCCTTTGAGGTCTTTCACTGCTTGGAATGAGGCGTCGGCTTGCTGCAAAGTTACTTTTTCATGTTTCGCAGCCTAATCTGGAAGCTTTTCGATTAATGAATATTTCAAATTGGACGGTTGTTGATGGGGGAGAACGGTATTCATTACTTCTCTTAATTTTAGGAATTCTTTCTTATTTCCCAAAGTGTGGAATCACCATTTTTGAATCCTTTAAACCAAAGCACATTCATATTTTGCTTTACGACACTCTCATCGTAAATTTTCACAAATATACGATAGTCTGCACTCTCGTTTTTCTATTGATAAAACAAAAAAAGCAAGGAAAAAAATATCATTTCTAAAAATAATTCTCAAGTTACAATTTCCATCAGAAGTTGTTTATTTGAACTTGAAATATGCAGGAAAGATAAAATTTAACACAAGCTGCGAGATGTAAATATAGTTGGTTATTCTTTATCATTACAAAATTAAATTCGACTTTTTATTTAAAAGTCGGGTAGTTAAGCCTTAAGAATAAATATTTTATTAAATTTTAAAATGTTATCTATTTCAGTATTGTTTTTTTCGTAATAAAATTATTTAATAAGAGATGAAACTTCCTTGTCCTTTTCAGGACAATTTTATGTATATATATTTCACAATGAAAAATTCAATATTTCTGTTAAAAATTTAATTGCAGTTTAGCCTATTTAGAACATCAATCTAAGAGTGGCTGCAAAATTCTATACAAACTGGAAAACGAGGTGCCATAGTTCAAAATGCAATAATGTTATATTAATTCATTCTTACAGTTTAAAACAGAAGATCTGCTTTCCAACGAGATTTCATGATTAATATAACATATCATTATGCTTATAATTTCAGAAATTTGAAGAGTTTTTTTACATCAATTTTTTTAAATTCGATTACTTTTTAAGTAATTATATAACAGTAATTAAATCCCTTTCACTTCTAAAGTGTGTCCCAAAACTGACACAAGGTTTTAATTTTCCACCATTATTGGCAACTCTATTAAAAAACATTTGACAGCTGATAGATTAGAGCTAGTAAAAATGGGGCGTTACACACACAAGAAAAAAACTGTTACTGAAAAATTTGAATTAAATTAAAAAATACAAGGTTCTTTTTTTTTAAAATTGTTAATTTTTTATTGAATTGGAAAGTACATAGAATAGGTTTATGTAAGGAATAACACATAGAGCAAATGTCCTCTACGGTTTTGCTGGCACATACCCACTTTTTTGTCGAAATTTTCCATGATTACTTTTCATAAATGTGACTGAATTTCGTTAACGCAGTGTTGAATTTCTTCCTTCAACGCACGCGTGCTTGAGGGCTTGTTGGCATAGACCTTTGACTTCAAATAACCCCATAATAAGAAATCCAGTTGTGTTAAATCACACAATCTAGGGGATTTCTCAAATTTTCGAACTGTGTCCGCCAGACTTTTATTATTCTTCAAATATTGTTGAATAATGAAACACATTGTTCTATCGTGTAACGCTTCATTTTTACTAACCCTAAACTATCAGCTGTCAAATGCGGTTTTTTTAATACGGTCGCCAACACTTCACTGCACGAATGGTGGCAAATTCAAATTTTGCGTTAATTTTTTGACGCCTTTTTATTATCCTTCTTGAGCAACTAAACTACATATTCCCATTATTCTTCTTTCCGTATTACAAAACATAAGACAAATAAACAACACAATCAGATAAACATTAAAATGTCTTTTAATTGTAAATAAACTTTTTTTCAATTTCTTTTAATGAAAAGTTAGTGAAAAATTCTCATATTTTTATTATGTTTATATGTTCTGCTCTTTTTCATTTTTCTCATATTTGAATTAAAATATCAATTATTGTAAATAAGACATTTATTCCAAAAAAAAACGTTTCACATTTTTGCAGTTTTAATCGATGCTCAACCGAACATTTGCGACTTACTAAATATACTTTTATGTCTGAAATAAATAGAAAAAAAAATTATACCTCGCAATGCCAGAACAAGCGAAATTCTAACAAGAGGTGTCTTAAAAGGTTATTCTTTTATATTATTTAGTCGAAAATGCAAATTCGATATTTTCGTTTGGAATGTATAAAAGAATTACTATTGAACCAAATGAAACTGCATTTTATAAGCAAAGAAGTATTATTTCTAACTTTTACAAGTAGCTACCAATTTTTCGTGAATTAATATTCTATTAAAATATGTATTCATATTTTTAAATTAAAATATAATATTCGTAGGCAATCCTATCAAGTGCGATTGTCAGTTGCTGCCTTTCCTCCAGCACCTCAACTCTTCTTCTATCGAAACGGATACACCAATATGCACGCCAACCAACCAGACATCCCTGCTACCCCTTGCCGAGTGTCCAGATGGGTGTAACTGTTCTTGCGCACAGAACGAAGGTGACCACTTTATGTCCGTGGACTGCAGTTCCGCAGGACTTACTGAGTTGCCACACCTTTTCACCAATGAATCCGGAGAGGTAAGGGAGGACTAAAATGCGTTTTGTCACTTTTTTTAATGTTATGATAGCGAAATGAAATACTTCATGTTCTATCATAATGATATGATAGAAGTCTGCTTTTGTTGTCTCATTTCTTGTATATTGTATTGTGATACTACATCTCTTTAATTCTGATAGGAAACGCCTTAGATTCTGATATCAATTACAATCTGAGCTATTCATATAGTATGATTCACAAATACGTACGGGAATTAGTTACTCTCAGTGTATTCCAGGAAGTATTAGAAACAGTGTCTGTTTTTCCTGAAAGGTCTTTTGACCCTTTGCCTTTGAGGCCGTTTTCACGAGAACGAACCAGCAACTCAAGACCTTTTGTAGCTCTTTTAGTGAGTTTCTTACCTCTAATTTAAAATGATTACAGACACAATTTAGCTTATAAAACTTTTATAGTTACACATTTTATTAAATTTAAAACCGACACACGATATTTTAAACCTTTGCCCTCGGAAAAGTGATTCGATGCATAATTATTTCCCTAATACAAAGATTTGTTTATTCTCTAAAAATATATATAGATAATTATTGTAAGTCGAATTTTGTTGAAAAATTAACCTTAATCTTTTTACCATTCGGTAAAGCGTTTGTAAAAATCAAAAGTAAAAATTAAATAAATAAAAGGTCAAAATGATTCACCCTCTTGAATGGTGAGTGAGAGGCACCATCTGAGTGCAAAGAGCCGAGTCCTTTGAAAGAAATTATAGTTATCACCGCGCATCGAACTTCCGAACCAAACAAAGTGATGAACGAGAGTCACCTCTCGAGTTTCGACATTAAATCATGTGGTGAGTGCGAGTCACCTTTCGAGGGCAAAGGATTAAACTTTAAACTAACTCTAAGCAGTGCAACTGATTCATATTCCTATGCCAGGTACTACTTGGTTGCTCCAAGCTCGCTTTAGTGTAAAGAAGATACGATTCAGAAATCCCATCACCTTTTCGCTAACGCGATGTAGGAGCATCCAGGTAGCATCTGAGGACACTTACCTCCTAATCCTTCGACCTAGGAAGCTAGATTACACCAACTGCGAATATTCAACAGCATTCTACACTCGTAATTCCATAAAATTTTCATTTGATATAATATCAATGTCACGTGACAAGCCTCGTAGTGTTTACAATCTAACATGACTTTGTTGCATTATTCCACATTTCATCTTTCAGAATTTGCACTGAATTATAATATATTTTCTCTTCATTTCCAAGTTTTCTTACAATAGAATTTATTTCTGACAGAACATCACATCAGTGGCAATCCACCTGCCTCGTGGTATCCATTTTTCCCAAGCTGTTCCAATAATAATCGCAGATGCTATTGGAAGTCTAAATCTCACCGACAACCACTTGAGATCTCTAGAAGGGGCTCACTTACCGGACCGACTGAGCCATCTGTTTTTAGGGAGCAACGATCTTCACAAACCTCCACCCTCTCACCTCTTTTCTTTGGAAAATCTGAGAGAAGTGACACTGTCTGGAAATCCATGGTCTTGTGACTGTGAATCGTTGCCGTTCAAGGAATGGATGCACTTGAAGTCGGAAATCGTGAGTATAAAAGGCAGTCTTCTCACTAAAATCCATGATGAGCTAATTTGCATCCTCAAGCAGATTAGTCCGCTTATAATGATCATCAATTATTAAAAGCTTCTATTTAATGAATTCGCAAACCAAGCTTTCTTATCATAGCCGTAATAATGGAAAATCATAAAGGCATCATGTATGAGTTATTTTGCTTTACATGAAGAAGTGTTATAAAGCATTTTCACCTTATGAAATAACAGTTTTCTCTGAGAGAATTTTCTTTTAATTCTGCCAAAATATCAAACATAGTTAATAGTTAATAATAAATGAAATCATCTTGAAAACAAACAAAAATATACATGCTCTTTTAATAAAATATTTGGAAGAAACCATATTTAAAATGATGTTTTCAAATGAGATTTCTCCAATTGTGAGTAGTGAGTAGCATACTTTTAGTAATAATGTCATTTCTCTGCTTTGAAATTAATTAATAGTTGTAGAAAGTATTTAAAAGAATAACGTTTTCTTAAGTAAATTTTTACGATAATTAATATTTCTAATTTTTTTTTCTTTATCTGCTTAAGAAAGTGATCTCAATTTTCTACTAGATTTGAAAGGAAAAAGAAGAAATATTTACTTTTTGTTAAGAAGTTTTCGTTTTGTATCCCATCCATTTGTATATGGATTAGTTAAATGCGGAAAAAAACCGAAAGATAATTTAAATAGAATGCTAACTATACAGACGTATAATATATCATCAAATGCTTGGAAATTCGCTCCGATGTTTATGTGAGACTATAGGACATTCTGCTGAATGTATGACTGCCGTATGACTGAATGTACATACACAACTGCCAAAGTGTGAAGCAAGATTAAATAGAAATTTTTAATTATTATTGGTCTGCCATTTATGCTTTTTTGTGTATCATCTAGCTAATAAAGATAAATTGCAGCCCTCTTAATATCCCCTTTCTTTACTTTCAACTTCCCCTAGAATATATATGAATAAAAGTCTATGTATGAATATTAACTTGATTTGTATTCTTCGTAAAATTAAATGTGATTGAAAACTTTGTGTTCCAAGAATAATAAAATGAAATTTAGTTTCCAATCATCTAGATAGAAATGCAAAAATGTTTTTTCATCATTAAATCCCCAAAAAGAAGCGCTTAAAAACAAATTCTTAAATATTTATGTCTATTTATTTCGTAGTATATTTTGGGTTGCTGTTTACGAATATGAGATTTGCCACCAAAACTGGTTTTGCAATTTTTAATAGCCAAAACCACGCGTTTTTAAATCTAGATTCATTTATTTTTGTTTTGCTTGCTGCGGGCATATTTGAGGAATTTCAAACGAAGAATTCGGTTAGAGAATGTATGGAAGTATTCTTGTCCAGACAACTTTGAAATACCATGGCCTTACAGAAAGACTTTGGGCTAATTTTTTAAACTGATTACCCTTGCAAAACAATCTATCGAATCATAGAGAATGAGAAATTGAAAGTTCTAATTTGAAACAACCGTACTAGCAATAATTTTTCTTAAGCTAAGTGTGGTATAATTTCGAGATATCCATGTGTTGAATACTCTAATGGGAGTAAAAGAATAAAAAAAGTTTGCAATATATTGGTTTTTATATTCGGTAGGCATGCATGTTTTAACCCTGCATGCGATGTGATATGCCTATTGATGACTTTAATGAAAATTATGAAAAATCTTAAGGACATCAGTGTTTGTGTACTTTCTTAATGAATACAGGGAACGACAGCGCTTCAATATTTATGAACCTGAAAAATTATGCATTGATTTTACAGGCTCTTATCAATATGTGAGAATCTACAATATCAGTTCAAAACTATTTTTATACAAAAAAAAGACGAGAAATAGTGGTTTCTTGTCCACGCTGCTCTAATAGATAATCAAACATTCATTAAACTTGTTGTTGTTGTTTCTAATGGCACTTGTCATAGACAAGCCCACTGAGTTTAGAAGTGAGTGATTTTAAGCCAAGAGTGCATCTCTTGATTTTGACAGTAGCGCCATCTAGAGCCAACTGTACGACTTAGCTACGCACACATCACAACCCTTTTTATGGGGCTGACTTCATACATGCATTTCATTCACTCATCTACAAATTTGACCTGAATCAGGGAATGATCACAACTTATTCTGTACCCCATGTGGTATTACTTTCAACATGGAGGACTTTGTGACCACGACAAATTTATACGTGCGCCAGTCACCACACGCACGAAGAGCCTTCGACTGGTGAGGTTCGAACTCATAATCCAAAGGACGGGAACTCAACGCCCTGCCAACCAAGTTATCACGGCCCTTCATTTAACTTTCTTATCCTTGCACTGAAATAGTATACGTGCAAAAATAAAACCCCGCAGATATCTAAATTAAAAGAAAATTTGTGTAAATTTTTTATGTCATTTTTATCAAAATATGATTGCTTTTCAATTTAAACATGAATCGTTTTTTCATGTTACAAAAACATTAGAAAAACTTGGATGGCAATCTTATATTTACAACCAATAGCCTCAAATACTTAAAGAAACAAATACTCAGAACTATACTGCGATTTATTTTAACTACTAATTGCTCAGGTTATGTATTTAAATTCTATTATTTAAGAATTTAACATTTTTAGAGTGTTTTCGCAATTCGTAACTTAAGAAAATTTTCATTTTTGAAAATATAAGTAGAGACATTTAGGCTGTTTAGATTATTTGCACGATTAATTTATGTTATTATACCAAAAGTTTTCTATTTATCCCCAAATAGTTTTAAAAAGAGCACTTATTTTCTGTGTGTTAGTTGGTAGATGCCAATGAAACTCGCTGTGGACCACAATCTCCTGAACTTGCTGGACGTTTGATTGGATCATTGACCAATTTGGATCTCTGTCCTGGAAGAACAGAATTTCCTGCATCGCCAGTAACTTGAATTACGTGTAAGTTCCTATCATTCTTCCCGTAACTTGAATTACGTGTAAGTTCCTTTCATTCTTCCCGTAACTTGAATTACGTGTAAGTTACTTTCATTCTTCCCGTAACTTGAATAACGTGTAAGTTTCTTTCATTCTTCCCGTAACTTGAATTACGTGTAAGTTCCTTTCATTCTTCCCGTAACCTGAATTACGTGTAAGTTCCTTTCATTCTTCAGAGTTTATTTTCCATTAATTATTTTTTATAATTTTTTAATACATTTTAAAGGTACTCTAAAATATTAGACGAATTGTATCAAAATTTGGAGGTCAGTGATAAAATTATAAAAGAACGATGTAGAAAAGCAAATGATCCAAATAAATGCGTGTCTTTCAAATAAATATTTATAATTTTTTATGACTTTTTCCTTTTTTTGATATTGATCGCGGTTTAAAGAAGTTTTCCTTAAACGTCTTTTATAATTTTTAATTCAAATTTTTTGAACTTTTGAGAAAAAAAATTATTTTCTACACCCTAACTGATTTATAAATGCTTGCTTTTCAATAATTATATTTTCATTTTTTATACTTCTTGTTCTTCAAATGCCTAAAGCTTCATATGATAATTTAACCCATGAATCTCCTTTGAAGAAAAATGTTTTCACATTAAAATTAAAAAAATTACATTTTTCGTATTCATTGAATTTTTTAAGCAAGATTTTCCATTTTGTGTTCATTCTCTGCAGTACAGTCTTTTGGAGCTTATCCAGTTCTTCAAGCCGCTCTTCAAATCTCCACAAGTTTATTACTAGATGCTGCTACTTACATTGACTTAAAACTGAAGAAAATGAAACTTGTCATAATTTATCAATAAGTTTCAAAAATTTTTAAATTTTGCATTGTTTTTGAGCTATCAGAATTGGACAAAATTCTATCATATCAAGATTTTATACAGAAATTGATTACAAAATTAGAGCTTCAAAAATTTGAAATTTACAAACATGAAACAAATCAAATGAAGCAGAAGTAAAAATATTTATAACCTTAAAAGGTATATTTACCTACGGCCAACTCTTTATTTTCTATATATTTGTACTTAAATGTACTATACTTGCATACTTATACTTAAATTTACTTTACTTATATACTTATACTTAAATGTTCTTTATACTTAAATTTAATAAAAAATTTTATTAGAACGTTATTTTTATTTTAACTTATTTAGCATTAATGAAATCGGTTTTTATTTTAAAAGTTTGGGTTTCAATGTTTAATTTATGCGTACTTAATTTTTATCGTTCTAACAATTCCATTTGTCAAAAATTGAGACAATTGTAGGGGAAGCTATGCTTTCCGTTTCAATTTTATAATATTCTATACTGTTAGCATTTAATCAAAATATTCACTAATATATTCGAAGCCTTTAAAAACCATTTTTTGAAATTTTTTTACTATTCTGTAAGCTTATTAGTTATTCAATGGAAATGTAATAAAAAATAACAGGAAATCCAATATCTTGAAGTTTATACAGACGACTATCCAAAATGAAATATTTCCTTCGCCATTTATCCTTCGGCAGAATCAAATATTGCAGTTATAGGGAATGTGACAGAAATCTTCACTGAAAAAAAAATGGTGCATAAACGTGGTTCCTAGATTCAGCAACGTAGAGCACCAGAAAGATATACCAACAAGACAACAACTAGAAAGGCACCCACCCAACGATGTATTTTTGAAGAGTGCAAGAATACGGCAAAATAATACTGCAAGATATTTGTTCATTTCTACACATTTTGGTGATTTCACCATCACTTCCATCACCCTTAACTTCAAGTTGAAAATCCTCTTATTATAATATACAAGCTCAAATCATCCATTTGATCAAAAATCATCAACTTTCTGCACTGAGATAATGAAGGGAAAAAAAGACAATATTGGCGACTCTTCTTTACAATATCTCCACAATGTCCAAATTTACTCCGAAGACATTAGAAAAAGTTCTAACGTTAACAAGTTTTTAAATTGCTCTAAAACTGAAAAAAAAGGGGGAGCAGCTTCCTGCATCTTTCAAAATAATATTTTTAACTTCAATATTATGATAATACTGTCATAAAATATTTCAATAACATTATATAATATTTTACTTTTTACAATTATTGCTACAATATATTTTTGCCTATTACAAACTTCCTGACAGCAATACAGTTTTTCAACCCGGGCTTGTCAAATTTTAAGAAACAGTAAAAAATTCTAAAGCAACAAAGTATTCAATTTTCTTGTCTTCTCCTAATGTTGGATGCATGCTCACGTTGACTGCTGGTGCATTGGTGCACTGAGTAGCAAAAGAAGCCATATTCGAAGCACATAGCCTTCTGTCGAGTTCTCAAAATCATTTTACAAAACTTCCCGAAGCATTTCACTAGACGATTCGTAGTTCCAGAGGAGTTTAGTTTAGTTATATTAACGTTCCATTTGAAGCAACACGAGGGCTATTTTGGGACGGACCTCGTAATTTTGAACCGTGGTCAGATGACGAGGACGACACCTGAGCTGGCACCCCCCTCTCCACACCACACCACACAAACGGGAGAACGTTTGGTCAGGACGGATTTAACGTGCGGTTAAACCTTACAAGACGATTCTTCGGTGGAATCGGGTCTCGAACCTGAAACCCTCCGGTTCCGCAGCCGAGACCTTGCCATCGCGGCCCCCGTAGTTCCAGAGGAATAATGATAATTGGAAGAATTCCTGATCTCTACTATCCTTCAAATCATCACACATTCAGTTGAAGTGAAAGTAATTTTCTCATCTGTTCTTGTACCCAGTACCAAGTGCTCACACAGGCTAGATTTCTTCGCAGTTCCAAACTACAGCTGTGGAGGAATTCCAGGATCCAATGTAAACAAAGAAGATAAGTATGTACTTATTTCTTTTGGACATATGGGGATGGTAAAACTGAAATTACAGTTGACTTGGTTCAAGAAGGTGTCAAGCAAATCTCTATTAAGCACCAAATTTATAATATTATTCGCTTTATAAATATACATATAACTATACAAGTTTAAATATATGAATTATACAATACATGAAATATACAAGCTATATAAATATACATGATAATAGCCACATTATCAAGGTTATCAATTCACCGTTTCTTAAGTATTCTCTAAATTTTATTGTTAATTTTCGTTATTAATGCTTTTCTTTCCATTTCAGTATGTACTGCATTCATTTTTCTATTTTTTTAAATATAATTTTAATGTTAAGTCCATAGTAGTTTTTTTTCTGTTTCGTTTTGATTTAGTTTTTGCGTAGTCTTTTTTATCCTTTGTTATTTTTATATAGATTGTTTTATTATTTGATGTATATATTCTTATTTTTTATCCATTTTTTTATTTCTGCTGGTAGTTTTCATATTGTACATAGTTTGTAAAATGTTGTTTCTATTTGTAATTAGCCACTATGCATGCGTTTGCTTATTCTATACATAGTTTAAAAAAATACATATACTTTTAAGTCGTATAATTTTATATCCAGTCTCTGAAGAAGTTTTAAGACACCCGGCCACAGTAAATTACTAATTAAAAAATTTTACTCAAATGATATATTAAGACTGAACGTTTCCCCAAATATACAAAGGTTTCTTAGAGTTAATAATATATAATCAATCATTAGACAAATGTTGAATTTTAAAGTTAAGACTAGCTTTTTTAAGAGGTTAAATTTATAATGCTCTCAACAGGAGGCAACTTAAACTATTTGGTCTTGGATAAGCATCCCTTGATGTCGTATTCGATGTAATTACATATTAACTATTACTAAATTAAAAATTCCGGCAGTCAAAAAAATTAATAGTTTTCTCGGAATATAATGCAATGAGCACGTTAAAGAATGTTATTCATATAAATAACCTTATATTTACTGTTCATTCTCGAATTCGGAAACTTTTGCGCATGCGTTAGGAGGCGCTTATTTCGTAAAAAAAGAGATGAGAGAAAAAATAAAAGGTGGAGATGTCTACATTTAGCAAAAGGTTGGTGCAAATTATTCGTGAAATTAGAAGGCGAAATAACTTATCATCTTTCTGCGTACCAGCCATTATATAAATATAAACATTGAAAAGTGCTAGTCTCGGAACATTATTTCTTAACAAGTAGTATAAGATATTATTGGTTGTTATTCAATTTTGTGTAACATTATTTTTGGCTTTATGCAAGTGTTATGATCAGCGTTCATGCTCTTTTAATTTGAGCAGCATTATCATTCTCTGCAAATGTTTTCTTCGTCAACTACTGTCATATAAAAAAAACTTAAACATAAAAATATTCAATGTTTTCATTAAGATTAATTATTGCTTTGATTCAGACAAATGATTTATAATAACTTAGTTCTGTTAAAAATTTCAATTAGCTTAAAATATTTCTATTAATTGTCGTCATATTTTCGTTAAAAAAATTTTATTTCATTATGCATTAAAAAATGTATTTTCAGAAATACTTTATTTTTTATTTTTCAGCTCCATTAGAACAAAGAAGAAATGGGTGTAATGTTTGACTTTGTCTCTAATGACAGTTCTTCACTGTTTAAAGATGCTGCCATAATTGTCACTTTTTTTAACTTCAAAATCAACTCATGCATTATCAAAACAGCTTCAAGTAAACCTATTATCTGATACTACTGAATTCTTGTTTAAATACCAAAGAGTGTTACACCTTCTTAATAAAGATTTTTATTTTTAATATTTCGTAATTAAACTGTCTCTTTCATCAATAAATTAATATTATTACCCCTTTGTTGAACTCATTTAAGATCTGTTAAATTGTCTTCATTTCTTTTAATAATATTACATTTATAATTTTTTTTGTGTTTACCCATAATCGACGATTTCATTTATATTATTTGAAGTGGTATTAATATTTCTGCTTCTATCTTTATTACGTCTGAATGTTGGTTTAAAATAATGTTAATATAAATATAAATGTAATGTATATAAATGTAATGCAAATATAATAAATAAAATTAGTTTACAAATAAGATTTATCTCTTAAAATCAAGATCATGTTTGATATGCTCATATATAAATTAACGGGAACATATTCCTGAGCCTTGACTTTCTTAAAATTTTTCATTCGTTTCATGTGTATATACTTAACATTAACTGAATGGAAAATGCTGTCAAGTTAAAGAGAATGAAACGAATTCTCATTAGTACAAGCAGCAAGACATAGAAAATTATGGCCGAAATTGCTTTAGGAATTATGAGGATTTCTGAAGAAACAAACAATAGGATTTTCAAATGTCCTAGAATAGGAATTTTGAGT
>JAPMOR010020114.1:0-12547 GCA_026543865.1 Argiope aurantia
TCTAGTAATCTTCAAGCTCGATTTATAAAGATTTACTGTACCTATATATTAAAATGGATGAGATTTTTTGATGAGTTCTGTGCCAGAATTTCAAGTTGTTCACTCCTTTTCTATTTTATGAATTAAATATAATATAAATTAAATCATTTTAGTTTTTTAAGAACATTTTATTTGAATGAATGGAATGTTTGCAATATTTATCTTTTTTTCCTGTATTGTAACCTTCGAAAAATTCGAATTCGAGTTTTTGACGTATCTCCACCTTTCAAACTCCTTGTGTCTGAAAAACACCCTTTTGGTATTATATCTGTCTGCCTGTGAATATGATAATTAAAATACTTTATGAACTATATAATAATTCGGTATAAGGAATTATATCAAATTTGTAGATTTTTATCACATTTCGAACAAAAATCTATTCATTCGTAGCCTATCTGTCAGTTCGAATAAAATGAACTTGATAAACAAAACCCAAAGAGCTAGGCAGATAATATGATAAAATGAATAAAAGTGTTAAATTCATGCTAAAGATTTACACTTGATAAATATCATTTATTAATTCATGCAAGATATTCCCGGTCTTAATCCGTTGTTCACAATTTTTTGTGGAGAAAAGGATAGTAGAGTTATTGTAGAGTATGCTAGAAATTTCTGGCAGACTACTTCTGATGGTAGATTTTTATATTAAAAATAAAGCATACATTCGAATTTTCTTTCTTTTTCTTTGTTAAAAACATTTTGTGGAAACTGTGAAAGTTCTTAAATGATAAATTATAATTAAAATTTTACGACTTTCTAGGAAAATGTTTTTTACAAACAAAATTCAGATGGATTCTTCTTTTATTTTATGCTAGATACTTTTAGTCGAAAATCTGACTTTAGTTTTCTTGTACAGACAAAATCCCTGACAGTTTCTCTTCTCTTTTATTATTATAAACCTCTAATTATTAAATAGATTCTTCTAACTACTTAAGTTATCCAAATTTTTCTTCTAGGAAAACATTTTTACTATTTTATCAAGTTTGATGTTTTTTACAGTTTATTACCCCAAACTGACATTTTTAGAAGAAAGACATTTTGCTTTTGTCCGAAATATTTTTGAAATTTTTCTGTTAATAACATTTATGAAGAAAAAAGGAGAGAAATCCAGATGTTTGGAATTAGTAACATTCCTAATGGCGACAGCTGTGTTTGCATTCTTTGGTTGAGTCAATGCCTCTTAGAGTTTGACTCATTTACAAAGACGCAGAATCGCAACGAACGGAGTGCATTTTTGATAAATAATGTAAGGGAAAGCACATGAACGATTACATTACACTTAGCAATAAGATTATATATTCGTTGAGGATAAAAAAGTCTTTTTATTTTACCTTATACAGAAAATATTTTAATGTTTATTTGTATTTTCTGTATTAAAAAAATGTGACCTTTTTTTTGGGAAAGTCACCATTTAGTCAGCTAACATTTTTTTTTCTTTGCGAAGGTCACCTTCGAATTAGCCATACATTCCCCCCTTCCCCTTTGGGAAGAGGGTTCTCGAGTTGTCTCAAAATAATTTCTTTGAAAAAATTTTAATATGTTCGAAGGAAGATTTACTGATGTGAGTTTTTGCTTTCTCTTATAACTAGTAAAGAGAAAGTAGAGTCATCCTCAAAAAATTAGAACTCGAGATTTTGACGAATCTTTTTAGACCTCACTGAATTCGAAAAACTTATTTTTGGAAAAATGTCCGTCCGTCCATTTGTCTGTGACAAAGATAACTCAAAAACGCTTTGAGCTAAACAAATGGAATTTAGTATACTGTCTTTGTACATATTTTGTAGATTTTTATGAAATTTTCTGCAAAATCTGTTCAGAAGTCTGTCCGTCCGGTTGTTCGAATATAAATTAACACGATAATACAATACGAAGAGATCTAAACAGATGAAAGTCGATACACAGAATTAATATCTTTAATCTAGACACCTTTCAAATTCTGATCCAAATCCAATTACGATTGATTGCATCTCTGTACATTTAAGAAATAAGTACAGATATGCATAGAATGTATAATAATGATCCTTAGTATAATAATGATATTCAAAAACGCAGTGACTTAAATGTAATAAATTTAATTCCGTGACTACAAATGCAATTTTGTGTTAAATTGTTGTTTCAATCGGTTGTGAAAAACGTATTTTAAACAGAAATTCGATTTTTTTGGATAATTCTAACACATGCCATTGATTAAGCAACCAATAACTCGCAAAGGATCACACGATTGATTCAATAAAACTGCTAAATTCAGGACGCAAAGTTAATATTTCTTAAGTATTGTTCCCAATTTCATGTAAGGCTTTCTCTGTCATGACAATATTTTTAGGAAGCACGCAAGAAAGTTTCTAGGAGGTCATTCACGCTGATTTAAAGTTAGATTCACAAGACTTCTTATCTTAACTATAATATTAGACACAGTCAGTAAATAGCAAAACTGGGTATTTCATAGTAATTATATAATGAAAGTCAATAGCGCGTGTTAACCGCAATTGTTCTGGCATTTATCATATTTTGACACTAATAAATCCCCTGACTGCTATTTGGATCATTTTTTTTTTAATCATTCGTTTCAAACTCCTGTCTGCTCGCCCTCTTGCTACCTATCATTTTCTCGTATACGAAATATTGCAATCATCAAAAAATTCGAATTCCAGATTTTGGCGAATTTCTCTGTTTAAGACGTCCTTGAGATCGATAAACATATTACTGGAATGATGTTTGTCTACCTGTGAACAAACGATAATTCAAAAAGCTTTGAGCTAAACGTCTGAAATTTGGTATGTTTCTTTATCCTACATTTGTAGATTTTTATTAAATTATGAACGAAATCCTTTCATAGAAAATTTATCTGTCTTACCTGTCTGAAAATGATAGCTAAATGCATAATGAGCTAGATAGATAAAATATGATATACAGCTTTATAATCTAAAATATACAGTGGTGGCCAAAAGTGTGGACATTTTTTGAAAGTTTCATGTTTTTCAACTTTGCGTGCTTGTAGAATGTATTAATTTTCACTTAAATACAAATGTTTAGATATAAAATTGAAGGTAATTTAATGTAGAATTTAATAACAAAAACAGTATTACAATATCTGTATTACAAAAAAAGTTATGCTCATTTTTGTAGAACAAACAAACACAAATCGTTTTGAATAATGACGTTTTAATAATAAAATCGTACTAGCCAATCACAAACACTGTTCTGAGGACCCATCAAATATCTGTAACTATAGTTTAGGTTATTTGAAATGTAAAAGAGTTATTGTTGTGGACATATTTTGCGGAATGATGCATACTAGTACAATTAAATAGAGTATTGCTTTTTTTGAATATTTTAAGTCCTTTTTTTAATTAAACTAATCTTAAACAAACAACACCAACAAGAAGAACTGATTGGACATCTACAAAAAGAAACCGCATTGTCATATTGAGAGAAAATAGCCTCTCTTATGCTGAAATTGCAAGGCAAGTTGGTGGTTCAGTGACTTGTTCTGGTGTACGAAAGTTCTGTTTACGTCATGAAAAAACGAAATCAGTGGAAAATGAGGCCAAATCAGGCCGAAAAAAAGTTACGCTCATTTTAGTAAGATCTATCTTAGATTTGCATTTTTTTAAAGGGATACTTACACAATCAATACTTAGTAGGATAACCCTTATTTTTTAAGACAGCTTCACAGCGTCTTGTCATCGAATGAACAAGTGTTTAGAGTTCATCTTTCGTAATCACATGGTGCCAAGAATCAATTATAGATTCAATAAGTTGTCTTTTATTGGATGCACGTTTTTTTCGTACAAGAATTTTGAAACGTCGCCACAAATTTTCAATTGGATTGAAATCAGGGCTGTTTCCAGGTCATGGTATACATCTATGCCTTTATTTTGAAACCATGCTTTGCATACTTTTGCAGTGTGGCATGGAGCTGAATTCTGCTGAAAAATAAATGGTGCTTTGTTGGGGAAGAAATCCCTAGGTATCAATTTTGGTTCCAGGACAATTTCGATGTATTTTTTGCTATTCAGGATGCCATCAATCACTTGAATTCGGCCCACACCATCTGCATACATACATGCCTAAATCATGGCATTTGTTGTTGTTTTTATAGTTGCTTCAATGAAATCAGGATGAAGCGCTTCACCTACTCTACGTCTCGCGTATTTTCTACAATCAGTACCAAAGAGCGATATTTTAGTCTCATCGCTCCAGATTACTTGCTTCCATTGATTTTCTGACCATTTAATGTGTTCTTTTGCCCACTTAACTCGTTTTTCGCGTTGCTTTTGATTTAAATATGGTTGTTTCCTTGGAATTCTAGCTTGTAGTCCAAATCCTGATAACCTTCTTCTTTTTGTTCTTGAACTTACTGCAATACCCGCTGCATTCATTTCACATCTAATGGCATCTGATGAAATTTTTCTATCTTGAAATCATAGCCGTTTACTTTTTCTGTCGGCAGTAGCAGTTGTGCATTTTTTTTCTGCCTTATTTGTCCTTATTTTCCACTGATTTCGTTTTTTCATAACGTAAACAGAACTTTCGTACACCAGAACAAGTCACTGAACCACCAACTTGTCTTGCAATTTCAGCATAAGAGAGGCTATTTTCTCTCAATATGACAATGCGGCTTCTTTTTGTAGATGTCCAATCAGTTCTTCTTGTTGGTGTTGTTTGTTTAAAATTACTTTAATTAAAAAAGGACTTAAAATATTCAAAAACAGCAATACTCTATTTAATTGTACTAGTATGCATCATTCCGCAAAATATTTCCACAACAATAACTCTTTTATCATTCAAATAACCTAAATTATAATTACAGACATTTGATGGGTCCTCAGAACAATGTTTGTGATTGGCTAGTACGCTTTTATTACAAAACACGTCATTATTCAAAACGATTTGTGTTTGTTTGTTCTACTAAAATGAGCGTAACTTTTTTTGTAATTCAGATATTGTAATACTGTTTTTGGTATTAAATTCTACATTGAATTTCCTTCAATTTGATATAAAAACATTTGTATTTAAGTGAAAATTAATACATTCTACAAGCACGCAAAGTTGAAAAACATGAAACTTTCAAAAAATGTCCACACTTTTGGCCATCACTGTCGATCCATATCATATCCATATAATATCCATCAAAGAACTGGCAGTCTGTGCGTTTGCATGTATGCAAACTCTATTACTCAAAACCAAAACAATTTAAATTAACAAGTTTTGGTAGGTGATTGCATTACTGTAATTGTAATCCTGTTTCAAATTTCATTTGCGGGAAAAAGCCCTTTCTATTGCGTAGTTAGTTTTCTACTCTATTATAAATAGTTTAAAACGCTCATATATGAGCGACTATAGAGTGCGAGAAAATTTCAGGGAGACCATTCCAGCTGATTCATTTACCGGAAATTGCAATACTAGAAATTATACGTATTGCAATTTTTTAGTGGGTTTCATTTATTGTTATTGAGTGATTTAGTGTATATTATCGGTATCGATATTTATCGATATTACATATTTTATCAATATTTAATCTCAGCTAAAAATTATATAAAAATATTTTCAGAAAATTTAATATGTTAATCGATAGTAAATAGACTCCTAAAGAAAGCATTTTTTGATGAAAGTTGAACTTGCACTGAATACTCTATATCAACTAGCAAGAGAAAGTGAAACTGAATTTCCTAAAATTCCTGACAGTTTCAAATTTAAAAAAAAATTCTAAAAATGAAAATAAATTGCATTTGACTACGTTGGCAATTTCATGCTATTTAAAATTCTGCTGCTATTTTTTTCGTGCTAATGCATAATTAAGTTCGGAAAAAAAAATCCTGAATTTCCATTTAAATCCCAATTGCCCAACACTCCCAACACACACAGTGTCCACTGAGCTTTAAGAAGGTTAAAGAATTTCTAGTATATGTTGATTGCCTATTTATTGAAAATTTTAAAAGAGTTTAGTGATATTTTATTATATAATGATAATTAATGATATAAACTGTGTAACTAGTTTAATTTAAATTTCACTAACAATTAATTGCCAAGTCTCGGGAGTTAAAAGATAAAGTTCACGGAAAAATTTGTAAAAACACAAATTACGATAAACTGTTAAAAAAGCAAACACACGACATTTTTTTATTTACTTGAGTGAGATACGCGAATTAAATTTTTAAAATCTATTTTACGATATGCATATTTGTAAATAAAAGAAATTTCGCACAGACGATTTTAAAAAAGACTACATATTACTAACATTACTTGAAAATGTTTCTATCAGAAAACGTTGGTCCCCGTCCAAGAGAATAATTGCTATTATTTCACGGTACGAACGTGGAAGAAATTCATCTGGATCAGATCCAAGTGGATATCCAACGCGATCCAGGTCTTTGTCAGGCACCTTAAACCATTTTTCAAGAAAGAGTGTCTTTATCGTACAACTAGGCCCTGGGGTTTTCTTTCTCCTTCCGGCCTAAAAGCGTACAGGTACCGCATTCGATCCAGTTTTGGGGGAATGGCTTGTTAAATTGTGAGTTCTGATCCTAATTGGGATGGAGTATATTAGTTTTGTAGTCGCAAAAATATCAATGCTTCGTGTTTTTGTTTATTTAGTTAAATTTTCTTGCACTTATAAATCTCTCATATTTCATTTGGCTTTTGTGTGTGTGTGTGTGTGTGTGGAAAGAAAACTACTGCAAACGATTTTTAAGCATTTAAACAGAAATTTAATCTATTTTAATTGACTATGCATTTATATAATGCTTTTATTTGCAATATCGTTTGATGTATAAAATTCATATATAAAATTTTATGTAAGATTATATAATTATGTAATCATATATAAAATTTTATGTAAGATTATATAATTATGTAATCATATATAAAATTTTATGTAAGATTAAATGAAATAAATTTTTTATGAGAATGAAATTAGTTTTTTACAAGTAAAGGCGGAAAATATTTTGCATTCGGAAAAAAGAAAATATTATATTAATCATTACAAACAAAAGATATTTAATTACAAAAAAAGTTGCCGCATAAAAAACAAAATTAAAAGTGAGTCTTTAAGCATCAATTTTGTTAGAACTGTAGATTTCTTTGGGCAATAAAAAAAAATCAGTATTAAAAGAAAGAAGTAAAATTTTTAATTAACTATTAAACATCATTTTACATAACAGTTCATTGTTTCTTTATATAATTTCTTTATTTATAATTTTTGTAATTTTGTGGAAATCGTGCATGCAGTGATTTTATTCTATTCGCAGTGATCGAATCAAAGAAGTGTCTCTTATTTTTAGAAAATATTTATTTGTCCCTTCACTGTCAGTACTTGTTATCAAGTACTTACAAATATTGTAATTTCATTTGCGAATTTTCTTGTGTTTCCTTAATATGCGCATCAGATTTGTTAAATTTTGTTTTCCAATAAAAATTGCATTCCATCTAAATAGTTTTTATACGATGGATTAATTGTCATTTAAAAAAATGGATGAAACTTGGAAGAAAAGAAGATCAGCCAAAGAATTAAAACTGCAATATTTGTGAATTTTAAAAACTTAACTTCCTAGATTATTTGTATTAAAGGTATTGTGTACTATTACTCCAATAGGCGTAAAATATTTTTTTAATATGCTTAAATGTCATAAATTATCCTGTGTTTGCACAAAATATAAGTATTTTAAAAATTTTTTAATTAACCTCTTCTCTCTAATGAGATACTTTTTGAGTGTCAAACTCTGGTGGAATAATTATTTTTAATTTTTAAGCTAATTAATTTAAATACATTTTTAATTTTTAGAAATCTTAAAAGTTATAAGAAAAAAAAATTTTTTTTTTCAACTACAATGCAAAAACGTGAAACATGTCTGTAATATTGATGTCACATTGTTTCTGTAAAATAAGATAAATATCAACTTAATCTGGGTAAAGGTTAAAGTTCTTCCCTTAAAATTTGTCTTACCGCCTCCACACCTTTTTGCATTATGTTGGTGCTTAAAATGAAACTGCAAAGGTGTAACAAAATCGTTTCTTCCAATGTTTTATTATCTCACTTATTTCAAAGTAGTACAAAGAATATCGTTTGCTAACTGAAATAGCAATTCTTTCTCAACTTTGCTCTTTCAGAATTTTGATACTCAGCTGTATTTTTATAATCATAATTGAGGATTAAAAATGCTAAAGATACATATTCTTACTTCTTCCACTTCTTATGTTAAAAGGTGGCGTGATTAATGATTTATTATGAGATAGAGTCTATGATAGTTCTATAAATTATGTGACTTGGGCAATGAACTAGAAAATAAATATAAAAAAGTATAAATAAAAGATTGCTCAAGCATAAATTAAAAAAAATGTGTTATAACATCAACTGACTGATAAATTTGTTTAAATTAACCAAAAAAAAATCTATTTTTACTTTCACTTATACGTAGTATAGAGAAAGTGTTGTAATCATCGGCAAGTTTGTGTTCTAAATAATATATTTTTTTAAAAAGAAATGTCCGTCCATTTATCTCGCTGTGACAAAGATAATTCGAAAACGTTTTGAGCCTGACGGATGGAAATTGGTATCTGGTCTTTACGCCAAATTTGTAGATTTCTTTCAGACTTTGAGGGAAATACGTTCAGAGGAAGTTTGTCCGTCCGGCTGTTCGTATATAAGCTAGCAAGTTAACTACAAAACGAAGAGAGCTAGATGGATAACATTCTGTGCAAAGATTTAAAATCAACAGCGGGTTGACAATCTGTCTGTCGGTCTGTATTTTCAGAAACATGTAAACGCCATAACTCAAAAACGCAGTGACTTAAATATATCGAATTTGATATGGACCTTTCTGACGACAAGTGTCATTTTGTGTCAAAGTTTTGTTTCAGTTGGATGGGAAAAACGCATGTAAAACATAAAAGAGTGTAAACGATTTGATACTGTTAATCGCCAAATCCATGTGCATGGGATTAATCGCCAATAAAAAAAGTACTCGCTTTGGCACAACAGATCCATTAAAAATGCTGAATTCACACCAAATTTTAATATTTCGTAGCTATTGTAAACTGATTCCATTGAATATGTTTTATAAGATAACACATTTATTAAGAGCATACGAGAACATTTTGGGTACTTATTAAAATGTATGTAGTTATTATCACATTAAATTGCCATTTTATACATCTGCATTACCGATTGTTTATTATGAAAGCCTAAAAAGCAAATCTAATTTAGTTTGCTATCCACGAAAACCACTTGTTTTGCAAACAATGAATCTTTGTTCAAGTGATTCATTTAAGACAAATAAAGTTGAATAAAAGTAATTACTTTTTGAAATATTCATATCTTATATTGATGGATTTCATTTTCAATTCAGATGAGAACGATTTAACCTTGAGCCACCACTGGGGTACAAGGCGCTTTTAAAACACAAAATTATTTTCCGCTTTTTTCGTGGCTAGCTTCACTTTTGAAAATTACATTTTTATTGCTGTTAAGATTTTGTTGAGGAAGACAATGAAAAGTTTAGTTATGAAAACATAGTTTTAATATTAATTTCTTAAAATGTTCAGACTAAGGTTTTCGTTTTCTTTTGCGTTTCAGAAATGCGGAAGTTGCAACTTTTTAATCATTTAACTGTTTCTAAGAAGTCAGTTGGAAAAGAATCTCCAGATAAGCATTTTCTCTGACGTCTTTTGATAATTTCTGATATAAAAAAAATCGAATATACAGTTTTTTAAAAATTTATTTTGTCCAGCTGAATAATCCGGAAACCACGTAACGCACTCAAAAGATAAGCGAATCGTACTGAAACAAGTGAGTTTTAATTTCTCTTCAAAAAATAGACCCTCCTCTCAGATCTTCCTGGATAAAAAAAAAATTAAAAATATATTGTGGACATGTTCATTATTCGGTTAGTCTTTGAATACGTTTGCTAAAAAGCACTTTGAGCTAGATGGATGAAATTTGGTATGAAATCTGTACACCGAAATTGCATATTTCTCACAAATTTTGAATGAAATGCACTCGAGATAAATTTATCTGTTTGGTTGTCTTAATACAAGTGAACACAATAGTTACAAAATTCAAAATATTCGATGGGTAAAATTTGCTTGTTGTTGTTGTTTCTAATGACACTTGCCACAGAGAAGACCACTGACTTCAGAAGTCAGTGATTTTTAAGCCAAGGATGAGTCTCTTGTTTTCAGTAGCGCCATCTAGGGCTAAGAGTGTGACTTAATTACATACACGTCACAACCCTTTTTACAGAGCGGACTACATCCATGCGTTTCATTCACTCATCCACAGATCGTAATTTAGACCTGAATCAGAGAACGATCACCCCTGATCCAGTAACCCCGGTGTTATTACTCTCGACATGGAGGACTTTGTGGTCACGGCAGATTTATACGTTGCCCAGCCAACACATACACACGAGGAGTCTTCAGCCGGCGGGGTTCGAAGCATGACCTCCGAGAGACAAGGCCTGTTGGTTCTACCAGTCGCTCCTGCATGAATCATCACAGCTAGTCGATCGAGAAGCCGGTTAACATTCGTCACTGCGCGAAGTGAACGACGGTTGGCGTTTATAAGCCTTCATTTTTTTCTATTTTTCTTTTTATTTCTTGATCCAAGATGATATTATATTGAAATGGATGAGGTGCAAAAGCAAGTTTAGGATGCAAATTATTGAAGGTAAGTGTATTTCTTTTATAATCCTCAATCTAAACTTAACGTGTTATTGAATCTGTTGCTGCTAAGCCTATTTGTTCATCACGTTCTGTTTTAACAATAAATTATAATTGCGATTTAGTTTTCCAATATTATTTGTTCTCTCAATGATGTAAGTGTTGATTAAGAATGAATTTAATAAAATAGGAATAAATAGCTGTAATCTATTTATACAAATTCTCTATTTATGTCAAAAATCGAATCGATTTTCAAACTATCATTTGTTTATCTATGATAGTCCTCTCAGGGTTCTTATTCGATTCTTATTAAAATTTTGGTATACAAATTCTGTTTAAAGAAGCTATTTAATAAATTTTTAAATCAATTATTCTCAAGCTTATCTTTTATTTACTATTTAGTAACATACAATTTAAAAAGTTGCATCCATTATCTCTTAAGTATTTTTAATCATGACAGTGTGTTTTATTTTTAAAACTCACTATGAATGAACTATGAATATCTACAAAGAAATTTATATTACTTCATTTGAATTGTTGTTTTAATTAAATAAATAATTGAGAGAGAGATTATTTTAGGTGTAAAATATTATGTCATTCTGATTTAATTAATTGAAGATGCTTTAATTTTAGTTCAATCCTAGATTCACTATTTTTTTAATGTAAAATATAGGCTACTCAGATTTTTTTTAAAATAAGGCTTGAAAATAACTGATTTTTAAGCAGTAGTTTAAAACAGTTTTAGAACTTAAAAAAAATATTTCCTCTTGATTCGTAGGTTTATAAATATAAAAAGTTATTCTACATGATAGCGAATTTTTTTAACTCTTTCTTTCAGGTATATAAAAGACATTTTAAAGATGGTGAAGTGCTTTACAGAACTACTTTCTACAATGAAAGTACTGGGGAAACATCATCTGCTCCTCTGAAGAAGTCCAGGCTGAAAGAAAATGTTGTGCCAAGTATTTTTCCTGGCTGCCCAAAATATTTGTCATTATCAACATCCTCAATTCGAGAGAGTCCTTCAAAAAAGAGACAACGATTAGAACAAGTCCAAATTGAACGTTCCATAATGGAAAGCTTAAATTCCAAACAGAACTATGACAGCAAGACTGCATTTACTAATTTTAATGAATTAAAAAAAATGTATTAAAGACCATACCTTTTCTTCCTTTTGGACTATTATTGAAAAGAATGAAAATATGTTATTCATCCACCTACCTGTTAATGATGGCATTCCTACCATAACATATGCTGTAAGTATTAACAACGATCTATTTTTAAATGTATCATTTATGGGAGAAAGGATTTTGAAACACGAGCAATTCCCATTACCAATTAAAGTTAATAATATAGATCAAATATTTGATATTCTTGATTATTATGAAAAGGATCCCTGTAATAGATTATCAAGTTCATTGAATGTCAAAATTAATATTATTGAATCTATCTTCAAAAATTCAGAAGACGTATTTACTGACAAATGTAAATTTTTCTTTGAATTTTTTCTTGAGCAATTGCATTTTCTGAAGTGTAAACCTGAACGCCTTTTTTTATATAGTACCTTTAATGAACCTTTTTTATATAGTACATAAAAATAATTGTGTAGCGGTTGCAATTACTGCCTTCTCCTTTCTTCATAGGTGGCGCTACTAGAGCTACCTATCAAGAGTCATGTTTTCCCATGATTCCTCATTCTTGTCTCTTGTGTTGTCCTTGCTTGCAGTGTGTATTTGTTCTATGCCTTGTTCTTCAATATACTTGTGTTAAATGTTTGTGCCGTGGAACTTAACCCGCTAATAAAAAGTAGTTCCTGAAACTGAACTCATTCTTTCATCCATGGCATAAC
>JAPMOR010020116.1:0-11805 GCA_026543865.1 Argiope aurantia
TCGTTACTAGAATGAGATAATAAGTGATTTCTAGGGCAAAAATTAATAAGAACATAGAAAGGAGAACCCCTACTTACTAGAGTCAAGACCCCAACTTACGCCAAGTCACTAGAACGAGCAATCAATATAACAGATAAGTCAGCAAAAAAGGGTAGAAAGCGAACATGAGGAAAGAGGAAGTAACTGGAAGCGACAGTTGTCATAAAGCACCGAGGGAAAGAGTTAGTGAATTTCTATTACCCACTTTTACACGAAATGGGACATTGGAGCTTTGGAGATAACACCGTTGATGGATAACCAGAATTATTTCCCTTCAACCCTCCCTCCTCTCTCCAAGCAATGAATGCCTCCCGAAAGAAAAACATCCAACCTCATCAGTTTCAGAGAGGAGGAGGAGGAGGTTTTTATACCTGCTCTCTCATAAGCGGCCAAAATAAAGCGAAACTGCTGCCGTTTTCGTGACGGAACTGCGGTCATATATCTCCACGGGATGCACTCGCAGCGCGTGAAGTGTGCCACGTGTGCGCAGTTCAGTTTCAGTAATGTTCCTCTCCCTATCGACAATCGAGAGTCCCTTTTCTATGGAAGCGGGGGGGGGGGGGGGGTTTGGCTAGCCAGGATTAATGTTAGGGGGGGGGAGTCAGGCACAATGTATTTAAGGTTCAGGAGAGCAACAGCGATAGCTAGCCAAAAATGGCTCCCAGAGGGACTATATACAGAGAATTTTTAAGGCCAAAAGCCATGATGAATTCATTGCCATTGATATCGAGAATGAATTTTTTGTGTGAGTCTCTCTCTCTCTCACTCTCTCCATAGTTTTGAATGGGCATGATGAAGTGGTATTGATTTATTGGGGAAATGTGTTACAAATGGTTGGCCATTCAGAGATTTGGTATCTGATTGAAAGGATAATGCGTTATTTTTCCGATAGGGTGAAGAAAAATAATAATCGCTAATATTTCTTTTCAGGGGGGTAGGCAGTATTCTTCTGGGGGCATTTCATGTTTTGTTGGATATTGCAAGTGTTGCGCCAAATCGTTTCGTAATGACCTGTTGGTGTTATATACAGCAAGTATGATTCCAGCTTTATGCTCACGAGATTTTATTTTATGTTTATAGAAAGTTTTGTTTATATTTCATTTTTTAAAGATATCTAACAACTCAGATGGAAAGTATTGTGAGAGTAATAATCCGTTTAAGGGGAAAAAAAAACTAATCGATTTTCTAAAAAATATCAAAGAGACAATTTTTTTAACGTTGCATAATGTATTTTAATACTCATATTGGATAAATAAAAAAAATATTTAATGTACAGTTTAGTGAATACTAGCACAACGAATTAGTTATTCACTAAATGACAACTGTTAATTAGTACAACACCTAAGTGAATAACCTCATAAGAATGTTAAAAATACTTCACAATATTGTACTTATTGATCTATCTAACACAATATTTTAATTATGTGATTCTTGTGTAGAGTGACAGATGCGTACAAGGCATTAACAATTGAACTGCTGATTGCCGAGTTCATAAATAACAAGAAGACTTGAAAGAGGTTATGAAATTGTGAATATTATCTAAAATCTTGGCACTCTACATAGCTTTTACAAATTCCCGAAATACGTCGACGAAATTTAATTGCTAGCAAATAAAATTTGGAGAGATTTTGAATACTTTTATCGTCATATGCTTTATTAAGGATAAATTGTTGTTCAATAGCATAAAAATGTATGAGAAAAATTAAGGGAACGATATTTCTTTTTAACTATTGGGTTGTTCGGAAAGTAATTTCGTTTTTTTTTGGGGGGGGAGGAAATGAAAGACAGTTTTCGTATAATAAACAAATACTTTATTAAATTATATATTGGCCGTTCTGGTCCAACACCTTTTGCCATCTTTCTGGTAGTAGCATAACTCCACGCTCATAAAATTTTTGGTCTTTGCTGCCAAAAATTCTGATCGAAAAACGAAATTACTTTCCGAACGACCCTATATATATATATATATCTTTATCGATGCGAATAAGGTTTTCTCTTTCTTCTTAATAGCATATATTTCTTTATTTTAAAAATTATCTGCCTTTATTTAAATTTTAGCCTTCGTTTTTATAGAAACCAGCAGTTCAAATAACTACGCGAGAAAATTTTATAAAGTGTATACTTCGAAATAAAAGCAAAAATAAAAATTCTATATCGGAATTTATACCATCGAAAGCACTTTTTTTAAATTATAATTTTAACATTAGAAAAGCACGCGAATGATTGTTCTGATGGAAAAATAAAATAAGTTAGATTTTAATCATAATAATAATTAAAAAAACATTGATATAGTCTGTATATCAAATTAAATTAAAAAATATTAGAATTGGAGAAAAATTGTTAGGAAAGGTAATTGGTATCATTAATAAGGTAACTTTTTTTTAACTTCTAATATAGACTATATATAACTTCTAATAAAGTCACTTTTGTCAGAAAATACTTCTGAAAAATATAGTTGAAAAGCTTCAAAAGTTTGTTAACTTCTAATCAATTTATATTTTGATTTATTTTGGATTTTGAAAAGTTGACAATGACCTCCATTTCGTTTTGAAGATCACATGTGCCAAATTACATCAAGATTGGAGAAAAAAATTTGTAGATTTGTACAAAAAAACATACAAATAACCTTTCGATACAGCTAGATAATTTAATATGATTCAGAGAAATTAAAATCGGAAGGAATTCCTGATTGTCTGAAAATTTTCACGATCCCTAAACATTATTGCATGAGGTATAATGATCAATAATTTCAAAATCCCTTGATATAGAAATTTAGGGTGAATGTCTGTTATATTACTAGGGACACTAGGTTGTTTTTGCATTCATATTTCCATCCAATTTGTGAAAGAAAATCTGAAATTTTTAAGATGCGTACACATTTGCAAGGCGAACAATTAACGTCTAATTTATTGATTGAAATAATTATTTATTATCCTGATTATTCAACTAATAAAAATTAATAATCCTTACTTAATAAATAATCAGTAAAAACCAATTCTCAAGCGAACAGGTCATTAAATGTGGTTAGTTTTATGCATAAAATGATACAAGTAACAATAGCAATGGTATAATGTAATATTATTTATAATAATAAAAAGGAAAGTTGGATAAAATAATTATTGGATTTGTATTAAAGTAGCATGCTAATAATTAAAAGAAACCAGAAAAAAAAACTCGAAACTCCCCTCGAAACTTTCTTTTATACTCTCTAATAAAGATGTTAAAATGTTATATCAGAAAGTTTTGCATGGCATTGACGTGTAATAGTTACGAAATATTAACTTTTGGCGAGAATATAATGTTTATTAAATCTATATCCTTTATTAAATCGTGCCATCCTTGGCAGAGTTTTTGGCGATTAATTCCTGGAATGCGGTTGATAGCATCCGAAAATCGAATCTACATTTCAGAACGCGGCTTTCTAATCCGATTAAAGCAAAAAATTTGACACGAAACTACACTTGTAGTCAGAAAATCTCATATGAGATTTAACATAATTAAGTCCTTACGATTTTGAGTTATCGCGTTTACATGTTTCTGAAAGGACAGATCGACGGTCAAAACACTGCTGGATTTGTCCCAAAATTTGATAGATGTCTACAATATAGATGTTAAATCTGTGCCCTGAATTATATTCATCTAGCCCTCACCGTTTTGCAGTTATTTTCTTAACTTGCATTCGAATAGCTGGACACACAGACTTCCTCTGAGCGGAGATTTAAATTTTATTTAAAATTTGACAGAAATCTACAAATTTGGTATAAAGACCATATACCAAATCTCATCCATTTAGATCAAATTGTTTTTGAGTTATTTTTGTCACAAACAGACAAACATTTAATAAAAATATGCTTTTCGAATTCAGGTAGGACTAAAAGTGAAGATTCCACAAAATCTCGAGTTGAAATTTTTTGACGATTACAATACTTTTTTTAGATTACGTTTACGGAAAAGCAAAACGTTTAAAAAATCAATAAGAACAAAATAAAATCTCTTTAATTTGCTGATTTGATTGTTGCAAGTGCTTCAAAAGTTCGCAGGAAAGGATGAATCACACATGAACATTTCCAATGGGAATCACATTCCATTGGTATTCATCAAAAGACCGAAATAACCATTGCGCATAATTAGCTGTCCATTCATTCAACGCAATAGCAAATATTCATCCAGTGCGAACTTTTTCGATTCATCCACTCGCTTTGCGAACCGTTCAACAGGCAAGTATATGCGTGCCTTCACACTTTCATTTTGGCTATCTCAAGATAAACAGCTTCTGGCGACCTTTTTCTGCAACCGTCGTCATTTCTGCACCACCCCTAAAATAGGCAGGACTCTCACAAAGCGACACCGTAGAAAGCCCTGCCACCAGTCCATTACCCATTCTTTTATCAGTCGGCAGTATATGAAGAGGAAAGGGGATGCACTCGAGGGTCTTCTCCGTCGAGTATCCGGCGGTACGTGACTCCTCCGTCCGACAGACCCCCGATAGGAAGGAAGACTCACCCACTTAGTGCAGAAAACGATTAAGTGGATTGAGAAGACACAAGAATCGGGACCCAGAAAGGCTTTCGTAAGAATTGGGGAGCCTCGCCAGCCTTACAGATACGTGCACTTTAGAATGCAAAAAACAGAAAAATTCATGTCGGAAACCTGCTCTAAAATTACAGGAAGGGGATGGATAAAAAGGGGTGATGCATTTACGTGATTACAAAATCTTGTGCTGATATTTCAATCTCTTGAGATTGTTGTGTGATTATGTTTCTTAGATATGTGATTTTTCAATAAACAAATAAGATTCATGATTAAACTTGGCAACAAGACGCCGTTTAGGAACTTGTTTCATGGTGTGAAAATTACTCCTTTAATGCTGTGAATAACAGGAACAGGTTGTTTCTACATGTATAGAACTTCAGAACTTTATCATAAGTCATTATACTGGATTCAATGATGCTTACTTGATATTTTATATGATAATTGTGTTATATGCATTATAACCGTTTTGACACTATTCTTAGATAGTCCTGTATATTAGACGCATGTCAATGATTAATCACCAGAAATTTCATTTTTATTGTGACTAACCGCCAAAAAGTCGCCAAAGAAATCATATTAATTTATTGATTATGCTAGCTCAATGATATTTGATTAAGCTTTACGCTCGCAAACGGCATGTGATTAAGCCTAAAATTGGTCAGTGGTACGTGATCAATACACAAGTAATTTTTATTGGATGCACGGGAACACTATTTCTGTAAAGAACAATATTAGAGGTGAACTGTTCTATCCAAAGTGGAATAAAAAAGTAACCTCACAGTAATGTGTGCATTTTGCATGGAATATGAGAGAAAAGCAGAAGACTAACATTCTACTGAAAACCCATTCATTGTCCCATGCGATGATGGATTGTTAATGACATTCTCTAGAGTGCCAGTTGTTAAAGTGGCCTTCTTTGAGGAAGTGATAATGAATGTGTTGCATAATGTCACATGAGCTAATTAAATACAACTCGTGCAGTCCGAAAAAAAAAAATGTGAAGATCATCCTCAGGGCAAGTCTTCCGAGAGAAATATTTTAACTTGCGGATGGTTTTGGGAAGCTCTCAATGACTAAAGGTGCGTTCATACACGGTCAACAACTGCGTGCATTTGTTGTTTTTCTGCTGTTATTCTGATACTGCCCTAATGTGAACAGTCGAGCCAACTTAATTGAAACAATGGCAAATAGTTGTCCCAATGTGACTATTAGCCGTTGTCTCATTGGGGTCACGTCACCTTCTCGAGATAGGAGTGGCCTTCAATTGCGTTCCAATAATTAGCCTAATGTTAAAGCTATTTCAATAAAAAATGAATGCCAAATAAACAACAGCAGCCTTTTTTTTACATTGTTTTCATAATAATCCGGCATGTAAGAATTATTAATCTAAACGTTGTATTGCAAATTATTGTTTTTGCTATTGTTACTGTGCATATATTTTTATTTGAAATTTGATTTTAACATGTCACAATACATGTGTAAAATTTGCTATTTTTTAAAAACCAAAATTATAGACGCATCAAATTTTAAGCGCAACCAAGAAAAGCAAAGATGCCTTAAATGGATAAACGAGTTTCTTCACGAGGCAACGAAGCACAAAATGTATAGCACCGTATTGAGAAAATATACTTGAAGGCCGAAGGAAGAAAGTTCCCTCTAGTTTAACCACGCATCAGAACCACATTCAATTGAAGGAGGAGATGAAAGACCTATGCTAAATGTTAATCCATATATCTTACCATAAATATCATATTGTCACAAACCTGTAATTATGCTTCTCAGCACCAATAGTGTAATGGTAAGAAAGACCGCTTCAACCATCAGCCTTATGTGTGCTGAGTGGTGCCGCCGTCAGTAATCTCAGAGCATGGCGACAAACCTGACGACCGTTTGGCGACAAAATGGATAATGCTGGAAACTTCGAGAATTTTCACGATCCATCCAATAGGAACTGAGATACCCTTGATTAGCCCAGAAGATTCTCGGCCCGCCTTCCGGGAGCTACAAAAGGCTGGCACTCTCAAGCTGCCAGTGTTGTCGTGGGTCGTCGTCGTGAATTGAAGTCAGAGTCGCCGACAAGTAACGAGTCTTCGAGAGGATAGCGAAGAAACAGCGGAGTGTCAGCGTTGCGTAGAGCGAGTGATAAACTGCTGTGTGCCGAATACTGTTGTCTACTGTGGAGGCAGCGTCGTATATTGTGTGTAGTAGAAGTTTTGAGAATTAGTGAGTCGGCAGTTAAAGCGAGAAGAGACATTGAGAAGTTCAACCGTTTGGAGAGACCGTAGAGCGAAGCTCTGAGGATACCCTCTCCTGCTGGATTTTATCTGGCCGCTTCGTGTGCTGTGGATGATTACTACTTGTGGGCTACTGTCGTCTGTAGTGTGCTGTCCTGTGTTCGTCTCTGCTGTAACTATTTGTCGTCTGTGTACTCGTCGTCTTTCGATGATAAAACTGTATGTGAAATTAATGCATCTTGGTATCTATATTTTGCAGTTATCAAGTCAACATGCATACGGACGGACAAGTAGACACACCTCCCGCTGTAGGATTCCTTTCGAAATTTTGAAGAAAGCTACAATTTTATGATAAAAAATGTATCTGATTTAATTTTCTATGTCATTCCGATTTTGTGTTCATTCACTAACATATGATGTAAATAACTTCAAACCTGCTTATTTTTTGAATTCAAAAAGATATAAATGTGAAAATTCACAAAATTAAAAAATCACAAAAAATCAAATCTCTTTGATGATGAAAATAATTTCTTTTTGCATATTTCTTATGAATAAAAATAAAATGAGTTCTTCCATACTAATTTATTTGACTTATTAATAATTTCAAAGATCGTGCACAATTCAATTTCAATTTAACTTCAATTAAATTTCTTCACAAACGATCTCGCTTCAAACAATTTGTCAGAAACCATAAAACAAGTCCTGTTTTCCACTTTTCCCTGAGCATTAAATTCATTATACGTTGTAGGAAATATAAGCCTTTCCGAAGCATCCTAAGTAAATTTAAAGTTTTTTCGAATTATATAAGAGCCTTAAGGCATCGAAACGGTCACGCACAGCCTGCGCACTTCTTCTTATGCAAAGCGCCTAGGTGCTTTGGTGCAAAGGGACCAATTATAAACAGCTTACCGGCTCAACTCTCCTATGAGTTCCAAAATATAAAAACAGGTTGAGTGAAGCAACTTATCTTTCCTTTGGGTTCTTTCTTGAGAAAAGGTTAAGGTGATTTTTTTAAAAAAAGTTTCGGAATAGTTTAGTTTGCTATTTCGAAGTTTCAATGTTCACTTTTACAGATCTTGGGTAGGATTTATTAGTTGCTTATAATATGAATACTTGAAATAAATAATCGATATAGAAAACATTTTTTCATGAAATAAATTTCATGAAAAGTTTCGCCTATACAGGAAAAAAATTATGTGTTGCAGTCTTGTATGAGATGGACTATAGTACTGACAAATTCAATAAAAGTATCAACTTTTTGATTCAGAAAATAAATGATTCATTTGAATTATATCTGCATTTCATAAGCCTTCACGATTATGTATACATACAAAAAATATTATGTGCAACTTGTATGAAATGAATCAAATTTGATTTGACAATAAATAACGTCTGAAAGGAAAGGGTAAAATCCTAAATCAATTACTGGAAAAAATGCATTCATTTATTTCTTTAAAGATTGATCTAAATAAATTTCACTCTTGTTGCTTCCTCGTATACGAAGTATTGTAATCGTCAAATATTCGAACTCCAGATTTTGACGATTTCTCCACGTTTCAGACTTTCCGAGTTCGAAAAAATCATCTTTGGTATTATGTCGTCTGTCTGTCTATGTGTCTGTGAACATGATGATTAAAAAATGCTTTGAGCTAAACCGCTTAAATTTAGTATATGGTATAACGACTAAATTTGTAAATTTTTATCAAATTTTGAAAGAATCCATTACAGGTAGTCAGTCTGTCTAATTATTCGCTTATAAGTGAGCTCGATAACTACAAAACGCAATGAGCTGGGTTTAGCATCTAAAATATAGATAACAAATTTTGAACCAAATCCGTCAAACGGTAATCGCCTGTCTGTCTATTCTTTACCATGCATGCAAACGCAATGGAATCAATGAAGTTCGGTATGTTATTTTCTGACAACCATTGTAGTTTTGTGTGAAATTGTGGTGGCAATCGGCAGCCCCCCAAAAAATTGTCCAAAGTACATATTTTTACGATGGATTCAATAAAAACTAGGTTCACGCCAAAGATCTATATTTGGTGTCAATCGTTTATAAATGCTATGCAAAGCATTCAAGGCCTTTCCCAAGGTCCAGGAAGGAAACTAAAATTTGTATTGAAGAATATGCGGTTAAATCTGTATTACTTTGGCTGATATTTTTAATTGTTTTTAACAGGAAAGTACTTAATGTTGTCACGTAAGTTGTGTCATGCAATACATAATGAATTGTGTCATAGAATGCATGCATTGTGACATGCGTTTTGAAAAAAAGTGTTGAAAAGGCTTTTCAGGACAGACCATTTGATATAAACCCATTCAATTTGCCACTGGTTGCTTTTTGTGTATTAAATTCTTACTAAGAAAGGATTTTTAAATTAATATTTTTTATATTAAGAGTTAATCAAAACTTGAGCGTTTTTCGAAATGTTATTTCAGACTATATAATGTTTTAAAACCATTTTTCCTACATTTTAAAACTCAGCAAATAAGCTTTTTAGTGTTTCTCAATTTTATTTCTTTAAATTTTTTCCCTCAATGGTTACTAAGTTAAAAAAATTTTAAAAATATTTTTTTATTATAGATTAAATACTTTTGGCAACCAGATTCAAATTTTTATAATTCACTCAATTTTAGTCTCCATAGAGTAGTAACCTTTTATTGTTACTTAAAATGTTATTGTCTCAAGAATATTTTACTAAACATGACTCACAGGTTTGATTTGGTTTAATGGCTCAAAAATAATATTTAGTTACGCTGCGTAACCACATGTTTGCAAAATTCACCTGACTCACAGGGTTGAGGGCCTGTATAAAAATATAAAATTCATAATTCATCAGAAATTTCATACATTCAAGATCCATAAAATCTTAGTATTGTTTACCAGTTTTCCTATTAAATGTATATGCCTAATGCAAATAACTTAGATTTTAGATATTGGGAATAATTGATTAGAGTGGACGTCCAAGATATATATTATACATATATATATAGATATATATATATATACGGCAACAAGTTGATAAAATCTAATTTTTATCGTGTTGATACATGTTAATTATTATTTTTATTTTGGATGAAATGACTTATTGGAAAATATGCTTACAATTTTTTAAAAATTGATTAGAAATAGAAATTTAATTTACATGTTAAAAAATTGGTATCATTGAAAAAGAAAGAATTTTTAAATCTTAAGATGATGCACAAATCCTTTTTGTGCTGTAAAATTTTCAGAAGTTACGTTCGGAATGCTTCCAAACTTTTAATTAATTAAAATTTCAAAAAGTAATCTCTCTGAGGTTACATATTTCGAAATTTCTAAGGTATATATCAGTGAAATTTAGTAGCCTTTGTTTAAACGATGTAATCTGTAGAGAACACACGCGCACGCACGAACACACACACACGCAGAAGCCCGCCTTCACACACACACATACACTACAATATAAATAAAGAAGATTTTGACTTACAATATCTTGTAATGGCAAGTGAAATGTTTTTTATTCAAATACATGTATAATAAATATAATAAAATTTTATCCGGTAATTTTTTAAATTCGGAATTATTTATTAATTGATTTTCAGGTTATTTCATTGAAATTTGATTTTTTTTAAATATAACTTTACCTATCTTGCAGTAGTTATAATTACAAAAGAATATATTTTAAATACATTGAAATATATTTCTTTAAAAGAATTTACTTTACAAAGATACATAAACAATTTCAAAGATTACAAAAAAAAAAATTCACTGTGATATTCAAATTGCAGGCGATATGGATTTAATGCAAATTTCTTTCCCTGACACAAACACTGAAATATTTTGTAGCAGGAAAATCAAGACATTCTTGAAATAAATTCACGGAATCGCAGAATTCAGTCAACATGAAGAGTTATTCTTCATCAAAAACAAATGAATTCAAATTATTACATCATTAGAATTTTTTTTTACAATCGAACAAAATTTAATTAACTGCCAAAAGATGATTCATGTTTGAATGAAAAGTTATGACAAAAAAAAATCTCCCTTATTTTATTGACTCTTTTTTTTTCAAAGCATCGTTTTATTTCAAAATGAAGGGAATTCTTTTCTTTAAAAAAAGAGAATAAAAATAAGAGGAAGATGCAATGGCGGGATGTTTTGAAGCGGAAAAATTTGTCCTGTCAGTGTTCAATAATGCAGACTACCGTGACTTCCTTATTAATGATAAAGTTCTGAGTTTTTTTCTCTTCATTTCGGAAAAAGGAAAATAATATCAAGAACAAAAGCGAAACAAAATAAAAAAAAAATTCTTCTGTTCCAGCTCATTACTTGAAAGAATTCAGAAAAAGTGTAACCGTTGAAGTCTTTTTTCCCCCCGCTCAATTCATTTTGGCTAAGTTTCTGTTTTTACAACTTTCATTTTTTCCCTCGTTTTTATCTGTGTGTTTACTTTAAAACTTTTGTCTTGCTCTTTTTTTCAACGAAGAATACAATGCAAAGAACGGGGGAAAAAATGGCGGCTAAACCTGTGATCTTTAACTAAAAGAATATTCAAAAAAATATCGTCTGCAGTTGCTTATTGACTCATTATCTAACTGCGTAGTCTCTTTAAAGTTTGATTTCTTTTGAGGCGATAATGATAATGATTATATGCACTGTAAAAAAAAATGCGGATAATGGCTCTGCAAGCCGTTGATTACTTGATTCGAAGCTTTAAACCGTGTCTGTATTAGTACAGTTTTTTTTATTCTGTTGATTACCATTACACCTTTCTCTACTACATCATAAATGCCACTTAAACATTTTTAGGTAAACATGACGTTAAGTTTATTATTTTTCTTCCGATATTTAGAAGAAAAATGTTTTTTTTTTCATGTACCTTTTAGAGGTAATGAGTTATCAAATTTAAAAGCATTTTTTTCTTCTGTTTATAGAGATAATGACATTATAAAAACGTAAATGTTGACTACCATCATATTGATTCCTAATAATCTTTTGCTAAAGAAAATTAAC
>JAPMOR010020121.1:0-13002 GCA_026543865.1 Argiope aurantia
TGCTTTGAAACGTGGAAATAAATTCTCATGTTTAACAAAAAGAAGATGGGTCTTAGAGTGCCCATTTAAAATTGAGTTATTTGTTTTGCATCATTTCTAATGCAAATCTTCAATTGTAAGCCGTTTATCCTTTTCTAAAATTCGTAAATCTTTTGCCTTTGTCATTATATATTAAGAGAGGTTTCCTTCAAAGAGTGATAAATTATCTAGTGCTAATTTAAGTTCTGTTGAAGAAGAATTGTGGAGAGTGGTTAAATATTTTATAAAGATTTAGAAAGTCCAAAATTGAGTTTTTCAACTTTCAAACAGCATTTATTGATGCATGAGTTACATTTTTCATAAAATATGATTTATGCAGATGAGAAAATATTCTCAGATTTTTGCTTGACCTTAAATGATTCTTTATTTTAAAAAAATAAAGATAGAAAGAAAAAATAGACGATACTGAATGCTCAGTTAAGTAAAAATTAAGCATGAAAAACACTTATTTTGACTTATTGTAATGAAATAAAAATTGACAAGCCGATGTTGAAACAAGCGGGAGTAGTTTCCCCAGCACTTTCTCGCATATTTCCTATAAAGATGTTATCCCAGTGAATGATTTGCATGGCATTGCCAAACAATAGTTAAGAAATATTAACCTTTGGCGTGAATTAAGCATTTTGGCAGAATCTGTCGTGCCATCCTTGGCGAGTGTTTTGGAGATTATTCCCTGATATATGGACAAAAGTATCCAAAACTCCAATATGGATTTCAGACACATTCTTTCCAGTCTATTGGAACAAAGACTTGGCATAAAACTACATTTAAAGTCACAAATTCCTGTACCAAATTTGATGTATTTAAGGCATTGCTTTTTTAAGCTGTCTATTTCTGGAAGTACAGATCGACAGACGGTTGATTTCTTTTTGCATTTGGCTCAAAATTTGATAGATGTCTAGATTATAGATGTTAATTCTAAGTGTCGGCGCTGCCGAGCTTTCTCAATTTTGATTTCTCATCTGGAAAAATAAGTAAGGCAGAGACTGCCCTTTTCATTAGCAAATGTAACCTGGAATAACTAGTATGACGCCAGATTTAATTTTTTGACAACATTTAATTGACATTCACTTAGGACAACACATAACATATACAAACAATATAACCGAATTTTTTTACAACGTCATCGAGCTCCAAAACATCAACCTTCTTCCCGTGCACCGTCTCTCCCGCGCTTTTACTCCTCCACTCACTTCCCCTCAGTTCGTTTCTTGTTTCTCCTCGTCAGCAGCGCCCTCACACGCCGCCCCTAAGAGAAAAACTGGTCTTCAAACGACAAAGTTTTTCCTCTGATTCCTTTGGACAAAGTTCTGAACATATGAGGAAAAATAACTAAACGAAATAAAAACATCTCATACACATATTGAAATAACAATGAAAGTTCCGAATATATGTAAAAAAAAATAATTAAACGTAATAAGAACATAGCATACATATGTTAAATAAAAATGAATGCACATATGGAAAATAACTAAACACAATAAGAATACAGCATACATATGTTAAACAAAAATGAATGCACATATGGAAAATAACTAAACACAATAAGAATATAGCATACATATGTTGAAATAAAAATGGAACAAAACATACATTAACACAATGGATGTTGAGAACTAATTTTAACAAAGAAAAAAAAACTAATGTTTAGTTTGTAAACGAGATAAAGCATCAGCGTCTTTGTTTAAGATTCCAGGACGATGAGTAATTTTGTAACTCCATCGTTGCAAAGCCAGTGCCCATCTAGTTAACTTGGGACTTTTTGGAGTTTTTTCAATTAAGTATTTTAATGAATTGTGATCAGTTATAATTTCTACCATAGTTCCATGCAACCATTTATCAAATTTTTTAAATCCAAACAAGATGGCATAAGCTTCCTTTTCAATGGTTGACCAATTTTTTTGAGTTTTGTTTAATTTTTGGCTTACAAACGCGATAGGTTTATAATTTCCCTTTCCATCCTTTTGGGTTAGACAACAACCAACTGCGTAATCAGAAGCATCTGAGTGAATTTCGAACGGTTTACCAAAATCAGGGGCATTTAACGCCTCACATAAAGCTTTCTTTAACCTAAAAAACGATTCTTCTTCGCGTTTCCCCCAATTTACATCTCCTGATTTTTTCCCTTTGGTTAGTTCAGTTAGAGGGGTTGCGATTTCCACATAATTAGGAATATATGATCGATAAAATCCCATTAGTCCTAACACAGATCTTACTTCCTTCTTCGTCTTTGGCCTTTCTAGCCGTTTTATTGCCGCAATTTTATCTCCGTCTGGGGCGTGCTTACCACCTCCTATCTTATGGCCTAAAAATTGTAGTTCTCGGGCTGCGAAAGTGCATTTTTTAAATTTTACAGAAAACCCCGCCCTTTCTAATTCTTGCAATACATTTCTCAAATGAATTAAGTGTTCGCTCCATGTTTTGGAGTACACTATTATATCGTCAATGTAAGCTTGAGCATAGCTAGAATGGTTTCGAAGAACACTATTCATTACCCTTTGGAATGTACCCGATGCTCCCGATAGACCAAAAGGCATAACCTTCCACTGATATACTCCGTTATGAGTAGAAAAAGCTGTTAAAATTTTGTTCTCATCATTCATTTTAATTTGGTAATATCCCTTTAGTAAATCTAGACAAGATAACCATTGAGCCATCCCCGCAGTAAAAACTAATTCTTGTGTATCTTTCATGGGATAATTAGGAATTTTTGTTACAGCATTAAGGGCTCTATAGTCAATACACATTCGAATGGATGCGTCCTTCTTCGCCACACATACTATAGGATATGTAATGTCTGCATTCGAAGGTTCAATCAAGTCTAAGTCCAACAGTTCTTTCACTTGTCTGTCCACCTCTGTTCTATAAGACATTGGAACACTGTAGGAATGCGGTTTCCGTCTAGTAATATTGGGCATAAGTTCAATCACATGCTCCCCGATTGCAACGGGTTGCACTGGTCTTTTGAATAAGGGTTCAAATTCTTTTAGTAACGTCTCCAATTCTCCTTGCTGCGTAGTTGATAAGTCAGGTGAGGCTACGGATTTTACCTCCTGACAAAAGGAGTCTTCTTTCAATGGGGTATTTTCGATGTCACCAAATTCTTCCTCCCCTTCAAATATGACGTTCACACTTCCGGAGTTAGCAATAAATTCTCTCATTTTATTTTGATGCACATGCCTCAGACTATCATCAGGCATCTTAACTAAAAATGAATGTTCATTCTTTCGTGATTCGATGGTACATGGACCTTGCCATCTAGCTAAAAGCTTGTTTCTTGAATCAGGTAATAGAACTATTACCTTGTCTCCTGGAGTAAAGACTTTCTTCGTAGATCTCAAATTGTAATGATGGGCCATTCTTTCTTGCTGAACTGTTGAAACCAATTTTGCTTTCTCAGCTGCATCTTCTAACTGCTTCTTAAGCTTTTCCATATAAAGAGCTACTGGAGTAGTATCCAACTGCAAACCCTCTTCATCTGCCACCCAAGTGTTCCTCAGAATAGATAAGGGTCCTTCTGGTTTTCGTCCATATAACAACTGAAAAGGTGCTACGCCGGTCGTGCTGTTAGGTACTTCTCGATAGGCCCACAAAATGAACGGTATTTTTGCATGCCATGTACGTGGCTCTTCCAAAATGACATGATGTAGCATATGCTTTAACGTCTGATTAAATCTTTCTACCAGCCCATTCGACTCTGGATGCAATGGTGTCGAAAACCTCGGGCTGGATCCCATTCTTTTTTCAAACTCTTGTGTCAAACTAGCATTGAAATTAGTCCCATTGTCTGATGCTATTATATTAGGCACACCTGTCCGCATGAAGATGGTTAACAGTGCCTCACATGTAGCTTTGGCAGTTAAACTGGTCAGTGGTACTGCCTCAGCCCATCTCGTGTGTTGATCAACTAGACATAATATATATCTGTGACCTTTTGCACTCGGCGGATCTATAGGTCCAATAATGTCGATGTTTACCACTTGGAACGGCAATTCTGGTCTTGCCACAGGAGTAATTGGTACTCTGTCCTTTTGATTTATTCGCCTTGTCAACTGACACTCCTTGCACTGTTGACAAAAAGCTCTGACATCTTTGGATATTCCATGCCAGTAAAAGGAATATCTTATTCTTTCAGCAGTTTTTCTTGCGCCCATGTGACCTCCAAATACTGAACAGTGAGCTAACTTTAAAACTTCAAGTCTACGCTTCTTAGGCAAAACTAGTTGAGCAACGGACTCCCCTAAAACCTTTTCTTTGTGAAACAAAAATTTGTTATGGAAATAAAATCCTCCAGACTTTTCGTTTGCACATTTCCTAGCATATTCTAAATCTGGACAATCCACTTGATCTTTAAGAAATTCGTCCGACCTCGATAGTTCTTTAGCATCCTTCTCTGAATTTTCTACAGATAAGGCTTTTATTTCTTCATTACCCACTGGGTTGTCATCACTTGTTTCATCGACGATTTCTCTATTTTTAACTTTTTCCGGTTCTGTGTTCTTTGCGGAAATATCAACGAAATAATTTTCTTGAACACCCTGCAACTTGTCTCTTATTTCTGGGGGCAACAGTACATTGTCCACCAGAGTAGGAGCAACTGCACACAACACTTCTTGGTGAATCATATTCCCGTCTTTGCCAACGATGATACCCATTGGAATATTGACAAGAGAACATTTCTCTGCTGGACCAAAAATGCCTTTTATGTAAATTGAAGCCTTATCTTCAATAGGAAAATCAGTCAACAGATCTCTTCTGACTACAGTTATTTCAGTGTCAGAATCAATCAAAGCTGTTGCAGGCTTTCCATTCACACTTATTCGTATCTTTTCTAGATCACAAAGACCTTTATCAAGAGAAGGTCGTCTGTGAGAAATCACTTTAGCAACTACTGCCGTTCCCTTAGTGACCGGTTCTGGGTCCACGACTGTTCTGTGAACATTTGCTTTTCTTCTACTATCTTGATCTGAGTTCGTCTTTAAAAGTTTGGGACAGAACTTTTTTACGTGACCATCCGCTCCACAGAAATAGCAGGTAAACTTTGGACGGTTTTTCGGATCGTATCGATTCCGTGTTAAACCCGTATCTTGCTTCGTCTGTTTAGGACTACTATTATAGTCTCTGTTATCGCAGCTAAAGGCGTTTTTTCTAACGTTTACCTGTTGATGTGTCTTGGGATTTGGATTCGATGGTCTCCGATTTTTTCGAACACACTCGTATTCGTCTAGCTTGTCCGCTAAATCTTGGGGTTTGACTAATGCCCCCCACATGTCAACAAAATGGTCACGAACCTCTTGTGGAACTCTCTTCTTTACTTGATCTGTAATGATCAAATCTTTCAGTCCCTCCAAATCCGTGACATTCAAAGCACTTATCCAGCCGTGAAAATAATTTGTAACTTCATAAATGAAATCTTTCCAACTCTTCTCTGGATTTCTTTGGTGCTGAACAAATTTCTGGCGAAAACCTTCAGCATTCAATTTAAATTTCTTCATCAAGATTTCCTTTACATGTACAAAATTAAAAAATTCTTCTTCTGGAATTCTTGCGATCAGTTCCACTATCTCTGCAGGCATGAGAGGTATTAAACATGACACCCAGTTTTCCTCATCAATTTTCAGCCTCTTGACTTGTCTCTCAAACAATGACATATAAAGGACAATGTCACATTCTTTTTCGTCAAATTTTGGCATGGACTTGGAAATTTCAATCTGCGGATTGATATGAAATTGTCCACCACTAGCTGAACTAGCATTAGATGCAGCCATTCCTGCTTCTATTTTTTTCTTTTCCAATTCAAATTCCATCTCTCGCTTTCTTGCTTCCATCTCCATCTGCAATTTCAACTCATTCTCTTTCTTTGTTGCTTCGATCTGCAATTTCAACTCTTGTTCCTTTCTTGTAGAGATTATCGTTTCTAGTAAAGTTTTGATAAATTCTTCTTCATAGACCTGACTGCCAGTTATTAATGATTTTAGCCCATATATTGTCATATCAGATTTAGGATCCTCTCCCATTTCAGTAGCCAACGATATAAGATCACCCTTGATACCCTTTGCCAAAAACGCCATTATCAAGTAATAATTCTAACCCGAAAATAGAAATTTACTCTGTTTCTTTTAAATTATACAAATATTTTGTTTTGTTTTAAAAACGCGCAACAAGAATTCTGTTACTGCGGAGATACTCTTTACAATATTGAAAAGTATTCAAACGAAAATAAAGTAAAATAATAATAATAGTTGCCAATAAAATTATCTTGATAATTTTTAAATTCATAAAAATTATTTTAACAATCTAAAATTCAAGTACATGTTCCAAACAATTTCTGTTTTATTTGAAAACATTTCTTAAAATATTAACCATAAAAAGTTTTATGCATTTGCGACACACTCTTTATAATGTAATACAAATTAACTTTTAATAACTTTTGTTGTTGTTCTATTTCACAACGATAAAGTATAACCTCTAATACAACACTTCCTTTATACTTATATCAATAAAAAAGAAAATGCAAAAGTAATAAATCTTCCATTAATAAAGACCATTCTTACTAAAATATTAAATCAGAATTATTTGTTTGAGCTATAGTCAAATGTTACGAAACAGTAACTGAAAGAATTTAGTACATAAACAATCATAAAATGAAGAGAGTATTAGAATGCTTTCCCGAATAACAGCAAATAGTATTAATTCAAAGAAATATCCCTCAAATAAAAAACACAAATGGTATAAATTAGATGATAAAAAAAACCATAAATCTACTCTTTCCTTTTACTTATTTCCTTTTTTTTTAAGTGCCGTCAACCGGATTCATAAAACAAGAATGAAATAAGTATCCAGAACACCGGCAATACGCATATCAATAAGAAAAGTATTATTTAAAAAAAAAATCTTCCTTTCGGAATCGAAACGAAAGTTTTATTGGTAATTATTTTTTAACTAAAACATAGAATTATCAAGCATAAAATTCAATTAACAAATAATCACTTATTAAAGACAACAATCAAAATAAATTCCTTAATATCTAGAATATCTGAAAAAAGAACATAAACATCAGAACATGTGAAACAAAAGTAGTAAAGCTTATTAGTGTATTTCCCAAGAATTAATTCGTTGCAATGTTTATGAAAAAATTACTTTATTATATATTAAAAAAATATCAAAAGAACGTCCGTTTTATTCTTATCAAAATATAGAATTTATTACAAAATGATATAAATTATTTATGACAGCATTCACCCTTTCAAAACGAAACGATAATGTCAACAATTGTTCAGCTCATTTCTTGATAGAAATAAATTTTTAACACAGTATGTTTTATTATTATTTCTCTAAAAGATACGAAAATCACCTTTCTTTTTTTTTCTCTTTATTTTACTGACGTAAACTATATTTAATCATCGTAACCACTGACGCGGTGTTATCACTGACCTAACATATAAAATGGCAAGTTCCTGGCGAAACAAAGCATAAACTATAATAAATTAATACTTATTTGTGCTGTAAAGATATATTACCAATATGTTAGAAGATGAAACAACATGAAGAAGTTAGAAATCTGGATATCACTGACGTGATACTTAAACCTATATTCCTGACGGAACAAAATCACTGGCGTGATACAACAAATTATATTCCTGACGGAACAAAATCACTGACGTGATACAACAAATTATATTCCTGACGGAACAAAACTATATCTTTACGTGCGCACAAAATCAGTAAACATTTAGCTTACCCGAGTTCCTTTAGATACTGCCGTAACTTCCCTCATCACATACCTGGATTCGGTGGGTTACCTCGATTTCCTTCTGGATTAACTGGAAAGATAATAGACGCCTTCATTAATCCAGATCCCGTTCGCTGCCACCAAGATGTCGGCGCTGCCGAGCTTTCTCAATTTTGATTTCTCATCTGGAAAAATAAGTAAGGCAGAGACTGCCCTTTTCATTAGCAAATGTAACCTGGAATAACTAGTATAACGCCAGATTTAATTTTTTGACAACATTTAATTGACATTCACTTAGGACAACACATAACATATACAAACAATATAACCGAATTTTTTTACAACGTCATCGAGCTCCAAAACATCAACCTTCTTCCCGTGCACCGTCTCTCCCGCGCTTTTACTCCTCCACTCACTTCCCCTCAGTTCGTTTCTTGTTTCTCCTCGTCAGCAGCGCCCTCACACTAAGATTGAGTTTTTATCTATCTAACTCTCTTCATTTTGTAATTATCTCGTTAAATTATATTCGAATAACCTAACAGACTGACTTTTTTCTAAAAGTATTTTGTTTAATCCGTTTAATTTCGTTTATCCGAATTTGATAGAAATCTACGAATTTGATTTTACGCCTGCATACCAAATTTCATTTTTCAAGCTCAAAGCGTTTTTGAGTTATCTATATCACAGACAGACATACAGACATTTTTCAAAAATGTGTTTTTAGAACTCAGGGAGATCTAAAATTTGGTGATTCGACCATATCTCGAGTTCGAATTTTTTAACGATTACTATACTTTCTCTATAATATTTATATAAGAAAGTAAAAAGAATCATGAAAGTGAGAAAAATGATAGACTTTAGTTATCGACAATTGATTCAGTCTTGTAAAGTTTTCGGTTTCTTTCATGCACCTTTATAATAACAATATTTAATTTCCGAAAATAATATTTGTATCTTTACATGGTATTGGCTTTAATTTCTTTATGTTCCCTTGAATCATACTGAAAAACTCTTCAATAGGCTCAGAGGATAAAATTTTTGAATTTAGAACTACAAACTTTGGCATATATTTTCATCTTGAGTATGAGGCTCTCACTATGAAATTATTTTTCAAAATATTAAAAGATTTTTAACTAATGTAAGTTTAATCTAGTTCTTGGTATTTTTCTTCAAATAATTAAGAAATATATTACAGCACAAAAACCGGGATCTTTAAAATTCAAAATATCATGCTTCCTTTAGATAATAATAACATTTGTGTTCGATTTTTCGAATAAACTGATACGGATTTTATTTCTTCGTATTTTTCTTTAAGTTTAAACGCTTTTTCAAGATTAAATAGTACTTTCTGTTTTGTAGAATTTTCAATACTTTTTTAATGTGATGATAAAAATTCAAACCAATTTTATATTTTATTAAAGTTTTCACTTACGTGCATTTTTTAGTGTTAACCTTTAGAAAAAAAATAGATTAGTTTGGAACTTCAAAGATTAATTTTCATTTTAGGTATTATTAACATAACAAGACCTTTAAGCGAGCAGTTTATTCGCTTAAGTTTATGATTTTTAAAATTCTTTGCTCGTAGAATACGATGATTGTTAAACTATTAAATTACGATGATTGTTAAATTGTTAAACCGTATACCAAATTTCACCCATCTTGTGCAAAGCGTTTTTCAGTCGTCTTTGTCACTGATAGACAGACTGACATTTTTCCGAAAATCTGTATTTCGAATTCAGGAAGAACGTGGAGATTCGTTGAAATTTATAATTCGAATTTTTTGATGATTATTATACTTTGTATAAAACAAAGTAAAAAAACGGAGTTAACTTCTCTTGAATTTGGTGTTCTCTTTTAGGGATTTAAATCTCTTTGTATTCAATTATACGTTTGATTCGCGTTTCATATTACAAAATGTGTGACTTTTAAATCAGTATAATACCTATGTTACTTTTTTTTTAATGGATTTAGAAACGCATAAATATTTCAAGAATTCTTTTCATTATCATATAAACTGAAGTAAAAGCAAACCTTTTGACAGAATGTGTCAACTAATTCGTTAGTTAAATATATTACCAAACCAGGAAATTTTTATTTGGACTACAAACATGATACTTTCTACAAATAGCGAAAGCTTCATTTCATTAATAACTAGCCGCCTTTGGCGACAAGCCGGTTTAGCGAACTTAATGCTCTTTAAAATTTCAAGTTACATACAAATATTTTATGTAACTTGTCAATTAGTAACTTCTTCATCAAAATATTTTAAGCTTCAAATTTTGATAGTCATATAATTCACTCGTACTATGAAAAAGGTCTTCAGCCTTAATGTACTATGTATATTTCTAATTCCCTGCTAGCAACAGTAAAATTTCAACTTTCAATTAAAGTGGAAATGAATAAACTGAAATCAATATACAAAAAATATTATATTTATATAATCTAAAAATATTATATTATTCATTTTTTACTGCAACCCATTTTTTTAATATGAGTACTGAAAACAGAATTGTTCAGCATTTAAGTCTCACGTGCACTATAAAATAAATTTAATAATTATTAATAAATTTATAATTATTTCATAACTTATGTGATATCTTAAGAATTATTCTGCAAAAATTTCGCAAATTCATCATAACATTCATTTTTTGATTTTACTGTCAAAAGGATTTAAATGATGTTAACAACAACATTTTATTTTGTTTTTGTCTAAATTTTATACAGCCCTTTGATCCTAAGGAATCATATTCTGAGAAATATTCTTGACACTTCTACTTTTAAATAAGAAAATGACAGTTTCTAACTTCTACTATGAAATATGATCAATTTGTGAAATTTTAAATTGAATAGTTTAGAACAATCAACACTTTCATAACCTTAAACTAAGCAGTCTTGAGAAATCCTGGGTGTTGATTAAGGTATAATCTTTGAGACTGTCTATAAAATCGTCTAAAATAGCCAGATTTTATTTAATTTTGACATTCAAATATTCATAAATCAGACAATGTTAGAGACTTGTTTATTTGATTTGAGTGCAACTCTTTGTATTTAAAATATAGGTGTCTCAAGAATATTTAGTTAAATATGATTCGCAGGGCAAAGAATCTAAGTAAAAATTTAAAATTTATAATTAATTGGAGCATTTGCTAACTCAGGTTACATAATATATGATCATTTATTTCATTTAGACCATTTTCTTATCAGATATGTGCGCCAATTAATAAAGTTATATAAATTAGCTGTTGGGCCCTGCTTAAAGCGACATCCTGTATATATGAAACTATGTATGCCACAAATAAGACTGAATTATTGAATTAATGATACTATTTTAAAACGTCAGAGAAAACGTTTTCGCTATAAAAAATATTTTTCATTTTTCTCTATAAAGATATTTTTTTATTGAAGACATCAATTTAATTTCATTTCATACAGACACGTGCTTTTAAATTACAATATCCTAGGCTCAGTGTGTTGTAATCATTAATTTAATCTTTCCCTTTAATTTTTGTCAAAGTGATGGCAACGTGCTGATAATAGCTAATTTTTTTCCCATTAACGCTTAAAGTAAATAGAATAATTTAGAACAATTAATATTTTCATAATTCGAGGCTAATCAGTCTTCAGAAATCCTAACCGTTGATTGGGGTACCATATTTGAAATAGTCTATGAAGTGGTTTAAATCGCATTTTTAATTAAATAGTGATATTCAAATATTCATAAATCAGTCAGTTTTAGAGACTTGTTTAGTTGATTGCAATGCAACATATTTTATTTAAGATATTGATGTCTCAAGAATATTTTGATAAATATGATTCACAGAGCAGATGATGTATGTAAAAATTTAACATTTGTCATTTATTAGAGCATTTATAGACTCAAATTACATATAATAGAATTATTTACTTCATTTATACCATTTTGCTACATGTATTTCTATTATTAAAGATTTACAAATTAACCTTTTGGCCTTAAATTAAAAGGATATATAATAAACTACAACCTTAAATACAGCTGATTTATTCGATTAATGATATATATATCGTTAAAAATCATAGAAATCTTTTTTTTAAAGAAAATATCACATTTTATATTTATTTCACTTCTGAAAAATGCCAAAAATTTGCTTAATTTTTAAGTAATTAAAATTCTAATTGAAAATTCAAAAAATCGTTCGGAGGTGCACATTTCTGGTCTCCAAAGTATACACTTGCAAAACTTGGTAGCCCTAGGTCGAATAGTCTGGCCTGTAGAGGGGAAATACATACACACACAATGAGCTTACAATAAAGTAAGTTACAGATAAGTATAGATATAGATTTGTATGTCTTAGATCCTACGGAAATAATTCATAAGATTTTATCACATTACAAACATTGAACACGCATACTATCTAGTATTTGTCATGTAAATACGCGTTGTACTGTATAATACATTTTACATAGACAGCACCGTTTTTCTCAGACTGGGTAAAACACCACGAGAATAAAGTTAGAAGTCGCCCGAATAAGTAAACTTGTCTCTGGTAGAGTAGCGTTTGAGTTTAAAAATGATTAAAATCACAATAAATTTCTATATACGAACTAGAAAAATATATTCGAAGGAAATATAGCATAAAATTCCGCAATTATTTCAAAAGTCAAAACGGTTCTTTTAGCTACTTAGCAACTGTACGTAAGCAGCGTGAAGTGAAATTTCATTATTTACAAAATACAATGGCTTACGTAAACCTGGCAGATGATGTTTCAAGCCAAAATTCAAAATTAAAAGACATCTTTTTTTAAAAATTGAAAGACGTCCCCACACATTTGTTTTGCCAGGAGGCTTATTTAAAAAAAAATCTGTCAGTAAAAAATGACTCAAAGCATATTCAAAAAATTGTTGTCAATAGACATGACTCAAGGAACTGTTCATTCAAAAAATGTTGTCTATAGAAATAACTCAAGAAACTATTTATTGAAAAAAAAACTGTTGTCAATAAAAATGACTCGAGAATCAGATTTATTCAAAAAAATTGTGATCAATAGAAGTGACTCAAGGAACAACACAATGATTAGCCAACTTAAAAATAATTATTTAAATACTACTTCGATACTTTTTTATTATTGAAACTAACATGTTTAGATAATACGATTTGGCATGTTTTTTGGTTAGTGCATGAAATATAACTTTAAAATATGATGCAGTTTTATTTTTAAATATTATTAACTTTTCTCTGCTAAAATTTCCGTTT
>JAPMOR010020125.1:2500-18652 GCA_026543865.1 Argiope aurantia
AATTCCAAACTGTTTCCAAAATTCCAAACTAAAATAAATAAATAAATAAAGTTAATCGATACAATCTTTTTTAAGTTTTTAGGTTTAATTAATAGTTATAAATGAAATTCATGAATTATTACTTAATATGTACACTTTTCAAAAAATGATTGAATATACAGATAAAACATAAGAATCTCTCTCTATATATAAAACAATAATGTACGTGGCCCAGAAATCATTCTTATTAGTTACTTGCCGCCTTTGGCCACCAGCCGGTTCGCTAATCTTAATGCACGTTAAAATTTTAATAATTAAATAATATATGGAACTCCCGTTTTAATTGCTTCTTCATTAAAATATTTTAAAACTTCAAATTTTAATAGTCATATAATTCACTCATAATATTATATTATTACGTTAATATTATATTATGGCTGAAGGCCATAACGTAATAAGTATCTCTCTAATATTCTGTTAGCTTCCGTATAATTTATGCTTTAAATTAAAGTGGAAATGATTAAACTGCAATAAATATAATAATATTTTTTTTTACTGAAACGAAGCACTTTTTTTTTTAAATATGAGTACTGAAAACAGAGTCGCTGAGTATTTAAACCTTATGGGCACTAAAGAATATTTTTCTTAATTTATATAATATCTCAAGAAGTTTTCAACAAAATTTTCTCAGATTCCTCATGAACAGAACAATTAATTAACAATGTTTAATTTTAAATACATCAAACACTAAAAAATAAACAGAATCGTTTGAAATAATCTGTTGAAAGCATATTAAACCTTCAAAACCAAGTCCCTATCCGTTGAAAATCGATGTCAACAATCAGAATACAATGTGCATGCGTGAATTTTCAACGCCAATTATGGTAACGCAAATGCGTGAATTTTCTACTCTAGTCGGGGTAACGGTATGCAGATTAGAAATTTTTAATTTCCTTTAATCTGTTTTATTTTAATTCAAAAGTACTTCAGAATGAATCTGAAAGATCGATTAATTAACAATTTTTAATCTTAAATGCCTCAAACATTAAGAAAATAAACAGAATCGTTGGAAATAATCGGCCGGAAAATGTTAAGCCTAGCCTCATTACTGTTGGGGGGAAAACACTGAAGCCTTACTCATTTGGCTGTGGTGAAAATGAAAAGATTTTTTGGCGGGAAAGTTAGTTTTAAATTATTAATTAAAATTCTAAATAAAGATTAAAAAAAGGAACCTTAGGTGCACATTCCCGACCTCCTAGGTATACATGTACCAAATTTGGTAGCTGTAGGTCAAATGGTCTGACCTGTAGAGCGCCAACACACACACACACAAACACATTGAGCTTTATATAAATATAGATTACGAAATAGCAGCAATCATGTATGAAAGTTTCAGCAGACTATTTTATTCAGCCTTTTCATAGTTGTACTTCATACAACACTTTGCTAATTAAATAAAATTATTATATTATAAATTCTGCTATCAGTGTAAAACCCTTAATTCAGTCAGAAGATGTAAGAGAAATTAAGAAATAAGCATTAATCGAAAAATTTAATAACCAGGAGTGAAATTAGGTTCTAAGGATAATCGTTATGGCTTACATATGATAGTAGATGACTTCCAAAACTATGAATTTCCCAAAAAGATTTTGCATTATTTTAAAACTTAAGAAATTATATTTTTTAATGATATCGATTTACTTTCTGTAAATTTTTTTCTTTACTTTAGTAATTTTTTACTTAATAAGTTTAATTTACAATATTACGAAATTCAGACTCATCCTTAAAAATATTCAATCGTGTGCTTTTGTCAATGTTAAAATTGAGATTAAAAAATACCTATTTCGGCATTAATTTCAAAATAGCATTTTCAAATTCGCTTATATTTCATAGTATATACACTTTTATTTTTGTCACAATAATTTGTTGCAGAAGGATTCACTTAAAGTCTAAAAACTCAATCTTGGCTCAAAGCTGGGGGGGGGGGGGGGCAAAGACGGATAGTTGTTCTTATGTTAATTGCAGTCTAAAAATAGATGTACAAAAAGAAATTCCTTTGTTAAATTTAAAACAATGTTGGCCTTCATTCATCACGGCTAATTCCTATAATCTCACATTCATATCTTATTATCTCAGAGGAGTCTTCTTTCAAGTGTAGAACGATTAATCATTTCTGAAAATCAGGGAATTCAAAGGATTATATGACACGCTGCTCAGTTCCTGAGTGATTCTTTAGCTTAAAACACATGCCAAAATTAATACAAATTACATTTCGTTATTTAACTTTCAATAAAGTAATATCAGTGGTCCGGAAAATACTTCAAGATTCCAAAACGGTGATTTGTGTGTGAAAATTCTCACGAATGTCTGCAATTCACTTCCTCATATGTTGTTGTTGTTTTCTGTTTATTCTATTTCTGTTTAAAAGGAAAAAAAATCACTCTCTGTTGTCTTCTTTTCTTTTCGAAAGCTATAAGAATAAAATTAATGATACAATTTTCTCTCGAAAGAAATCACGTGAGACGTCATTCTTCCGAATTGAAAAAAATGAGCTTCATTAAAAAAAAAATAATAGTTTAAATAATTCAGTGCGTTTTTTATTACCTCAGATGCGATACATTCTTTACATATAAGATATTGCAACTATCGAAACACTTCTGCATTCCAAAAATTTTGATATCCATAAACTCTAAAATTATTTTTAGCAACTGAATGCTAAAACACTGAAATTGTTTTTTAATTTCTGAAAAATAACAATACTGAAATTATTTTTTAATGTCTGAACAATAACGACACTGAAATTATTTTTTAAATTTAGTATTTGAGCCCTAACAACACAGAAATTATTTTTTGTGTCTGAACACTAACAATACTGAAATTATCTTTTTAGTGTCTGAACAATATCAACACTGAAATTATTTGTTAGAGTTTGGCTGTAAGCAAACACAATAATGCTGAAATCTTCTCAGCGTAATTTGTACATCTCCCATATACATTGTCATCTTCTCTGTATTAAGGAGCCCCACAGATTACGGCCATGTTCAGATTTTCTTCTTTTGTCATTTATTTGAAAAGAAAATATAGTACTCATCATTGATTTCTTTATATCTTATCACCATTAATTACTTCATGTTTAGTTATACGTCACACTTTTCAGAGAAAATAATAAATATATTAGTTCGTGAATAGATAATCTTGGATGTGATTTAATATAAACTTTTTAAAAGCTGTAGAGATCACAAAGAAAATAACCGGTAAAAAAGCAAGCATCATTCCAAAAACTGATGCTTTATTTTTGCAGATTGTTTTCCATAGATGCAATTGTTTTCCACAGATAACGCATTCTGAACTTATTAGAGAAATAGATTAGAATAATAAAATCAGCAGTAGATGGAAATGATTATTTTATAATTTTATAAATTTTTATTTATGACGAAATTGGATTGCTTAACGAAAAGTGAGGGGCATTTTTGACACTTTTATTTGGGAGTGTACAAGGAAAAATCCTGCTGATTTTTTTTTGCTAAATATTTTCTTTATAGGGTAATTGCAAAAAATTACCATGTTTTGTTCAATAAAAATGCACAAACCTTCCCAATTATCTATAACCCTAGTAGCACACATATATCTTACAATATTTTGTGATATAAAACAATATCATATTGTATAATATGTTTAATATTGAATCATATTATATAATATCGTACAATATTCGCTACAGGCTGTGCTACTTTGAAAATCTAATTGCCTTAAGCAACAATAACGAAACATCGAGATGATGTGTACTATAAAAATTTATATTTTAATATCATTTTAAATCCAAAACAATGGCTTACTTTAACTTCAAACATATTAGGATATTTATTGATAGACCGATTGATATTAAAAATTATCGGAGAATTTTTTTTATATATAGAGTCAAGTTATATATTGGCCTACCTTTTCCCATTTAGCTCCAGTTTGAGCAAAATTTCGATCTTTTATAGACTTAGTCTTATTCCTATTAACACAAAACGATCAATAACAATGTTTCGACGTTTTCATGATATTGTCCGATATTCAGAATATTGCACAATATTGTGGAAATATCATACAATATCTTGCGCTACTAGATATTTTTAGGATACTGAAACACACGCATGCAATAAATTTCCTTTTATTATTCGGTAGTTAAATTCTTTTTTTATTTATAGTTATTTGAATAATTTTTATAAAACAAACGAATAATAAATCAAGTTATTATTATTTTAATAAAAAATATCTCATGAATAAAAGTTTTATTAAAATACCAATAATTATTTCGGGAATAAAACCAGTAAATAAGTACTAAAATAGCTTAAAAAATAGTAAATAAAAAAAATAGCAATAGAAAAAAACCCCATTAAAATAGGATAGCGTAAAAAAAAAGAATGAATGAATGAAAGAAAAAAGTGTAACAACCTGTAGGAATGTCGCGTATGGACATTACATACATACTTTTTATGAATGCGTCTTTAAAAAAATTAGAGGATTATTAGACAATTTTATAAAACTTGTAGCGAAAACTCTTGCTTTAATTTTTAGCACCCGCAACATTTATCACACTTTGTTTTTATATATATGCATTAGGATAAATATAATTATCAGTATTGATGATTATGTTCGATTATTTATTATTACAGTTTTAAATGTCTATGTCTGATTGAATGGAATCGTATAAATGTATTCTATATTATTAATGATATTTCCTTTAAATGTTTTGCAAGGATTGTCGACTGTTAAAATTAAATAGTTTACAAATATCCACATTTTTTTTTTTGTAAAGCAAGTGATATCCTACATGTACATTTTAGAGATCAGTATTAAATTCGAGAAAGCTTATTATTTAGAAAAGAAGCGTTTGTTAAAATTAATCTAGCATTCTGATGATATATATAGCTCTTACAAAAGTGTTAGAATTAATTACAATATATTTTGTGTTTGTTACTAACATTGATTTTTACCTTGTAGTTTTCAGAAATTTTTTTAGCTTTTTATACTTTAGCTTTTTTACTTTAGCTTTATATACTTTAGTTGGTTTAGTTTAGTTTAGCTTTTTATACTTTAGACACGAAATGACCTCGTTCATTGAAAGCTCTGCTCTAATAAAATTTTCTCAAATAAGCATATATAAAAAAATGTACATCAAGAATTCGGTAAGATCTGCTGCTTAGTTTTTAACTCTATGTCATTTTATTGCTTATTTTTCTGAATATTGCTTAAGAACAGTTGGAGGATCTAAATATTTTTTAAAGAATAGTTGACGGTTAACACTAAATTAATTTTTAATATGCTTGGAAAAATAAGACTTTCACTAAAGTAAATAAAATCTTTCATGATATGTATTTTGAGAATCAAATTAGAGAGAATTTATCCTTAAGAAAAAAGAATTTATCGAAATTTATCAGGTTTTTTTACTGAGGAATAATACCACAATCATTCAGATCAACTAGAGGGAAAAAAATTGATCAACATATAATTTACTATAAGTATTAGATTTAATCACAGCATATTTTGTATCAGTTACTGACATTGAGTTTTACTTAATAATTTTCAGAATGACTTTTTATTTCTTTGAACTGGAAAAACGGGCAGGTGCAGCCTTTTACACTTTATATAAGAAATGACCTTAGCCATTGAAAGGCTCAGTTCAAATTGAATCATCTTAAATAAGTACATCTAAAGATGATGAATTCGGCAAGACTTGCTGTTTGGTTTTTGACTCAGAATCACTGAACTGTAACGGTAAGAAAAACTAACGCAGTGGATCGGACGAACGCGAAATGCATACAAATTAACAAGTGTTTGCCCTACCAGCGGAAAGAGGAGCATTTCCCTGCTTTAGTTTTGCTTTCTACAAACATTGCTGGGTGAAACGTGCTGATAGGTGACTAGGTGATATTCAGAAGGAATCATGAACAAGTAACTGTTAATTATTTCGTTACAAGTGACAGATTTCATTCCTGTTAATGATTTTTAATTACATATTTAGTTGTTTCAAGGCCACAATAATGAACGTAAAGATTGTTGAGGTTTAAAAAACAAGATCATTGGTTCCTAAATTAAGAAGAAATTTATTGAAAATTGTGGTGGAACTAAATTAAGTTTAAGATCATCGATATAGGATCGACTTTTTTCAATTTGTTTTTTACATTTTTTCAGTTGCAAGAAATGAACTTATAATTCAATCAATATATTTTCTCTATAAATGCTGAGAAAATATTTGACATTCCCTTCTTGGATAGAAAAATGGGGTAAAATTGAAAATATAGATGACAAATGTAACAGATATTAGAAAATAAAAAGCAATAAATTAACAAGTGTTTTCATTAGTTATAAAATTAAAAATTTGATTAATAGGAAAATGAGAGGCTGGATTTAATTTTAAATTTCATTAAATCCAAATTTTTATATTTAGATTAAACGCATTATTAATCAAACAACAATAATTTTATTATTCATTATTATTATTTTAAGTCACTTATAAGAGTTAATCAACTTGGCATTATTAATCCCTTAACTGTTTTATTTTCTTTACTATCTAATAAGATGTCACCTTCTATTTTGGGAATATTTTTTTTATTTTGATTCAAATGGGAATCCATTGAATACTTGACTTATCTATGTATTCGAAGTAATTTTAATATTGAATTATAATCGTTATGAATAGTTTAGTTTTTGCTTACAACTATCAAAATTCGATAAATCGATGCACGCTAAAGAAAAATTAAATTGTTTTTGAATTTCTATTGAAAATCTCAAGATATTAGAAGGAATCGTTCGAGAGTTAGTATTTTGACAACCATTCGTCAATTTTTAGAGGAACAAGCATTTAAAAAAAACCGATGAAATAGTAATAACTTAAAAAATTACTTCAAAAATATTCTATAAGTGAATGTCAGAGCTACAACCGTTTAGCCCTTTTTACAAAATATAAAGTTCATTTTCTAAAGTTTTGAAACGGAGTAATATTTTTAGACGTCATAATATCGCATTAATATTCTATTATCAGATTTTACTAAGGAAAATAAATATTTATTCTAGTACAATATTTTTTATCCTTCTAATTTTACAGAATATTTAAAAACATTTCAACAAATTTATTCAATCGTTACAATCATATTTTCAATTTGTTTCATTTAAAAAAGTACTCGAGGCATTAATACTAATTTTAACAGCGCGAACATTGATATACATCTTTTATTTGATGTATATTTCAAAAAATATGAAGTTGGAATTTTATTGATGCATATTTCAAAATTTTTCAATATTTTTCTTTTATTTGATGCATATTTCAAAAAATATGGAGGTAGAATTTTTATGAATAAGGCGGATGTCAGTTCAAATACTTAAATATTAATAAAATTTTAAAATATTGCAACGGTTTAATTCAATATTCAGATAATTCTTATTTAAACATTTGTAGGCCGGGATTGGTAGGGCAGATGGACTCCCATCCCTTGGGTTGAGAGCTCGAACCCCGCCGTGTGTGTGGTGGCTAGCGTACGTATAAATCTGTCGTGGTCTCAAATTCCTCCATTTCGAGAGAAATTCCAGTGGGGCTGCTGGTTCAGAGATGATCGTTCTCTGATTCAGATCTAAATTACGATATGTAGATGAGTGAATGATATGTATGAATGAAGCCTGCCCCGTAAAACGGATTGTGACGTGTGAGTAGCTAAGTCGTACTCTTGGTCCTAGTTGGCGTTATTGAACAAACAAGAAACGCTCATTCGGCTAAAATCGCTGACAGATAACTGTCAGCGGATTTGTAAAGTGCCATAAGTCACAACAACCAACATTTGTTCCATAGCAATCGTAGTACTAAAACAGATTTTACAATCATTTAAAAAATAAAATTTTTTAGAGTTTTATTTAAATTGCTGCGTATAATTTTCCTTCATAATTTGAAATCAATATAGTATTACTAATTGAATAAACTAAAAACTTCTAAACAAAATAAAGCTGTGTAATATAAGAAAACAAATTTATTACTATGCAGAAGTTTCAGACATAATTTTAAAATGCATGTTTATTGAAAGTGTTTACTTAAAATTACTGTTTGAAAAAATAATAAATAAAACAAGCAAATTTAAATAAGACATATTTTTATTTTAAATTAAAATCAAACAATCAAAAAAGAGAAATACAAATATTCAAAATGATAGCTCTCAAAAAGAGCAGAAGAAAGAAGACTTGAAAATAAAAGAAGTAAAAGGTAAAACTCAAAGGAAGGCAGAATTGCAGCATCTCAAACAATTAGATTCTTCAAGAATATCTCAAGTAGATATTCTTGAGAAATCTTGAATGGGGAAAGTAATACAATGTAGAAATATTTGAAGAGTCAGACGGAAAAATATTTTGAATTTAAAAGCTTTGTTGAACTAGGAGGGAAAAGTAGTAGATATTCTTGAAGAACCTTTAGGGAAAAAGTAACATTCAGAAGAAGTTCTTGAAGAACCAGGTGACAGAAAAAACATTCAGTAAAAATTCTTGAAGAATAAAGTAAAAGAAAAATATTCATTAGAAAGTTTTGAAGAAACAGGTGGAGATAAAGTATCATCAAGTAGATATTCTTGAAGAATCAAGCGGAGGAAAAGTAACATCAAGCAGCTATTCTTGAAGAATCAGGGGGAGAAAAAGTAGCATCAAATAGAAACTCTTGAAAGAGACATTTAGCAGAAAGTAGAGTCACATCAGTTTCATACAAGTAGTTTTTTTTTTCAGTAAATAAATTACAAGATGGTCTTGACAAGGCCAGGAGCAGCGAGGATTCCGGCACTTTTCAAACCGATGGGGGAGACGATGCCGGCATTGAGAAGGGGAGCACCTGCGATAAGACCTCTGTTGAGAACTGGAGCACCGATCAGACCATTGGCCAGGAGTCCATTTCCAATTATTCCGGAGCTGAGGAGGGGAGAGCCAATAAGTCCAGTCGTTCCGATGACCCTGTTGTCGGTGGTCACTGCTCCAGGGATGGCGACGACGGATGAGGTGGAAACGGCAGCAGGTCCATAAATTCCGGCATTCAGAAGTCCAGGAGCCAAGACAGTGGCATCAACTGCTGCAAGAGCAGCAAGAAGGAGAGCAATCTGAAAATGAAAAAAAAAATTATTTCATACCTTGACAATGAGTGATTTCAGGACGCATGATTTAAATATGGAAAAACCATATGAATAAAAATGTCAATCTAGGAGCGGAAAAACTAGTGGCAGCAGTTGAAGGAGCATGTAAGAAATGAAATCTAGCACAATATTACAAATGAAAAGCGCGAGAAAATCTATTTGAAATTGAATTTCAAGTTTTTTTTAATGAAATTCAATAAAGACAATCATTATTTGTGACTTTTCGGCGTCTTAAAGAATCTTTTCGAGAACAGTGAAAACATATTATGGTTCGATGGAAATTTTTTATATTTAATTTTTTATATATATTAAATTTTACATGCTGATATGTCAAGAAAAGTTTATAATTTTCAGTTTAAAAATTATTAAGAAGATGTTACCTTAATAATCGACATGTGAACATAAACATTCATTATATACATGTTTGAAAAGTTTACAGTAAAATAATTGAAGATTTATCGTCAAAGAATCCTCAGGAGTTCAAATAAATTATGCATAAAATTTCTATTAAAAATGCCATATTTCGATTAATATTTAAAAGATTTCATATACCAGAAATTTTTAAGTTTCGGTTATGAGCCAATTCGGATAATTGTATTAAATTTTTTGTTCCTTCGGGAAGCTGGAAGAGGTCAAATTATTTCCAGGTTTGAGAGTATAACTAACAAAATATGAACCACACTTTTAATCGGTTTTATAAATCCTGTATTTGACAAAATGAAATTTCATTTTTGAAGCAGACTCTTTAATGTAAAGAAATTTATTTTATGGAAAATGCGGATACAATTATGTATATTTAGACAGAAAATTTATGTTGAGTTTTCAAACAAACATCTATGCTGATTTGCTTTAGATTAGATTTAGTAAAAGTAAACGATTAACAGCAGATACTTGAATGTGATATATTTGTACAAGACAATAATGTCGTTAAAGCCATAACTTTCAAAAAGATTAATACAAAATTAATTTTCTGCACTTGAAAAGCAATTATTTGTAGTTAATTTAAGTGTTAACTTCATTATCCTTTCTTTTGTAGAATCAAATACAATTCTTCTATAAAAAATTAATTAAATTTTTATATATTCTGTAAATATGCCGTGAAAAAAATTTAAAAAAGTGCTCTCTCGAGAGAGATAAACAAAGAGAGCAAATATTCTTCACAAATAATATATTAAGATATATGATGACCTATTATTATATCAAGCTGCAATAAAACGTTCCTTATCATTTTGAGCAAAGAAATGCTCTCTAAGCATAAGGGTTTTCGCTTTATTCTTGATAATATGTATGTTTATTTCCAATGCTTGGTTTCAAATTGAATGTTAAATAATGGTGCATAGCAATTTCGATATCTAAAAACAATAATTAAGAAGCTACATGTTATCTCAATCAAATGCATAATGGCTTTTATATGATTTTATTATGCAAATATTTTACCCACGATGTATAGTTTCCTCAATAAGACGTAATCATATATCTTGTTTTCCGATGCAAGTCATCCTAACGTAGAAATTCGCTGTGCAAGCAAACAATATATAAATACTTATTATGTCATCATATTTACAACAAAATTTATTCTGGCATTATTTGGCATATGGCAAGAAACCATATGTAAATGCTTATTATGTCATCATATTTACAACAAAAGCTATTCTGGCATTATTTGTTGAGCTGATATTTTTATTACATTTATGTTTCATTGAAAAGTGAACCTTTTGCAAATTTTTCTGATGTACTGGTTGGTTCACCGAATTCATGAACTTTCACTTTTCCATTAAATCAACGCCCGATAAGTCTTCAGAAATTCTGAAATCAAATTTAATTTTCCTTTCAATAAAAATATTAGATTTTGAAGATTCTTTGAACTTTTGTTAGCCGTTGTTTTCTTATGCAAAAATTTGGTTAGTTAATGAGTATAATAGGCAGACACAATTATTCCTGTTTATGCGGCTTAGTTCTGCGGTAACGAGGTAACTCGCTGGAGTTAAAAAAGTAAAAATATTAGACTCATATTCAAATTTTCGATATTTTATTTTTTTATTAAATTATCAATTTTAATGTAATTGTATTTTTTCATTAGATATTTCAAAATTGTAAAATCAAAAAGTATTGACTATAATAATTTCTTAAATTAATATATTTTAATTAAAAGAAATATTATTTAACCCTGATTTCAAACAAACTAATAATAATATAATGGAAAAATAGAGAATAAATTCAATAGAAAAGTGTTTGAAGAATAATTAATAATTGGTAAATAAAAATAATGATCATCGCATTTTCCTTATCGTTTTAGGGAAAGCTTTCAATGTCTTCCACCCTTATAAAGTTGTGCTAAAAATTAATTCAAAAAAGATTGCAAAATCTTATTATCACAATGCTGTAAAATTTAAATTTTATAAGAAAATTATGTCATTATAACACAAAAAAGTTTAAAAAATAAATTAAACATGCAATGATTTCTACTATACATTTTAGAATATAATTCAAATTCAACAACAGAAAAATCCATCTATTAAAACTATAAGTTGTAGTCGCACTCGAGGGGGTGATATTATACAAAAGTGTCATTATCTTAAAATTTATTTGTATAAAGTTATTTTATTCAAAATTATTTCTTAATTTTTGAATTTTTTAGATAAAAGGAGTAGAATACTTCCGAATTATATTTCAATTCTTAAAAAGAATTGGAATTGAATGCGAACACATAGATGGTTACATTATTATACAATTAACGCTACAGAACAAATTCCGAACAACGAAAATTGTCAAAAAATGTCAAACAGAAATGGTTCTCACCTTAGCGAACATTTTGGAAGATTTGTTTCAGCTGTTGTGAGCTAATGGCTCATTCTTGCTAGGACATGGACTATATATACTCTTTTACTGTCAAAAAATGTAGGACATCACGGGAACAGAGAGTGACCACTACCAGATTCTGTAAAGGACATCTTCTCACCCCGCCCTAAACAACAAGGACAATAACATCGAGAAATCCCAACGGATTGTTTACTAAATATGTTAATTGGTAGATCAATATAGACACGCCAAGAAAAGGCAACAAAGCAGGTGTTGTGAACTTCTTGTGGCGATCGAAAGCGGTTCTATCCAGTTTTGGACGGTCATGGTGGGTAGAACCTTGAATCACCGTTTGATTATTTATTCGGATTTTGATCTCTGAATGTCCTTGGAAAATGAATCTCAAGGTATAAGGCTATAAACATTAGAGTTATTAATTTTTTGAGCAACTATGGCAATAGAATTCGTTAATTATTCTATTTGCTTTGGTCTCAGTAAATACAATTCACTTAAATCAAGGCTGTTAAGATTTAATCTTAAACTATTCCGCTTTTTTAATTCAGAAGGAAAAAGAATTCTTAATATTAAATATTAAGATCGTTTTTTAAAAAAATAATAGGGAAACTAAGGAACTTCAAGACAAATTGGAATTCCTTGGGAAACTTTGGAACGTTAAAACATGGCAAAGTAAATTTTTGGATTTTTAAGCTGTTTTCTGGAACAATATGTATCAATTCTATTATTTCCTGGGATTATTTAATACGTTACACATATTTGCACAAAGTTAATTATCGACTATAAACAAATCACGAATTACATATTTGTTCATTTTTGCGAAAAAATATTAGCTCAGGAGGAAAAAATAATGAATTCCTGTATTTTCGTTCTCTAAAATAGTGCTTCAATTTTCATTTCCGGCTTGTATTTAAATTAAAACACTGAACTTTTTAAAAAGAAAACAGTAGTATATCATTAGGAAAGAGATATTCTGAAGCTAAATCAAAAATATGCTAACCTTTTTCAAGAAAAAATTGAGTTTTAAAGTTGATTTATCATGTTCCTCTCTTGAACTGCTTTTAAAATCTTATGTATGATAATGTATAAATTGGATATCTTATTTTTTAATTTCCACAAATTATTTTTCATAATGCTGACTTCAAACATGAAAATGTTTATTTTAGTACGCTTACAAAGCAACAACAAGATTAAAAATTTGAAGATAATTGTAATTTAATAAACCTGGTAATAAAATTGTATTCCAAAACCACTTCAAAACCATACTCTTTTGGCCTTTAATACTAGTAGCTGATACATATGAAAACACGAATTTTTATCATATACAACTGTAAATTAAATTACATCAAAAATTGCCAAAACTTCAATAAAATCAATGTTCCTTAATATGTCATTTGTGTGCCCTCATTTTTCAATTTTTATGTTAGCCGGTTTGTTATGAATTATAACCTTCTTTTTAAAATTTCAGCCGATGATCGTTTTATTTCAGCTGAATATCAACCCATTTTAGAAGTAATATTGAAAAAAAATTAAAGTTTTCAAGCAATTTTTGAGTTTCATTTGTAATTTTTGATACATCAAAAGAAAAGCAAAAAGTTGCAGGAAAATGCAAATGCTTAGCTGCAAATCAATTTATGTTCCACAGAATTATATATTACAAAATTAGAGACATGCTTCCAAAAAAATACTGTAAACTGGAATCTTAAGCTAATGTTGATTTTTTAAACACACAACTATGTGAACGTAAATATAAATATTATGGGGAAAACTTTGAAACACTTAGACATATTTCTCTCTTAGTAGAAGAGACAACATAAGAACAATAGCTTACCTCATTGAAGTTCTTATTTCTATAGAATAACGAAATATGAAAAAAGAAGAATGCATCAAACGAATTTCCGGCAATATCAATTTTTTCTTCAAGCAATTTCTTGAAGAAAAAAAAATAAGAAAACAAAGCTTTGCATCAAGTGATCCCATTTATTAGTTTAAAGTATTGTAACGAAATTATTGAAAATCCAGAAACATCTGAATATGCAAAATTAAAGTTAGGAGTAATATTTTTAATTTCTTATTTAATTTAATCTAGATTTTTGACAATAAATGTTACATTCTATATTCATTTTCTTTTGCAGCTATTATTATAGGTCAAATGAAATTCCTCAATGGCTATTATTATTATTATGAGACAATGAGAGTATAATTACTTCCTGTGATATAATAAACATTCCGAAGATGTAGCTAAAATGATCGCATTTGTAATACAGTTTTAATTTAATTAATTTAATAACAATAAAATTTGAAATATAGTTGAAGATTAAATAAGAAAATGATTAACAGCTTAATCTTCAAATATTAAAAACTAAGCTTACATGCTGTAAGCTTTAAATCATGCTTCGTTATGAATTATATGTCAGTTCATTTCAAATTGTAATTATTAAAAAGAAATTGACTGTAACTATCAAGTAATATACAAAACAGTTAATAGGATGGCATCTTCGAATATTTTTCTTAAAATACAACTGGTCAATATTTTTTATTTTCTTTTCTTTTATGCATAAAAATTAGTCAATTCAAATTTAACAACAAGAATCATTTTTATAATCGTGATTTATTGATAAACATATTTTTGCGTATTTGAAATAATATTTGGATATTTCAATATTTTTTGAGAGAGCAAATTGCTGGCTATTAAATATATTTTTTATTATATTGTAGGTATCCAAGGTCAATGACAGAATTTTTATTTTTTCATCAAATATCTCATTTTCAATAATTGTTTTGTATAAGAGAACAATTATTTATTAATTATTTTATAACTAATTCATTTATTATCAATTATTATTATTTGATTAATATCTATTAGTTAACCATTTTTTATAACTAATTAACTAAGCGTCTACAATCAATTCTGTTAACAGAACTAAGTGAATTATATGTCCAGTTGTTGAGAGACTATTTCGTACAATAGAATTGACCTAGTTTCCGTTGCATAGATCCATTATTATTGCAAAAGTATTCCAAAAGCAATGAAGCGATGCTAATAACTTTGATGTTAATTATACATGTAAATAATTAATCTTGCTCTATTTATTTTTAATATATTAAAAATTAAATATTCCATAGAAACCTTTATTCAATTTTAAATAGAGCAATGCATTAAAAGTTACAATAAATCACAATTTGAATGAAATACTTTTATTATATTTTCCATGAATTATTATTATAAATATTCCTTAATATAGACAATAAATCTTTCTACCCTCTATTTTACTACTAATAATTTTCTGATAAAATAAAAACAAAAAAAAAACTAACAAATTGAATGAATAAAGTAATTAGAAATTACGAAAATTCATTTTTGAATCAGTTTCTAAGTGTGAGAGGGAAAAATAATGTATAAATTCTATCAGAAATTGAAAAAACACTTACTCGAATTGAAGTTTTAAGCAATTTATTTTTTCCAAATATTTATAAATAAAAGTTTTTATGGAAATATTTTGTATATCATTACATTTTGATTCAGTTCATTCTTAATGTTCAGAATCAAACTGTATAAGTATTGAAATATAAACTAAAACTATTTATGACGCAGTTATTATCGAATAGGTAAACTGATAATTAAAAGCACGTTTTTCTATTGATAGACTAATTTAAAGTAATATAAAATAATTAGACGAGTCAATTCATAATTTCAATTGAAAAACAGAATTAGGATTATGGACGATCTCATTTTCTTCCTTAAACCACAATTTTTTAAAATTTATTTTCTCTCTTATTCATCTATGTTAAGACTTTCGGTAGACATTCTTTCAAAGACTGCAAAAGGTTGTCCGAACAATGATTCAAAAATGAGTACTTATGCTCAAATTCTGATTTCCTTTTAAATATAAGTTAAGGAAATTGAATGAGATTCTATAATAATGAATCAAAATGTCTCTCTTCCAAAGTATACCTATGTGTGGCTAGACTGTGAATTAAATGATGATGCACTAGCAAAAAATAATGATGAAAGCCCTATTTTTATTGCAAACCAATCAAAATTACTTTCTTTTCAATGGCCTTATTTATCAAAATTGAATTTGGTAAATAATACAATTCAGAAAAAATAATATTAGCACTATTCTTATTGCAAACCAATCAAAATTACTTGCTTCTAAATAGCATTTTTTATCAAAACTAAATTTGGTAAATAACACTATTTAGAATCGATAAT
>JAPMOR010020127.1:0-10015 GCA_026543865.1 Argiope aurantia
AAACCTAAAAAATGTGAAAATGGCATTTTTATTAATCAGGATATTTTTTATTCTTATAAAATAAGAAATTTGAATTAATTGATTGAATTGTAAGCAAAGGTGTTAGTAAAGCTTAAATAATGCTTAAAATTTTAATGATTTAGACGTCTGAAAATTAGCCAATTTCTTCACTTCAAAATTTAAGCTGTCAAGGAAATTTAATTTTTTCAATTACTATATAGTTAATAATAACTTAAGTTATAACTACCTAATGATTAGAGTTAATAATATTACTGTATAGTTAGTGTTTAAATTACTCTATAGTTAATGTTTCAATTACTGTATAGTTAATATAGATGCTATAATTTCAGAGTAATTAATTTCGAATGATTAATTTACAAGAAGAATAATAAATACTCTGATATGGTCTTAGGTGACAGGGTTTGATATTCGGTTAGAAAGTATTATTGTAAGAAATATTTTTTCTTATTGTTTTCACTTAATTTTTAAGGAAATATTATAATCATCAGTGGGATCAAAGTGTGGAAATTCCTATTTTTAATTTCTTAAAAGTTTCGTAGATGTGGTCTGAGGCATATAATAGTGGAACTTCACTTATAGAGTATAATTAGTTCTTAAATCTTACTCACAATGTGAAACTTTCATTAAACTAAACAATTCTTTTTTTTTTGTGGGAATTATGTAAAAATAGTACAATGCGTTCCATCCTAAAACAAAAATTACAGATTTAAAAAGATATAATTTATTATTTATGATGCCTGTTTCTTAGAAGAAATTTGTCAAAAGACATTTGTTTTTGGCTACGCTTCAGAATTTGGCGGAAATGAGAGCACAGCATTATCGTTAAACGAATTTGTAGAGTCATAGCTACTTCTTTATGAAGGTGATGCTCTTCGATGTACGATGCATTAATTTCCTATGCTTTCAATATCTTTCTTATTTCATTGATAGTTTGATGCTTGGTTGCATTTATTATTTTTTCCTTTCCAGACCAAATCTCCTCCTAAGCTTTTTGCTATGACACAGAATGCAACTCTATAAGTTCTTCCGTACTCCTGGCTATATTCTTCCGCCAGAGTATCTATGTCACTATCCACTTCCAATCCCATAAACTTGGTCAGAGACAAAATCTTTTTTAATCAAAGTTCAACAGGCACTTGTTCAAACCCCCGAGAGTCGCATTTGACAATGGTATCCAGTTCAAACTTCTCCCACGCAGATATAAAGGTTCTCTTTAAGCAAACGCTCAATATGGACATATGTAGGTTAATCCATCATGTAACATTCAAGGTATCTCCACGATATTCGTTCTGATAAATATCACTCAATAAACTAGTCATAAATTTACATTCCCCCCCTCTTATGGGAATTATTTATTACGCGAGGTTACTCGTTAAGCCGGGCTTGACTATAGATTTGTTCGTTGTAGATAAAAAGTACTTCTGGATTTCAACTGCTCGTATGCTCGTATATATATACCCATATATGTGGTACTTTATAGAAAATTCTAAGGACGTTGGTCTACTCAGATTTCATCATGGTCATTGATCACAGTTGAGTTTGTCACTTTAAAATACGCGAGAGTGGTCTCTTCAAAATTTTCTCATATAATCTGTTATAAAGAAGTTATCCCTCCTCTCTTACGACATAAAATTATGGACCAGTGATGAGGCCATGAAGGCTGCGAGTACTCAAATTTTTATTTTCAGAGTCCACTCATATGTGAATTATGTTTTTCAAAGTTTGAAAAAAGAAGATCGATATTTATGTATAAACTGTACGGCAGTGACGAATGATAGTTGCAAATATCAATCATTCATGGGAATCTAACGTGCAATCTTTGGAGCTTGACTATTGGCATGTTGTCAATACACAAATGCTAGAAAAGCGAATATGTATAAGGAACTTCATTTTCCTGTGGAATGAAGATAAAATCTTACAAAGCACTACAACTATAGTCCTGATATCATATAACAAGCTTCAATTATTCGAGTCATTGTGTTTACATGCATGCAAAAGTATAGATCGAAAAATGGTCTACCCTCTTGATAGATTTGGTTCCAAATTTGGTATGGAGTTACATTTTATGTATTACACCTCTATATCAAGTTTTTTCCACCTAGCTCTGAACGTTTTATATTTATTGTTTTCACTTGCACTCGGATAGTCGGGCAAACATTTCCTCTGATTGGATTTCGTTATTAATAAAACAGAAATTTAAAATTCTAGTGTTAATAATACAAACCAAATTTCATTCATATAGCTGAAAACTTTTTTTTTGCGTTATTATGTTTATTGTTAGGCAGATATAATTCCAAAAATGTGTTTTACGTATTCCGGGAGATCTAAAATGTGGAGATTAGACAAAATCTCGAGTTCGAATTTTTTGCCGGTTAGAGTAGTTTTTCTTTCTGCACTTCATATAAAAATAAAAAATAACAATGTAAAGATTGAATTTAACCCCTTATGTTAAACCTCTAAATGATTACAGCATCTATCTTGTGGAATAATATGTGCGATACGCTACTTTCTGGAAAACAAAGAAAATGTGACTTGCTCCACTGTAACTTGAACGTGCCGAGTTGTGATTTACGATGCTCATCTTCGTAATCCTTATGCAGCTCCAAAACGGAAATTAATTAGACAAAGTGAACATAAATAAGCTTTCCTATGTATTAAAAATTAATCTGCTAATATATCAATTAATAATAAGCTGTTCTACGTGTTTGAATTAATTAAATCTGTCAAAGTATTTTCGCTTTTGAAAGAATAAAATTTTTAATTTCTTACTTTGACTTCAGATTGTTGATGAAAAAAAAATAAGATTTAATACATTTTAGTGCGCTGAAAAAAGACGATGTCCTGACTTTTTTTTCATATAATTTTGATTATTTTCTTTCGGAGATTACTATTCAATAAAGAAGAGCGCAAAAGAATATATAATATTTTTGCTAAAAATAAAGATAAAAATAAATGCTTTATTAATTTATTTATAAGTTTAACAATTCTTATTTCTGGCAAATTATTTTGTAAGAAATATAATCTTTAAGCATGAAATGCTGATAAAAATTTGCTGTGCAAATGGAATTTCGAATGCCATTTATAATATATTTATTGAGAATTCAGAAAGTATTGAATACAGTTTATTAGTATTAAACTTTAGTGTATAGTATAGTTTTATAGTACTGATTTCCACGCCTCACGTTTTCACAAACTATTTATAATAATAACATTCTTAATTAAAAGAAATTCTCTACTTCTAAGTGCATTAATATAATGTATTTAAGAAAATCATCTTTCCTATTTTTCTAATTTTTATTCTTTTGTTAATTTCATAAATAAAATGGAAAATTAGCAAGGGAACTTTTTTGAATTCATTGAATTATATCCGCTCATATAAAATAAATACTTAACTAAAATTATTTGATTAACATATGATTATCTGATTCACTACAAGATGTCGCCCCGCACATGGAATCAAAATCGCTTGATTAACTGATGTTTAACCATTTCACTACAAGATGCCGCCACTCGTATGGAATCAAAATTTAATTAAAACTTCTTGATTTAAAGATTCTTATGCTTTGAAAAATATTAAAATATTTCATTATAGTGCCAGGAAAGTGAATACAATTTTAAAACTCTGAGAAATATGTGAAAAGTCTCTGCAATTTCCATTGTTTAAAACTTGAATGCATAAACTGAGATACAAATAAGAATTATCTTAATTAAGGCATAATTAAAAATTTCTTTTTTGGATAACATTTTCTTTGATAAATACAAGAGAGTCAATAATTCCTAGTGATAGGTCTCCTTTTCCACTCGCGAAAGAAGGCAAGGGTAGAGAGAAACCCTTTTCAGACAAGACCTTCAATAAATGGACTAGCTTCTTTCTGTGCCAACGTCTACAGAGGATGCGACGGAGTAGAAAGATATATTTCTGCCTCTCCGAGCCTTTTCATCTCTTATAGACGCTTAGCCTACTTTTGTGTGGTTCTCCCTCTTGCATATGAAGAGAAGCAACTCCAAAAAGAGCTAGAATTCTCTCTCTGAGTTTATTCAATGTGATAGTGGGGCTGACAAAAGAAAGGGAAGGTACCCTTTCCCCCTTCTTGAGAAGGCAATATGGCTCAGCAGTAAAATATGAAATTGTTTATCATAATGTGTTTTTATTATATGATTATATTTTAAAAAATAAATGCAGCATAGAAGTAATCAAAATATTTTTAGAACATATTCTTATTTATGTATTAGAAATGAACAATTATCTTTCTATAAAAAATATGTGCATAAATATAAAATTATAAATGATATACGAATAGAAATATTGCCTAAAAACTGGAATTTTGAAATCAATTATATATATATATATATATATAATATAAATAATTCTTTTATGCTCTTTAAATTCAAAAATGTATCTGAGAGTGTGTCAAAAGAGCGGTAACTTGAATTTAAAATGACTATGGTGAGTTTATAGTGACAGGTTACCGCTACCCTGTCCGCGAAACGAAGAAATTAAAAAAAAATAACTCCAAAAAATAAAAGAGATCGATCAATATATATATATATACATAATTTTACATAATTTTGAGGCTGAATGGCATTGTACATACAATTATATTCCAGGGAGCATAATCAGTAGAGGTAATGATAAAAATATATTTGCCCACTTCGAGATGCAGGAGAAAAGTGTGACCGAATTTTCCCCTTTATTGCTTTTATTACGAGATTCCGATAGGGATTTTGATGACACTTGTCGATTTAGGGAAGTAAATCTTAAGTATCTTATTCCTTCACTCATGCGTGGGGAAAAAAGAATTTGTTTTAGAACGCGTGATGGCAATAATTAAATAAAAAAAGTAATAATAAAGTAGTATGGATTAATTTAAGATAAAAATTAGTAAATCAGCTAAGAATTAAATTAAATTAAATTAAAGATCTATATCTATATATCCAAATCTATATCTATATTTATATATCCAAATCTGTATCTATATCTATATATCCAAATCTATATATATATTTATATATCCAAATCTATATCTATATCTATATATCCAAATCTATATCTATATATTCAAATCTATATCTATATCCATATGCGTGTATGTATATAAATCAGTATGACTAGTCATAAAATACCCAACCAAAGTCATCAGCTATTACAACAACACTTTGGGTAATAAAATGCAACAGATCGTCCTGACTGGAGTGTGCATCTTCTCAGATTCCGGTCAATTAGCCTTTAACCTTCATACATAGATCAAGGGGTAGAGGGTGGGAATTTCTGATTTTTTTTATTCTACTGCGAGATAAAGGTAAAATATTAAAGGTGAATAAAGAACAATCGTCTTTAAGAGAGAGGCACTTGAAATTTGAAGAGCAGTCACTTTTAAAGAATACTTACTTACATTATACGTTTATGGAGACCCCGTTGTAGGTCTGTTGACAGTCCAGTTAGCTCCCGTGCCCACTTCAGCCCTTTGTGGAAGATACTTTTGTATAATGGTTCTTTACTTCTTCACCATGGGTGCCGAAAAGTGAGAACTTTCACAATAGATCCTTCTTCGGGGAGTTGATATATGAAATCAGCTCCTCGTTATTCTTTTATAGGTTGATTTTTTATCGGAAATGAGTGGCGTATTCATAAAACCAGCCACACCAAAATGGTCACTCATCATCGAAACGATCGTTAGTATATCGTATGGAAAAGTTAGTATGAAAGCATATCGTATGAAAAGCGTTGGATGGGGAAAATATATGCCTATTTTCCGTAGGAAAAAAAATAAGATTTTCTCGGAGAAAGTTGAAACAAACCCTTGAATAATATGAAATATTATAGGAATATTCGATTCGAAGTTGATTTAATTAAGATTTTAAAATAAGATTTTCTCGGATAAAGTTGAAACAAACCCTTGAATAATATGAAATATTACAGGAATCTTCGATTCGAAGTTGATTTAATTCATTGGAGAAATGTATCTAGGAATTAATAAATCATTGGAGAAATTTTTATTTGCTTTTATTTTTATAAAATTAAACTTATTTCTTGTGACCTTTTTATTCATTTTTATCCTGAGATAAAGTTAAATTTTTTAGATCCAATATCAGTTTTAAAACTATAGGATCTAAAAATCCAGATTTTTCTTCTATTTTTTTCTTTCATCATATAGGGGCAAATTCATAAAGATCAGTTTATATATTGCAATCCACTGTGCGCTTTTGAGCAAGTTAAGTCATTATTACTATAAAGTGTTTGCATATTGTAATTTTTTTTAACAAGATAAAGCTTACAACTACAAATTAGTCATTTTATTATAATGAAATCCGCATAATATTATAATATAATACAGTATATATATAAATAAAAGAAATAAAGATCAATTTAGACAGTTTGATTTACAGCGGCTTGATTCTGCTACTGTATGGATGTATTCTTCTGATTCATGATTCTGTAGCTGGATTATTAATAGGAAGTGTTTTTTGTACTCCTGAAGGTGACCTTCAAATTTTCGATCCAGAATAGATTATATTATTAGAAAAGATGTAATAAAATAATGCAATTCCAATTTTTGTAGAAAACTACCAATTATAAAATGTGTAGAAACTTGTCTTCGAATTAAAAAAATAATAATAATATTTTTTTCTTTTTAAATTGCAACTTAAAAAGAAGTCAAAATGTAAAATAAAATGCAAACAAATCCTAAATTATCGCGTTTTGCCTTATCCGGACAATGATATTATTAAATCGGAGGTACTTGTAAAAGTTTCACATTTAATTTCTGTTTCCTCTGGAAAGATTAATATTTTTAATAATAGTAAGTAAAATAAGGCTCTATTTAATAACAGAATATTCATTGGACTAAATAAAATAAAAAATCAATACCATCTTTTACTCTACTTATTTCTGAACAAATGATATTTATGAATTATTTGAATAGTATAATTTTAAAAATTTTCGTCTGGGGTACATGCAAAAAAATGAGGACAAATATTTAAAAAACATAAAATCTAATGATGTCAGTCATAGAACTTATTGGCAGTAGAATAGTAAGTAATTTTGTTTTCAAGTGAAGTAACTTTCTTTAAAACAAATTATTTTATTTTGAATTTTATCTGCATGAAATGACTTAAAAAGAATAATTTTGTTATTTATTTTAAGACTGAGGAATTTAATCTGTCAATTAAATAAAAATATTATTAAATTAGTTGTGATGTTGTGTACTACATCACCAAGTGAACTTTTCTCGTTAAATCTCCATTACATCATATACAGCGCCATCTAATGAATTCTGAATTTATTATCAATATTAGTAATATATAATATTAAAAAATAATGTCATTATTTTTTTTTCATTCTTTTACATAATTTTGCAATGTTCCAAGAATTCTCAGATACGTTGAGTGAATACATGTCAAACTATACATAAGAGATGTAATTGAAATCAAATACAACCTTTAATAACAACTATAATAACGAGCGTATTTACAAAATTTGTAGGATTTTCATTTAGTTATAAAAATTCGAAATGTACGCTATGACTTAACAAATGATTGTTTGTTTCTCAACGTATCAATTCCATCAATTACAATAAATTTAATTCAAACTTATTTGAAATTGCAGACTCTTATTTCTGTTAACAGCATTTATTAAATTACAGAAAGGCTAAAGCTGATTTCACCAATTTAATTTCCTTTTGTTTAAAACTTCTCTATTAAAAAAAGAGATTTTTAAAAGAAGACTTGCAATTGTCATTTATGTAATTTTTTTTCTCTAAAGTTGATGTTAATTCCAAATCACTTAAAACTAAAAAAACAAACAAACACTAATGACCTTTTTAAATGCGTTTAAAACTAAATCTACAGTGCTCTAACAACGGAATAAATATATGAAAAATATAACAATTGAAGAAGAAACAAATAAACAATCAAAATTATTCCATTGGGAATACGTATTTAAAGGATTTCTGCAACACTCAATTGCAAATTTTTACAACTACTGTATAAAATCAACGGTAAGATTAAGCAATGAAATATTTTTCTCATCTCAAAACATATATTATGTATCTCATTATTATTGGCAAATATCGGTGGCATTCTCCCGTGAAGTTCATCCCACTGACAGTTCCCATTCCGCCCCACATCCATAATGGAGCAAGTGAGGGGTGTCTGCTCATCCATCATGCGATCATAACTAGGGGGAGAGAAAAAGGAAGGGATGTCAACACTAGCGTTCTTAGAGTCAAATGCCCAATCTAAATCATGTGTCATTGTTAAAAGCACTACATTAATCATTATATAGGTTTATGAATGGGTATCAAGAAATAGGCACAACTTGGTTACACCATCTGCTCTTAGAGAACCTTTGTTGTGCCTGGAGTCATGGATGTGTCACGCGACTTCAAGTGGTTGTGGACCCATGGCTTTCAAACAATACGGTATCGGTCATCTCTTTTTTTCGCCCTTGGGATTTTGGAGACTCGCAGACTTTGAAATTTGAGATGCAGCATTCCGGCAACTCTAATATTGTTGCCCCTGTATCTTTGCCTAAGTCAGAACTTTCTTAAGAACCTAAAGAAATAATTATTGATGAAGATGATTTAAGTTATTTGAAAACTATCATACCTTAAACTTTCCATCCATCTAGTCCAAAGAGCTGCACGATTCCATAAGCTTTTCGAAGCACCGGTGTGCTACCAAAAACACTACCAATTCCTGTATCACTGGTAGAAAATCTATTTCAGCTTGCATCTCCAGAATATACTGTAATTAGCCAGATGCATGACAAGCAAAAATTACCTGATATGTCATCAAGCGGAAGTATACTGATACCATCAGTGGTTAATTCAAAAGCTGTTTATTGTCCATGGGGTGACCATGTTTCTGAAATAACTTTTCCCATGGTTTCTCACATAAGTCAATTTTTAGAACAGCCTAATTCTAAACTAAAAGTCAAAAAGCAAAGACCGAAGCGATTTCAGTGTCCAAAACTGTTAAGTATCTTTCAGCAATAATGGACAATTGAAAGGACATATTTGGATTCACACAGGTATATATATTTTCATATTGAATGTAATTTTTGAAATTTTTAATTGCTGCTTTTGCACAGCTATCACTTTTCAGTACAACTGAAAATTAATGAATTCTTTTTAATTTGGCTATTCTTCTTGACGATCATAACTTAAAAGTATGTGATTAAGACGTATAAATAAACATGCCATAAGAATGTTTTATAGGAGGTAGTAGAAGGTTTTAAACGATACTGAATTTGAAAAGAATGTTTTAAAAGCCTTTCTCTATGCAATTATGATTCTTAAAAATATTCGGAAAAACAGAACAAAACGTTAAATCAGAAATATTCTTGAAACATTTGGTATATATTAAAAGACATCTTTTTATTTAAATTCATAAAAACGATGACTTACTACATAAAAATATATTAAAAGCATTTTTTCATTATATTTCTTATAAACTGTAATTTAACAGAGTAAAAAACAACTGTAAACAGTAACAGAGCTTATAGTAAATATAACAGAGTTTATATTTGTTATTAATTCTGGTTTTTAATAGAGGATTTCAGCATTTAAATTTTGATCGGCTTTTGAATTCATATTTTACAAGTTTTTTTATCTTGTAATCATTACTTAACTTAATAAAAACACGGGTAATTTATTTTTTGTATAAATATATTTTTTATGGATGTACCTGAAATTCAAATAAAATAAAATTCTATTTACTTTTTTTGAGAAAATAATGCCCTCTAGGTTTTAACGTAGTATTAAAAACTGATTTCTAATATTAGTTAGTTAAAATCTCCTTGAAGGCTGTTTTAAAGTGTTTACATTTTCACATTAGAGACATTTACAAATTTCCTGAAATTTATATTGAAGTTCTTGCATGATAATAGCCTATAAATGTTGTAAAATTATTCATGTTTTTTTCCTATAATTGAATATAAACAAAACATTAATTAAAATATGATTAATGCAAGTAAAGGTTAATTTAATCAAAT
>JAPMOR010020136.1:3499-79427 GCA_026543865.1 Argiope aurantia
TGTTTGATGCCAAGAGATAGATAAACATGCAAAAAGCAAAATTTATCTGTTATCATATTTAAAATCAATGATTATTTTTCACAAAGTCAAAGTGGTTCCTGTCTATTCAATAAATTGCTAAAATAAAGCAGTCAACCACGTAATTTATACTCAACATTATAGTTATTTCATCCGCAGTCAGAAATATGAATTAAGAAATAACTGCAAATATTTTCAAATATGGCACTTTCTCTGACGCTGAAGATATAATAATTATAATTCCAGAAGTTAAAATGGAATCCAATGGAAGCATTATTTTAAATCATTTTAAAAATTAAATTTTTAGCAAAATTCTGCTATTTTTTTCGACGTTATATACTTCCATATTTCATATTTTTAAATTTAAATTCTAATTACTTTAAAATACTTACATGCAAATGTTTTGATGATTTTCACCGAAAAGAGTGGTGACTTTAAACGAGCTACTTCGGCCAGCCCGAAAGCAAGCAGAAAAATCTGGTTGACAGGATATCCGCAACAGCAACACTGGTGGGAACTTGGATTGAGTCCTAAAGGTCATCACCGGTTACGGTACAACCTTCAATTGGGAAGTACGTCCCGTCATCGATGGGATGAGCCACCACCCCCCATCTTTATCTATATCCACTAGGGAATCGAGAACCAACCACCATGCCGGAAGCTTTTCATCTTCAATTACGATGTGCCACCCACCTAGAGGGTGTCGGAAAGAGTAGTAATGTACAAGTGGGTGAATTCAATTACTAAAAATATATGCAGTTTTAAACTTAGAAATAAGTGGAAAAGGGAATTGAATTAAATTTATATACAATAGTTTCAAGTGATGGAGTGATATTATTCACATTAAAATTATTTTCACATATGTGTAATTTTCAGTTACGCTTCATAGTATAAAGAAAAACATGGAATCCAGGATTATCACTAGAGGATTTGCAAATGTTGAAAGAAATCTCCAATTTTTGTGAAGTAGCTTGTCAAATAATCGCATATCACCAAGGAAACATAAACACAATTATTTTCCATTGAATGTCATTTCTTACATACTTATGGGATTCGCTTTAATTGCAATGAAATATCACAAAATACATTAGCAGTGTCAATTTTTTTCAAGCAACATTATTTGAGGATAATCCAAACATACTTTATGTTCTATTGATCAATAAAACACATTAGCTTAGGAAGCATTTATTAAAATTAATTCGCAGATATTATCACCGTTCAAATTCTTAAATTATCATATCTTCAGTTCACTAGGATTTATTAGCGCTGAGATTAAAACTTTGGTGCCTATCTTCATTTGTTATGCTTAAAACATCCATTATTGGGAAAAGCCATTTGAATACTCAATACAGTAATCAATACATAAGAGGACGATCAACTTAAATTAGATGAATTACACAACGTTTGTAAGAATGTTTGTTTCTGAGTTTTTCGTCGTTAATTGTGTTAATATTTTACAGTTCTCAAACACAATCTGATGTTTGTTTCTTCTTTTATGCCATCTAATGACATTCAAACTTTCTGTTGTAATCGATGCCGTTGCATTCGTTATCTGACTGTCTATAAATTAAAGAAATTAATGCAATATTTCAGTTTTATTTTACTCTACCTTGTAAGGAGATTCCATTTTCTCAATTAATATTATAATTAATATATCATTACTAATTGATTAACAACTTAAAATCCTATTCAGTTAAAACATTTATAAACATTGCCAGAAAAAAAAAATTAATACTAAGGTTCTAATTGATTTTTTAATCTTTCCTAAGCGATACGATGAGAGTCACATAATGAAAGTATTGATTTTTTAATCTTTCCTAAGCGATACGATGAGAGTCACATAATGAAAGTATTGATTTTTTAATCTTTCCTAAGCGATACGATGAGAGTCACATAATGAAAGTATCTGCGCATATCATATATCACGGAATTCCATGTTCAAATCTATGATATATACGTATGTGAGTGTATGTATGTGTATTTGTGTGTGTATGTAAGTATATTTGTGTGTGTTTGTATGTACGTGTATGCTTATGCATGTGTGTAAGTATATGTGTATATGTGTATGTGCGGATGTACAGGTATGTCGGTGTTATTATTTCTACGTTCCGTTCTATATATGCTTCATTTTATTTTCAACTGTATTATTCACAAGTTTCTATTGGAAGTCAGTGAAATTATTAGAAATATTTTGCTGCATTTAATATTAACAAAATCTTTTATTCGTAACCTTAAGCTCCTAATTTACTCCATATTTAATTTTTAATCATTCAATTGCGATAGCCGTGTATATAATAATCGTGTTTTTCTTATAATCTTACAACTAATCTACCAGTTATGTATATGACTTTATGGAATCAGGTCTAATGACATCATAGCGCCTTTTAAAATTCAATTTCTAGTTACATAGCAGCTTTCGATAGTATTGTAATAACCCTTTTTTTAATTCTCTTAGAAACAGCAAAAATAATAAAGTTTACCCTCTTTGATTTTCTGCAAAAGAAAAAAATTACAGTATTTTAATATTTGACGTGTCAAATGAAAGGTATTAAAATTTCACTGTAAAAAAAATAGATTTCCTATAATTATTTAAAAAAGTGCATTAAATTGTCAAAAAATGAGGAAAAACTAGTACAGCAGTTTATTTGATGTTATGAAGGAAAGGCCTTTTTGGTTTTATAAAGGTGCAAAACTCCTTTTGCGTTATAATGTATTTGAGAATTACCACGAAAAAATGCCGCAAACTTCTGTTTTTAATTAACTACTGTTTCAATAATATTTTAAAGATATTTCAAAGTGCACGTCTTTATTCTACAAAGTACTTTAGCGTCATATTTTATTGTAATTGGGCAAAAGGTTTTACTTATAGAATGCCACCAAACAGACGCAGGCACATTAAGACTACATTCTTCATTTTTAATAGTGGATATAGATAGCCTTCTTACGTAGAATTCTTTACGTAGCATTCTACGACATATGCACTGTAATTTCATATTCACTTGCTTCATATAGCTGAATTCTTAAGAAAAAAAATCTTCTCAAAGAGAATAATTTTCAATAAATCTAAAATTTGGTGTTGCAATAATGCTGGAATAAAATAATATATACAAAAAAATATATTGAAAAATTTAATTGCAAAAAATAATTATCGGATAATTGCAATATTTTTTGCCCAGTATATTGATAATATTCAAACAAACGAAATGTAAACATTATAACTTAGTATTTACTAGTAAATATATATATATTTTTTAATTCTATATGACAAATTTTTGTTGTTATACAAGATCGAAAAATTCATTGTTGAAGAATGCTTTTCTTGGAACTTGAACTATTCTTGAAAAATATTATTGAAGTGTTTTTTTTTTTTTTTTTTCCTTAAACTTGTACTTTGTGTCATTTAAATTATTATGTAAAGACAGAAGCAGGTGATTTTCAGATGGTGCAAGAACTAGAATATATGATAGGTATTGGAAATTTTTTAACTTTCAACTCTAGCTGTTTTCTCAATGATTGTTGTGCAACATGCTGTTTGGTATTGGAGAAAGAAGGTTGCAAATTTTATATTTGCCAGGATCGGATGTTTTTCACAATACTTTTGTAATATAATTGTATCATAATGTTGCAATAGCTCGAAATTAATAATCCCAATGACGTCTCACTAAACATATAATATCAATTTTAATCCTTTTCCTACTAACCCGGTTTATATTTCAAACGAGAGCCCGACGTTTCAAACAAAAACCGGTTCTCCATTGTAAAGTTTACAAGGCAGGTTCATCCAGACCAGCAGGGCAGGGGTTAAAGAATAACAGCCTTTACGAGCAGCTCTCCTGTTACCTAAAGATCCTAAAAGGATCTTGAGGTAACAGGAGAGAACACCAAGAGAGAAATGGATAATGTGGTTCGAGAGAGATGCGAGATTACGGGATAGGGCTTAAAAACATATCGAAGCCTTTTTTAAATGGTAATATAGGGTCCAATTATAAATGCTCAATTCTCGGCACTCACACTCATACAGTTATTATTCTAGGGTTTTCGTCTATTAAACAATTACAATACCATCAGCCACACTGGAAGGCCGCCTCGGCCTGGTTGATCTTCTAGTTAAAACTACCATTCCAAAATCTACCTAAGCACTTTCTCGCAATCTACAGACCAATCTAAATAAACAGATGATGTGTTTTTATTTTTGAACAGTTCCAACACTCATGTGTATCCGAAACTCATGAAACATTGCATATCGAAAACGCTTCATTTCATAATCCATTTTTTAAAATTATCCAACTAAACCTATTATGTCAATGTCGCTGTATTGACATAATTGAACGGCCTATTATGTCGTCGTATGATGAAATACATTTTTATTCTTCAAGTGTAAATAAAACACCGGCATTTCCCTATAAAGAACATTCTGGCACCACTTGGGCGGGAACTTTTGTAATGATCCAATTTTATGGCATCGGAGAGGTTTCTCAATATGGAAAATTATCTCAAATCTTCCACTTTTTTTTTGCATTATACTTTTACAGTTAAAACTTTTTATCCAAATAAGATAAAAAAGATAGGATTAAGGTATTTCTTCCATTACTACATAATTTTCCAACCAAAAAAGATGCGCATATCGGGCTAAAAAATAAAATACATCAGCCAACATCCCGAAAGTACATCAAGTCTTTAAATCCAATAACTATTCGCTAGCCATCCATTTATCTTCACACAGGTACAAAATATATTCTTTTATTGGCAATGAAGCATGCATCTTCAGATCTTAAATGCTCAACTATTCTGTGTAATTCAATCTCCATACATTTCGGGAATGTGGCAAGATTTTTAATTACTCTTCACGTAATTCCAAAATGATTGAGGAAAACAAACGCCAGTATTTTTCATATCAAATGCGTTTAATAATTAGTAATCCAGAGATCCCGAATTCTCACTTCAGAGTTTAGCTATTTGAAACGATAAATAAGTCTTTCTAACTTTACCTTTCTGAAATTTATGACTTGATAAATTATAGAAACATTCCAACTGTAAGATTTAACTATTGATACATTCAAATTGCATTACCTTGTAATGCAGAAAGTGCGGTGGCGGAAAAGAATAATTCTCAGAATATCTTCAGTAATTTATTAAGCTATGAGTATTTTCGGCTTCGGTAAATAGTGACATAATTAGATAGTGACATAATAGATAGTGTCATAATTATAGATAGTTATGACATAATTATAAGATTTTAATGGTAATGTTTCAAAGTTACTTGCATTTTACTTCATAAGATTTTGTTTAAGGAAAAGAAGATATATTAGTTTACAGTTAGTTATTATTAGTTAGTTATATGTTTAGAAATATTATGTGAGACATTCTACTTTTCTTAGAATAATAGAATGTTGTGGCTTCCATTTTTTGAGGAAGAAAGAATAGATTTGTGCACGAATAAAAATGTATGTATGTATACAATATATCTCTACACATAATAATAAAATTCCTCTCTGCCTCTGTTTTTCTCTATTTGTGTATATGTCTTTTGGCGCTAAAAGACATATACTTACTTACATCCATTTCTATCAAATTTTTCATATGTATTCTTTGGAGAGTTGGCAAATTCACCTCAAATTTATCTTTTTTTTAAAGTTTGATTGAATAAAATTTAGTGAAATGTTAGTATTTTCTGAAATAACTCGGAGAAATGAAATAATTCAAAAGTAATTTTTGAGCCTTTTTAAATGTAAAAAAAATTATCTTTTCATATATGCAAATTTAGTTGTCTTACAAGCTTTTCATTAACGTTAAAAAATATTTTACAATAATTTTCACATTTTTGTACACGAAACAAAAATCGTTTTTATATTTTTGTTTTTAATATTTCATTCGGGTTTACTTTTTCAGTTGTTTGCCGTTCAACGAATAAAGATTTGCCTTATTGAATAGATTTCTATAGAAATCTTGTTTTTAACAAAATTTTCGATTTTGTCTTTTCTTTTAACTTACATTAAAGTTACTTTATGTTATATTAAAATTTAAATTCAGAAATAGGAAATGACGGAAATTTTCAAGTTCTTTCTTTTTTAAAGTATTTTGTTCTTTCTCGTAATATAATTCATTGTACTAAAATACACTATTAATATTTTAACTTTATATTTTTTGAGATCAGTTTTTTTATTGAATCATAAAATATTTTAATAAATAATATTTTGATATGTTATATAGATCTTAAAGTATATCCTGTCACAAAAGTATCAACGTTGAGCTATTGTAATCTCTATCCTTAAAAATATTTATGATTATGCTTCAATTCCATAAATATGTTAGTGGATTTGTTGATGTTTAACAAATCTAATCATAACTAAAGTTTTAATTTAAGGCGAAAATGCAGAAAATTAAGTAGATGCATAGCGCTAAGATTATAACATAGCAAGGCTTAAACATAACGTGAGTCACATATTAACATGAATTTCACAAACATTAATTAAAATATGAAGTTTAAATATAATATGAATCACAGTTAATCAATTAATCAACAAAAATTAATAATATGTGGCAAAATTAATTTTATAAAAATGATGCATAAGATGTATGCACACATATATAGCAGCATATCTTGCATGAATGAATATACGGAAATTTAATGTCTTACGAAATATAATCTAAAATATTTTAATATTAAAAATTCATATTGTTACAAACCTGCAATTCGGCTTCCCAGCATAGTTTATTCCATCAATAGAAAGAAAGTTTTACAGTCATCTGAATGGGACTAGCGCGTCGGAGGTCCCAGAGCTTGGCGACAAACTTGGCGACAAATTTGGCGACTTTGGCGCCAAAATAGATAATACCCGAAACTTCGAGAATTTTCCCGATCCGTCCAGTAGGAACCGAGATACGCCTCGAACGTTCCTGATTGGTTGAGAGGCTTCTAGCCCCGCCTCCTGAGACCTATAAAAGGAAGCGACCGCCGCTGCCAAGGGGACGACGAAGCCAGTAGTCGAAGATGACGAAGCCAGTTGTCGGAGAGACGACGGAGTAGTCCGAAGACGGAGCGGAAAAGCCAGTAGTCCGAGTCCGAGAGCAGCGAAGTCAAGTCAGTAATCCGAGCCAGAGTCGGAGAAGTAGAAGACGGAGGAGTCGGAAGCGACCGAGGCAAGCTAGTGCTGAACTGAGCTGTGCGCTACTGTCTGCGGTAGATTCTGGTTGTATGCTACACGTCTCGGGTGAAGATAATCGTCTTCTGTGCTGTATATAGTTGTCGCTTTGTGCTGTCCTGTGTGTCTTCGTGTAAATAAACGTCGTTGTTTTTATTCTACTTCTGCCTGCTGATTGAGCGTTCTTTACACCATATCACTCCCACTATCCAAACGAACCCCGGTAAAGAAAATTTCGTAACAATATTTAATTTAAAAATGATACTCAATCTTAAACAAGATTGAAATGATTTATCATTAGTAACCAAATACTTTCACGTAGAAAAAATAATAGATACGGAATTTATCAACCGGTTTTTATTTAAATAAGCGAGAGTCAATCTTTTAAAATTTGGGGAAGAGTTTCGTAAGTGTTACTTGCTATTACATTGTGATATAAATTTTTGAACTTGAAACACAGTTGAAAAAAGGAATCTATCTTTTATTATATATGTGTGATTATCATATATTTCTTTTATTTTTTATGTTTAAGTGACATTTTGGGCTCATAATTCCAGCATTGATCTATTTGTGCGTATGTCCTTAACAATATATTTTTAATATTTGAGAGTGATTTCTTTATTCTCATGCCCTTATTCCATGTTCCTTTTATGATTATAAATATTAATTTAGTCTAAATAAAAATATTATAGTCAATTAGTAGATGATACGGAAGATATACAGAGGAGTCCTAGTTAACTCTATTCTAATATACTTTTTAAAAAAAGATAAAGAAATCCGCAAAAGACGAAATTCTTTATGACTCCGAACGATATATTTATGACCTCGTTATTTCAGGATTCTATAGTTTAAAAGGTTCAAAACATTCGTACGTTTTTCAAATCACTTGATAAATAAAATTGTTTGACGATATTTTGTAAAAGTAAAGAAAGGAAATTTATATAAAGTTTATTTATATAAAATCTATACAAATAAAGACATGCAAAATTATAAACAAAGTTTATTTGATTATTTATTTTTTTAAATTTGTATTCACTGTTTAAAATTATATATAATAGCCTGTGTCCTATGCCAACTTAATCATACTGAATTGAATGTATTTCAAAGAAACAGTATTATTCATTAACTAAATTTTGAGACACCACACATTAAAATTTTTTCTGTAATATTTTGAGAAAAAAAATGTTAGAAAACTTACATTTGTAAGCAAAATTGCATATAACACGGTACTTTCTGTAATTTGCTAAGATTACTTTAATATAGCTTTGTTTTACGAATTAAAATGTTCTCTTAACATTATAAATTACTTTATTGTGATAGAATATAATAAAGATAGAAAATATTATACCAGTAGATATAAAATAGAACTACTAGTTTCTATTTTCTTTTACCTATTAAAAATAACAAGTCCACTATTTTCAGAAATTGTTAATGCTTATTCATGAATCTATTAAGAATTTATCATATTTTTCCTTTCGCATCAGTTTTCAATATGTCTCCCCCCCCCATGTTAATTCATCTCAGTTCTCTCATCTATTTTTATATTTCTTACATACCGTTTAAAACTCAAGCATCTAAAAATATGCATTCTACTTTTGGCCAGCTAAAGTCCTTCTGAATCCGCGTTCCTGAATTAAAATCAGTTTGGTATGACGCTCGTGAAATTTAGAGCTTCATTTCATGCCGAATGCTGATCCCAGATCTCATGTATATCTCGTTTTTTCTATTCAACCATTATCAACAGAGTATGAAAATGCAAACTCAAGGTTATGTGACATCACTTGAACTTGAATGAAAAGAAATGAGTTGTTTGAATAATAGATTTCATTAACAAAGAATAAAAAGAAAAAAATAATAACATTCATACTGACTATAGATCCCAGCCAGAAAACGTATTTCTCTATTCTATAGTTCAGCACAGTATGAAAATGTAAATTCTATTTGATATAAAATCCTTTGTGCTTCTTTGTAAACAAAAATGAATTATTTGAAAAGTCGACTTGTTCAACAAAAATAACAAACGGGAATTTGAATAAAATCTTCAATTTTAATTTTATTTTGGGAAATTGAAGTGAGTTGCTTCAATAAAGAATGAATGCATTCAGTGAAGTGAGTGAGAAATTATTTATTTGTTTTATATAATAAGAATAATAACTCTGGAAAATTTCAAATACGTTTGCAGTAGGCAAAGAATTACAAAGGACTATCGTCAAATTCTCTATTTTAATGTGCTCAAAAATCATTTAGAGTAAGATAAGTATTTTTAAGTTTTAACTATGAAAGTGTCAGGATCAAAAAATCGAAATTTACTCGACTGTGTAGAATACAATTCATCCAAAATGTTCCATAAATCTTTAGTGGAGCTAGGAAATGAGCTTTAACAAACAATTGCAAACTAAAATCATACAGCACAATAAGAAACGTGACATTATCTAATGCATGAAGATGAAATTACCGATATTATATAACATAGAACGCCAATCATTCTTTGCCTTGTATAATACAAGATACATATTCAAGATACAAGCTGTTTTTAAAAGTGATTTCTAGATAGTTGTTATTTTACTTATTAAGTATAATTTTATTTTTCTCCGATTTAAAGTTTCTGATGCCAGATATGAAAGTTTTATAAGGAAACAGAAAAAGTAGAAGAATTAAACCTTTCATACAGAAACTGGATGTTTTTGAGTTCTAAAACTATAAAATTTTAATAAGAATTATAGACAAGTAGGCCTAAACCTCTATATAAACATATTGAGGAAATAATTCAATACTGTTAGAACTATCATGCTGACATTTTTTTCTTAAACATAAACATACAGATTTGTTTCTAGATTTTGCTAAATTTTAATAGGATTTATAATTTTAGTAAAATGACTAATCATGCAATTTCATCTCCATGTTATCCATAAAACTAAATAGTCATTTTTATCCAAATAATGTAAGAAAGCTTCACATGCAAAGGCGATTGAAAAGCAGAAAAATAACAGTTTATATTTTTAAACATATCTTTTAATTTGATTCAAAATGCTTTAAAATAAGATAGCATTTATCGTTTTTTTTTTCAAGCCACTTCGTTGACTTATTCCGAAAACAAATTATCGAATTTTCAATTATCGAATATGCAATTTCTAATTTCTTTCAAGTTATATTAACAATCAGATTGAAACCTTCTGTGTTATCTATTCTCTGCTAAATATTCCTAAAACACCCATTACTATTTAACGTTTTAACGTTTCTGAATAATCAATATACTAATAAATAATCGGAAGAAACGGTCTATAGAAATCAGATGAATTGAACCATGTTTGTAGAACATGTGTTTGAATTTTTTTTCAAGGGTTGAGATTTTTTTAGAATTAATTATATAATTATTATGCAGCTTTCATTCACAATCTGACATTTAATTATACAGCTTTTATTAATTAATAAGATCCAAAATTTGTGTTTTAATCAATGTTGTTACTTTTGTTATTTGACAATCGATGTTAAAAGAATAGAAGAAAACTGATTATTGTGTACAAATTAGATTTAAACTAATAATGTCTATACATGGCATAGACATTATTAGTAAGTAATATTAATTAATCGCAGCTTATTAGAACATTGATAAGCTACATTACTTTATGGTATAGGAACATATTTTCTTCGAATAAATTTATTGTATTAAATTTTGTGAATTTTATAAATTTCTTCAAATACTCCTACGTTTTGGATAGAGCACCTTTCTTAAAAACCAAAGTAATCCATTTCCAAATTCGATATCTCTAGGCCTAGCATTCTTTAAAATCACATTCGTCAAAAGGAGTTGTATGAATACATTACATATAATTTCCATATTAACTTTCACTTTTTGAGCAGAAAACATGTAGTAGTAAAAATATATCATTGTCAGATTGCATCAACGATTATTTTCAAAAACATATATATCATAAGTCTTCACTATTTTGATTCCGACAATTTATATTCAAATACAAACTTGAAATCTAAAAATTTAAAAGTCTCAAAGTTTGAGAATTTTGAATTTTGAATACAATAGCGGAATTTTAAGTACAATCATAATTCCACATATCATCTTCAATGATACTGTTCTTTATTTTCAATCCATCGGACCCCATACTTCATTCGTATTTCTACCTCCCTTATATATATCTTCCTTTTAAAAATGTCCATTATTTCCATCGTGATGAAATCAGCTTTAATTTATAGGATGGGAATGAAGTATTATTTTAATTGCTCCTTAGGTAATAGAATATTTGAAACAAACACTCCAAAGACCATTATACATCAGTTATTAATATTCAAAATCCAGAGATTACGACTCGGGTTTTTGCGACCATAATTTAACCTAACGAATTTTACATTTCAGAAATTTCTGATATGGTAAACAATTCGAGCCTTTCAAGTGTAAGGTTTAATTTGCAATAAGTAAGAAAGTGGGCAGTCGATGGCAGGAAAGAATGAAGCTGAGAATCCAACTTATAGCTTATTAAAGTATAAATAAACGTTTTCATTCTCAATGTAAGAAAAATTGTAAATATAAGAAATGTAATGTAAGAAAATGTAAGAAAAAATAAACGTTAAAGTAACGTTATTAAAGTATAAATAAACGTCTTAATTCTCAATGTAAGAAAAATTGTAAATTTAAGAAATGTAATGTAAGAAAATGTAAGAAAAAAAAACTTGATTTTTTTTGTTCACTATTTTTTGGCTAATTGAAAAGATTCGCGGGCGAAGGAAAGGGAATATTTTAATTTGATTATCAACAAGTTGGTTTTAATAGAAAATTTTGAAATTCACTTATTAAAAGTTTTTTTGAGGTGGGGGGAGTTTCAAAAGATTAATAGAAAACTTTGAATTAAACCTTACAGAAAAGAATATAAAAAGACATTCATGCATCAGAATTCTAAATATACGTATATAAAGATGTATATGATATTGATAAATTATACATTTTTTATATTATAAAAAATAAATATTGGATATAACTGACAATTATTTCATAGGAAAACATCAACGTTTTTCAGATAAAAGATTATCTTTAAGATAACACTTGTTAGAACACTTTCACTTAATAGTATATAATATTTGTTTTCTTGGAGAGATCTCAGACACATTCAAAATTAAAAAGATTTTATTCTTCATTATCATAATTTAAATTCAAATTTATGTTCTTATTATTTATATTATTAGCTTCCATATTAAAAAAAATTAACATATTATTATTAACATATTTATTCAGATTATTGCTACATTTTTTTCTATTTTTAAAAATATAAATGTATCTTAATCATATATTAAAATTTATTTCCAATACTTAATCTATGTGTACTTAAATATTGGAAATATATTTCTTTCCCATTATACTGCACTTTCTATATACTTAAACTAATCCATATTGAAATCACTGGTTTTATTTTCAAATTTTAAAATATTTCAATTCAGAAAAAAATTTCAACAAAAAATTAATCTAAGGAGAAAGTATTCGAAAAATATTAATGAAAAATATAATCTGGATTAATTATTCTAATCATTGCAGTCTTTTAGATTTTTTTCAAAAAAAGTTTTCCAATTTTATTTTTTTAAATAAATTTAAATTTTCAAATATTTTTCAAACTGATGTCGTATTTTCAAAGTTCATAAAAGGAGATTTTTTTCTGTTTCATATTTTGGATTTTGTTTAACATGACATTCTAAAATTATATAAGGTAGAATTCTTTTATTTATTTTAAAGCTTTTTTTAATATTATTTTGCTGTTAAAACGTCTAAAAAGGCACAGTCCTTTGATAATTAACTAAAATGCATCAGTTTTTCAGCATTCAGGAATAAATATTATTTTGGTACTATTTAGTTATGGAATGGCGCTTACTTTACGCAGAATACCTCTTCTAATCCAAACCTATTATTTCTTTCATCGAAATTTATTTACCAAGATTCCTTTTCTCTTCAATAGTTTTCAACAGAGTATGGAAATGTAAGCGTACGATGATACGACATCTCTTGCGCTCGAACGTAGAAAGATGTGTTATTTGCCGAGTCGATTTCCCTTACCAGACAAAAAGGAGAAACAATTTTATCTTTTAAAACGGCAGAAAACGAAAATTTGAATCCTATTTCATTCTTGCTGCCATTGGAGAAATCACGAGTGGAATACACATATTTTATTTATGGATTGTATAAAAGGAAATTCATGAATAATTCTCTATTTGCGTTTGATTCTATTCATTTAGAGATAACAAAAGTGGATTTAAGCAAGTTAAATATGAATTTACAGAATTATTTTTTTCTCATTTTATATCTCCATGCATTACAAACCGTGTCTTACTGTTTTGAAATATTTTTTTTTTTTGCAATTATTACTTACATTAATATTTGCAAACTCTATCATCAAACTTTCATTTATGAATTTCAAGGAAATAAGGAAAAAAATATTTCCGAATTCTAACTTTATTTTTGTATTGTAAGCATTATTTTACTAGCAGAAAACAAAACATTTATTAAGAATTTAGTTTTATAGGCATGTTTAATTTCTTCAAAAGTTAAATTTGTCAATGATATCAAAGCATTTATATAGTTTTTAAACTAAATTAATGCTTAAATTTCAGTAAACAATCTAAATAATTTTTTCGTTATGTTCTGATAAATTTATTAATTGAGAATTCTCTAATGAAATGACCTGCCATATTAATTGCATCATTTATTTTCAAAATTTGTTGTCAATTTCTCATATTTATCCGAATATTTTATTCAATTCACAAAAGACAATGATATAAAATATATATATTTGAACAATTAAGTTAGGAATGTTTTGCGGAAAAAGTGACAGAATTATATCTGTCACAAATACAAGGGGTGTTCAAATGAAAAGGTACGAAACGTTGTGACAACGTAACCGTTAACATATTTGCCTATGTCACTATGGGAGAACGTAGCGAGACATCATCTAAGGATGCGATTGGAATTTCCGGCGTAGATCGGAGCATGCGCATGAGAGAGAAGAAGCTCTTATAAAGAGAGCCGTTAAATTAACATAATTTTTGAATTCCTCGATCACAGAAGAACGATGTGTACTGTGAGACATTCGAAGACTACGCAGCTCCATCAAGTATAAAAGACCGGGGCTACTCACGGAGGGTGTGGTTCTGCTCCATGATAACGCGCATCCAGGGTCACACACTCGGAACTGGCCAAGTTCAAGTAAGACAGTCCAACAGCCCGGACATGTCACCCTGCGATTTTCATGTGTTTGGTCTCCTGAAAAAACATATGTAAGGGAAGCGCTTCTACTCGTACGGCGAACTCAAGGACGCTGTGAAGGACTTGGTCTCGTCATGACCACATGAATTCTGTGAACAAAGTATCCTTCGGCTCATTAAAGTCTTCATTTATACCACACAGGGTCGTTTCGTACCTTTTCATTTGAACACCCCTTGTATATAATGTTATGTGTCCAGAGAGATAAATGAATAAATGTGAGAAAATTATATAATATTAACTTAATTAATGTCATAAGCTCTCACAAATTCCTAAAATGAAACAATTCAGCTAATTTCGAAATATCTTTTCCATTGAGTATTGAATATAATTACATTGAATATTCAAATAACTTCGGAATGTATTAGTTGTTTTAAGCATGTCTAAGAGTGTTAAATAGCAAAGTTTTCATAACAATTTTAATAATATTAATGAACTAAATAAGAATGGTAATTAAAGAAATTCGGTATTTTATTCATATAAATTTTCTAGATGTGATATAATAAGAATTTGATTCCTAATCTATAAAATCTACAGCCTGTTCCACATGCTAACAAATAGTAATGGTAATGTAAAAATCATTGATCACAATGATACTGAATTAGCTAAAAAGTGTCATTTTGGGGACGGAAAAAATTATTCTAAATTAATGAATACATAAATAATATGGGATTGACTTATAAATGAGATATTACGGTGATAATTTAAACAACAGATATAAAAAAAATTCATTGTGACTAGATTAAATGGAGTTTAGTAAAAATATATAATAATCTCTTACTCATATACGTAATTACATTAACATAAGACTTCAGACCATAACGGTGAAATAAATAAAACAATTCATTTAAAAAGAGGATATTTTAGAATATGATAAGAGATATTTTATTCGCTTTTAAAGAGTGTACAAATGAATAATTTTATAAGAAGCGATCCAATAATTTATAAATATTTTTAATAATTCGGTTTTTTTAAATTTAATCAGTTTTTCTCAAACTTCTACAGATTTATTATTAGTTTAATATGCTTCATAAAATTGTTCTATTTAAATTTTAAAATTATATACGATAGTAAAAATTTCCCTTTATCCTATTATATTATTAATTTATTTATTTATTATTAAATAGTTTCAGATTTGTTCGAATCAACACTAACCAATATTTAAAAATTACTATGTATCTTCATAACAGTCTTCTGGCAACGTGTAATTCGCATAATTTTGGCTTGATATCGTAAAAGTTTATCAACTAGCATGAAGTAACATCAAAAAATTTCATAACCAATAACATCTTACTGAATTCCCATAATTATGCAATACTGAAACTAAACTCTGAAAGCTCATTCATGCCAAAGGTCCTCTCGCTGGTGTGATGTGGTGTGGAGAGGGGGGTGCTAGCTCAAGGTCGTCCTCATCATCTGACCGCGGTTCAAAATTACGAAGTCCGTCCCAAAATGGCCCTAGTATTGCTTTACAACGGGACGTTAATATAACTAAACTAAACTGAAAGCTCATTCATGCAAAGATGTAGCACTCAAAATGAAAATGTTCATTCACCATGTGGGTAAATTGTTAATTCAATCTAAGCATTACTCATACCCATCAACGACAATATCCTTTCTGAGCGGATGCGAATCAAACTGTGGCAACAATTGAAGCAGCCAGGTAGAACATTCGCTTTGCTTAGAAATTCATAAATTTCTGAAATGTGAAATTTGTTGCTTCAATTTACTGAGCAAATGCTTGTACTTTTAACTAAATTTTCGCAATTTCCAGATTGTGTATATTAAAACAGATTTCTCTTTAATGTCGTCAGTGAATTTACCTCACTCATTGCGATGTTTAGAGATGCGTAAAAGTAGTTTTAATTCTGTGAGTTAAATCTGAATTATTTCGAAAAGAATTAAATTAGATCTTTAATTCGTTTCGGATTTGCGAGGAAACAGTTATACGTTTGGTATGAATAAAGGGTGTGTGGGGTATTAAAATGACAGAAATAGAAATCAACTTTTATTCGTTTGCTTCAATAGCTCTAGTTTCATCTGAAGCCATATTAAAACTTTGTTATTTCTGAATGTAATTCGACAGCTCAATTCTCTGAATGAAATCAAATATGACTGGATCTTAAAGATTAAAGGAAGGGAATTAAAAGGTGTGTGAGATATTTTATTAAATTAATTATACTTTAGTAAATAAATATTAAATTAATATTGATTGATAATATAAATAATAGAAATGTCTGCCTGGTATTGAGAAAATTATTATTAATTGAAAGAGTGACTTTTTTTTGGAAAAAAAATAAATTTTAACTGTTGCTTTTTCTTTAAATTAAATCTTAGAAATACAATTTATTATCGCTAAAATATAGAGAGAGTTCACTTCAGTTTAGAAAACTCAGATGTTTGTCCAAGGATTATAATTATATAAACGATTAAAAAGATACATTAGTTTTTCAATTAAATAAGTTATTTATTCTAAAATTATGAAAAATCAAAATAAATAATTTCCGTTACATTTGTCAATGCAAATTTCCAGAATTAATTTTTTTTCTTCTGCTATAAGAATAAAAATGTGTCAAATATGTGTACAAAATTAAATTAAATGTGTATATAAAATTAAAAATTAGTATAAAAATTAAAAAAATTACATCGGATTGAAAACATTTAAATAGAGCTCAAACTTATGCATCAATGAGAAGTGTGCGTGTCATGAGAGGTGTCACGTGATAAATCACCTTGAGGGAGGGTTATTGTAATTCCAATCTGCATTAATACATATTAATCTTTTTTAATTAATTTCGAATGGCACAAATTTAATAAATAAATTCTAATAGATTTTGTTTGGAAGAAATAAATTTTAATACATAAATTTTAATGAAGAAATTATTAATCAAGAATTGTTTGAAATAAACCTTAAGACTATTTTAGCCATATCTCTAATTTATATTTATAAAAATTTAGAAAATTGCTATAAAAATCTTAAAAAATTTAGTTGAAAGTTTTCAAATGTAATAATTACATGTATTAGGATATATTATTTACTTTAATTGATAAAAAAATATTTACAATAGAGTCTGTTCTCTTACTTTTATTTTGAGAGAAAAAAATTATTTTTATTTGTAAGCCAATATTATTTTCCGTAACATTCAGATGATTACCAAATCTCACAATGCATACATAGATAAACAGATAGACGGAATTCCATTTCAAGGATTTTATCCAAAACCTAATACAGATTCCAATTAAAGACCTATCAGAAGAAGAGCATTAATCGCGCTCAGTTTTATTCCTATAAATGGTTCATACACAGGTAAACAAATTGTGATAATTCTTTCTTTTTACACGCAGTAAAATTTATATGTGGATGTTTTAACAGTTTTAAAAAGTAAAAGCTACTCAAATTCTAAAAGTCTACCCTTGGTAATCACAATAATTTCTTTTTGTACACAATAGAAACTAGATAAAAAAAGAAAGTATTATTTATGTTATTATATCTGTATATAGATATGGTATTATGGTGTGAAAGCTTTTCTGAAATTAAAAAATATTAAAAACTCAATCCCCATATCTAAAGCGCTGCTTCATTTGCTGTATTTTTCATATTTAAATTCCTTAAATGGAAAACCGCAATATTTTTATTGCATTGTCAATGTGCATGTACAAGTAGAAAGAATTAGGACAAGGAGAAATCTCAATAGTCAATGAGAAATAAAGTTTCTCTGTGAACAAGGAAAGAGGAGATTCCTTCATGTAATATTGCCATATTTTTCACTTCTAATCGACTAAAAATAGATAAATAAAAAGATAAAATTGTGGATGGATTTATACATTGCATCAAAGAATTAAATAAATAAGGAAATAAATTTATGCATTGAAAAAGACAGTATGCCTCAATTCCGGAATGCATAAACACAAGACTCCTCCATAATTTATGTAAATTATATTTAATATTTTCTCTTGGCTTATATCGAGAACTTCACCAATTAATATAATGGAAAAATATATTTCAAGAACTATTTGAGTAACGATTCCGCAATAATAATTAATCGTGAATAATCTCAAAGCCTTCAAAATTTTATATTTTAGATCTTCGGAAGTTTATATTTTAGATAAAAAAAAGCCTTCATAACGTATAATTCTTTAAAACCATCTTACTATTACATCTGTGTTTATCTTGGATTAAACTTGTATATCTTCTCAACCTTCATTCATTTTTTTACACTTTTTTGACTCACATCGTTTGGTACCAACAATGAATTGTTCATCTGTAATCAAATTTGCATTCTATCAAAGACTTAGAATTAAAATACCCGAATAACTTAGTAACTTTGAATTATTCTGTAGATAATACCGGAGTGTTTCAAGCAATTACACTGATACGATTTAGGCACAATTAATGGTTATATTCACAATTTAGAAATTACGAATCTTAATTTACAAGCATTAGTATCCATGGTCATAATTTAGTTTAACAAATTTCCAAGTTCCAGAAATTTATGACATAATAAACTATGTGAGCATGCAGACTAGAATATATATTTGGAGGTACAAATTAATATGCATTAATTCCAATTGCGGGCAGTGAGTAGAGGTTCAGAATGATGTGAAGGATTCATCTCCAGGTCGTATGTTTTTATTTTGAATTTAAAATAATTCTCTGTTTTATTTCAGAAAATGCGTGACATTTTATACAGTCGAATTGATATCAAATCCATTTCTACTTATTGATCATGCAATTGTATGACGTTTAATTTTTGAATTAATACAATTCATCGCTCAATTTTCAATTAAAAATTCTCATCCAAAGAATGAATATCCTCCAATTTTATTGAATTGCATATCTACACCATTGTCTAATCTATTATTCTGATAATTATAATGTACTATTAGATGATAATCATCTGGATGGCATAGCGTAATTACAAACATTTTGATTCTAAATAAGGGATATTTTGAGTTCTATTGCATTATTCTTGTAAGAGGACAAGGGCATTTCCTGAGCTAGTAACCCATTCTCCAAACTAATTGTAAACCGCAAAAGAGTTACTTCTACACTCATCGCCCAATGGTATCCAGAATTTGGTGAATGACTAGCACATCGCAACAGTGGTAATGCGAAAATGCTAATGACTGTCATTGGCAGCGGTAATATGAAAATGCTAATGAACATTGACAGCGGTAATGCTAGTGACCATCATCGGTACAATAGGCTTCTAATGCATGTCCCTTCCTTATAGATGTGTAATTCAGCCCTGGATTGCTACTATGTCCGAGCACCAATCACCTTACCAGAACCTTCTAATCTCTCTACCTAGGATGTCAGAATTAGGATAATAATAAGATTTAAGTTGTTAAAAATGCTAAATGTGTGTTAATTTCGCGTAGATAATGGACATTCATTGTAATTAAATTTAGAGTTTTCAATCAGTAGCTATGATTCTACTACTGAGCAATACTGTTTTCTACAATGCGACTAAGTGAAAAATTAAAAGAATATTTTTTCTAATATTTCCCAAAAGTTAATGAATGCGGCCGATTTCATTGGAACAAGTGTAATTTATTTGGTCAATCAGTTACAACATGTTTAATTTAGATACTAGTTAATATATACAGTTCAAAATTTCTGATATAGGAAACCTTCCTATTTTGGGAGTGCCACATCGTAGGTGCTGCCCTACAAATGTTCTTCCTGGTTTCAAATTACAAGTCAAAATATCGCATTCTGGTTACAACCAGATTATTCCCTTGACTACATTACACTTTTATTCTCGGATGAAAAATTTGCTTTGTTAGCAACGATTCTCAAGCTCCGAAAAAGTGCAATAACGAAGGCTCTTAAAGACACAGAAAAAGGAAAATTGTTTCCAGCATTTATATCTTAATGGGATAGGAAAAAATGCATATTTGCTTGGAGCCTTTACCACCAAAGAAATATCAAATATATAGGAGATATCTGCATTAATTCTTCGATTGTAAAGTAACTTCCGGAATTTTTTAAGTATAACTGCGTAAGAAACAAAAGCAATATTGAATATTATCGTGCAAATTATTTATTTCATTTATTTAATTCGTCCTTCAAAAACATTATATTGTTGCAAAATTAGCACGTAATTATATTTCTTTGATATTTAATGTAAACTTACGACTTCCTTTCCTCAAAATTTTCAAGCTTAATATTTAATTTTTAATTTTAATTTAATTTTTTTAATTTTAACTTTAATGTTTTGAGCAATTATTTTAATCGTATATCCATATAGTATTTTATGTATAAATATATCTATACTTATAAATAAAGCTCGATGTGTGTGTGTGTGTGTGTTGGCGCTCTACGGGCCAGGTCATTTGACCTACAGCTACCAAATTTGGTACATGTATACCTTAGAGGTCGGTAATGTGCACCTGGGGTCTCTTTTTTGAATTTTTAATTATAATGTTTTTTATTAATTAAAAACTAATTTTCGCGCCAAAAAAATCTTCCATTTTCCCCACTGCCAAATGAGTAAGGCTTCAGTTTTTCTTCGTTTTTTTGTTTCTTTTTTCTTTACCTTTCTTTTCTTTTCCCAACAGTAATAAGGCTAGGGTTAACATTTTTCGGGCGATTATTTCAAACGATTCTGTTTATTTTCTTAATGTTTTATGCATTTAAAATTAAACATTGTTAATTACTCCATCTTTTAGATTCATTCTGAAGTACGTTTGAATTAAAATAACACATAATAAAAGAAATTAAAAATTTCTAATCTGCATAGCGTTACCCCAACTGGCGTAGAAAAATTCATGGATTTGCGTTACCGTAACTAGCGTTGAAAATTCACGCATGCGCATTGTGTTCTGATTGTTGACATGACAACAATTATCAACGGATGATTTAAATTATTTTTAGTTTAGTTGCATGCTTTTGTAATTAAATTGTATCTATGTTAGTTATATATTTTTTGTATATGCTTATAGTTTTAAGTACATCGTTTTTTAAGTAGTTTTTTAAACCTATTTTCGACCGATTATTTTAAATGATTCGTTTTATTTTCTTAGTGTTTGATGCATTTAAAATTAAACATTGTTAATTAATCGATCTGTTCATAATGAATCTGAGAAAAATTTGTTAAGAAATTCTTGAGATATTACATAAATTAAGAAAGATATTCTTTAGTGCCCATAAAGTTTAAACGCTCAGTGGCTCTGTTACTAGTAATCATATTATTAAAAAAAGGCTTTGTTGCAATAAAAAATATTATTATATTAATTGCAGATTAATTCTTTCCACTTTAATTTAAAGCATAAATTCTACGGGAGCTAACAGAAAATTAGAGAGATACATATTACGTTATGACTGAAGGCTTTTATAATATCATGAGTGAATTATATGACTATAAAAATTTCAAGTTTTAAAATATTTTGATGAAGAATCTATTAAAGTAGGAATTGCGTAAAATATTTAATTATAAAAATTTAAAGGAACATTAAGATTGGCGAACCAGCTGGTCGCTAAAGGCGGCTAGTATATATATAAAGAGGAGATATTCAATAACATCTGAGTAAATCTTAATAATTATATATTTAAAATTAATAATTAAAATGTTTTAGTAATTTTCGTAAAAGACATTGAAATAAAAAAAAGACAATTCAAAAATGATTCTTTATGATATCTGAAATAACATATTGATGATTTATAATAATGCATATCATTTCCAACAATTTCAAAAAAGGGAACTACACTAATAATTATAGCTTCACTAAAGATTATAATTACTGTTCATTAGTTGATACACTTTATTTACATTACACAAAAAAGCACATTCAACTAAAATTCCAATTATACAAGTTCTTTAATCAGCATAATATTGATTTATTTTAATTTTTGAAGCATCAAAAATATTTGCAGACGAAAATAGAGCGTCTGAAAATCACTTTTTCATCTGTAAATGCATTGTATCTAAATGAAATTATGTTGCTTTGTCTTCAAATTACTTTAGGTATATCCCTCATGCGGGTTTCATTTCTTAAATCAGTTTTTATATTGCTTGTTTCAATCTTCAATTTAAAAATTGTAAAAATAGATATTCTTTTGATCTCATTATAAAATTCACCGGAATGAAAACCGATTTGATAGCTCTTGCAAGATGAATAATCTCTATTTTCAAAGAATAACCATTCAAATGCAAACGAAAAATTCCTTTCTTTAATATTTATTTACCAGACGTGGAGTTTACTTTTCCATTCGATAGTTCCCAAAGAGATAGAAATGTAAACTGACGTTGGTGCTTGAACGGAAAAAGAAGTGCTACGCGTCGAAGTAACGCATCTTTTTCCGTTCCGTTTCTGTAGATCAATAATATCCTCTAACAAAATCAGGTATTGCAATTAAGTAATTGAAATCTATTCGTTATTATTTCTATTCAAAATGTATCGAATAAAATATATGGTTATATAAGGAAATGCATTCAGTAAAAGGCATGAGCTGTTTCTGATTTTAGTGTTTCTATTGGTATTAGATAATAGATTTAATTATGTTAAATAACGCACTCAGCAGTTGTTTAAAAAAACTGTCTAAAATCTTTCGACTTTAAGTTTTTACTTAAATGATTAAGTGTATTGGAAGCAAATTTTATATAAATATATATTTAAAAATAAAAAAATTCCCAAAACATATCAAACTTTTGACATGTTTTTTTTTGGGGGGGGATGGGTTGTGAACATTTTAAAAAGGCAGATTTACGAAAGATTAATGGGAATCCTTTTGAAATCATAGGTGAGAAACGCTTTCTTCAAAGATTATGGATAGTACGCGAAAGGGACATATATCATTTTTATTATACCTGCGATATTTGTAGGGATTACATAAGGTGGTCTAAATTTCTTTACAAGATTTGACACACATTTGTAATCTCCAGAACATGTTGTAGAGGATTGGAGCACATTGGATGAATATGGAAATTTTATATGGGTTAGCAACTAAGTTCCCGCCGTTATTTTTTAAGTATTTTAAATAAAAATCGATAATTAATTAGTCAATAAGATATTCTTATTTGTAGTTTACAACTTCTTCTTAACATTCAACATGCAAATCAGTGGAACTTGTGGATCGTTGATTTTTGTAGTTGTCACTTAAAGCATGTGAAACTTATGCTTCACACTTCTGAGCCTTTACCATTGAATGAAAATGCTTATCAGTAGAAGTATGTGTGTACTCCACTTTCTTTGTTAGTTTCCTTGTCGTTTAAGGCGAATTGCAAAAGTTGGTTTAATTACTTTCATCGGATTCAACTGGACGATCAGACAAAGTGTGTCTTTAAGGTCAACATTTCCATTTTTGGACGACATACCAATCAAGAGAGATTGTTTCAACAACGGCACTTCTCCACATAAAATATCAATGTCTCGAGCAGCTTTTGTGACCTGAAAACCTTGATTAAAATCAAACGGAAGAAGGTGTGTGTGATACTTGTCCGGCATTGGAGATGTCAGCGGAGAAGATTCGCAGACGCCATTGGGTTTATTATTTTTTGAAAAGATATGATTGAGAAGAGTTTGTATGGTGGAGGGGAAATGGATGGTTGTGTTTTCATTTGATTTTAAATAGATAATTCTTAAGAGAAGTCTGAGTGGTGTATTTTATGAGATGTGTGTATTTTAAGAATTATAACACGCTCGGGACATTATAGTATAGAAAATGCTAATTTTTCTCAACTTGTCATTCCAATTTCATGATCTAAAAATTAACAAAAAGTTGACTTTAATAAAAAATATACGTTCCAATCGTACAAAATATCCAATCCAAATGATCTAAAACATTATGCCAAAAAAACATTCAATGGCAATTAAAATTTTAAAAATTTAAAAAAATAGTGGAAAATTTAATTGTCAACCCAATAAATTCCTCTGATAATATCCTTAGCAGATGTAGTAAGATATACCTCTTTATATTCCCATATTGAGGTAAGGCAATATTATTATGATCTAATAATGACTATTCTATTATTTTATTAATGTTATTCCAACATATTTTTTTCCAAACTAATGTTGAAAGTTGTTATGGTTGAAATTGGGAAGAACTTGATCTTTATAGAATGTCGATTTACGACATAACATATGTTTTAGCCAAATGTCCCATTATGTTTTCCGATAGAAGTATTGTAAAATATTGCAGCTTAAATGAAGAAGGAATCTATCTCACAGGAGCGACAATTTACTGTTCCATCCAAATAGCTCATTAGTAATTCATTTTGAAGCATTTTAAGAGTAATAAATGAAATAGAAAAATAATTCCCTCAGACAACTATAACAATTCATTTTCTAGGCCAATTAGTTAATACTTTTTTAGTACTTTTTAAGGAGCCTTTCTTCATTGATTAGTTGATATTTTTGAAGAAGTCATTGAAATGTTCAAAACCAGTCTAATTAATGAATTCCAAGTTAAATAACTTGGTCAGTTTTAATCTCAAAAACAGCTTAACTGTATTTTAAAACATTAATACATTAAAATAATTTTACTAATATGACTAGTAGGACGATGGAATTCCCCAAACATTGAAACATTGTTTATCAACAAATATATTGATTTAAATATCATAAAATATATTTTACTTTTTTATTGTTTTGGAGCAGTGTTTTCAACTCAGAGCATATACCTATCTTGATGAATTAAAATTTATCACTAAGACCACTATTTAGAGAAAAATAGACTCTTCGTATATATTTATCCATATGAATATCTAGATGTATTGAATATCACTAGATGAATCTCACAAGTTGAGTAATGCTAGCTTAAAATCTTAGTAGCATTCATTCAAAATTGTGTCCTCAGTTTTCCAAAACAAAATTTTATCGGAAACCAAGATTAGGAGTGATTGCAGGTTTTATCAAAATTTAAATGAACAGATTGAAAAGCAGGCATAAAGCTTAAGTTAAATAGAAGAATTTAATTCAGTGCTCAAAAAAAAAACGGTGAATCACGTTTCTCATGTATTTTTAATACACCAACGGGACTTCAAACTCATAGTCAAAATGAAATATACTTATGAAGAAAACCTAATAAGTCTATGGATTTCAACTTCTACTTTTAGGGATTTAAAAAGAATCAATGTTATTGTGTTATTATGAATCAAAGATTAAATCACATCGTGTGATATGAAAATAATAAGATAGAAAAAAAATTAGCACAATCCTTACACACTCATTCAATTCATTTCAGTTCTATGCTACTACATTCCTATGTATTGATTAATGTATTGAGTATTCAAATTACTTTCCTCAGTAATGACTATTTTAAGCATAGCTAACAGAGATAAGCAGCGAAGTTTTAATCTCAATGGTAATAAATTATGCAGGAATGAATTGGAAATTCGATGATTTACGAATTTTAAAGGTGATAATATCTGGGAATTAACATTGTTAAATTTCTCCTGATCTAATGTATTTTATTGATCAATGAAATTCATAGCAATCTGTGTTGAAGGAAATCATCATGAAAAAATTACCAATTCTAATTCATTTCAAAATACTTCGGACACAGTGAATAGATAAGTTGAAAAATAATTTTTAAAATGAAAATCCTTTTCTTTACATTTCCTGTGTAATTTTCACTTCATGATATTATTCATATTGTTTGATTAAAAATGGTCTGTATTTTTACAATAGCTGTGGCATTAATGAAATTTTGCATGAAGCTCCTTCATAAAAATTCCGAATCTGTTTCAAATTTTAAACCAAATTCTAAACTGAAAAAAAAAATTATTTTTCATTCTTGAATTTTATTTTCTTTACCCTTTAATAAAACTAATTTAAAAGTCATATATTTATAGAAATAATTTTAATACATAAGATTTTCTTATATTAAATGCATATATTTTTTTTAATTTTTGTATTTATATATATTACATGTCATTATTAATCACTAAGCATTTTCTGCTACTTTTTTTTTTTTTCTTTTATCTGGTTTAGACATAAAATCAATAAAATAAAAAATGAATTGAATTCTCCATTTTTAAAGATTTATAAAGATGAAATGTTGCTGTTAGGAAACAAAAATTGACACCATTACTATTTGGTACAGATGAATGAAAAATGTCAAATAAATGTGCGTTAAAATATAGTTTTCTGTAGCTTTGTAATATTCCTTTGTTAAATCAAACTCCGATTATCGAGGATATTTTCTCAGGTCAATTGCCATATCGCTGTTGAAGCCATAAAATATAGCATGAGAATCCAATATTTGTATGTTCTAAACCAAATTTACCAAAATATAGCTGAACAAGCATTTGTTTCTCATGTATGATTGTCACGTTATACTGAAGCTTAGCACTGAATAAATAAAGATAAAAACCTGTGCACAAATATACACTCAGAAGTTAGTTACCCTTAAAAAATTAAAAGCAAAGTTTGAATTTAATTGTATAGAAAATACTCCACTTTCAAAACGCCTATAAATTTAATTTATTATATCATATATTGAAAGAGAGAAAGGAAGATGGAAATAAAAAGTGAGTCGAATACATCATAAAATATTCATCTGGATCCCTTAAATACACATATACACAAGTAAGTATATGTAAAGAAAGGAGTGATTATCCTTTATTTCTTCACACATAAAGCTTTCTTTATAAAAATACTAGCCGCCTTTGGCGACCAGCCGGTTCGCCAGTATTACCGCTCTCTACAATTTTCAATTAAATATTTTAAGTAACTGGTCTCTTAAAGGATTCTGAAACAAAACATTTTTAATCTTCACATTTTGATAGTCATACTAAACTTATACTGTTTAGATCGTTTCGTTCAATTTAGTATATATATTTTGCTAATTTGTTGCCATTTCCGGTAAAAATTCAACATTAATTAAAAATGTAAATGACGAAATTGCAATTAATATTAAGATATTTTTTAATAAAACCAAGCGTTTTATTTTATTTATCATCTTTATTGTTATTTATTAATTATTATTATTATTGAATATGAGTATTGCAAACAGAATTGCTCGGTATTTAAGTCTTATGTTAACTACAAAATATTTTTCATAGTTTATGTAATATCTCAAACAATAATTCAACAAAAATTTCTGAGATTCAGTATAAAATTCAGTTTTTAGTTTTGCTTTCAAAAGGATTGAAATGAAATCAATAATAATATTTTGTTCCTGCTTATAAATATATTTCAAAAATTATGAAGTCTAGATTTAATGCAGTAAGGTATCATATTCTGATAAATATTCTGGACACACCAAATTTTAAATGAATGAATGTTTCTATTTTCCACGATCAACTAAGACTTATTTATGAAGTTTTAAATGTTAAAAATTTAGAAAAACTCATCATTTTCATAATCTTAGGCCAATTAATCTTGAGAAACCTGCGCGCTTATTGGCGTATTTTCTTTGAAACGATCGATGAAAAATCTAAAATTATCCTTTTTTTATTGAATAGTGATATTCAAATCTTCATAAATCAGTCAGTTTAAGTGATTTGAAATTAACTCTTAAAAGTCAGTGATTTAGTTGATTGGAAATTAACTCTATGACCACCATAAAATCTGTGCTTTCTCTTGTGGTGTATGCATTCTTCTTAATATCCGATCGAATCAAACATCACATACAAAAGTACTACATAGAAGAAACACATCAAAAGTAAACATAACATTTCAATAGTTGCCAAAAACAAAAGAGAGAAAAATGCAATTAATAAGCAGACGATATTTAGAAAAGTACAGATATTTAGACTGGAAAATGAAATTATCTGAAACTAAAAACACGCGCAGACGATATACGCGCAAAAGTAAAAATATTCAAACCTGAAAAGGAAAATATATGATTTATTCCATCAATAAATGCCATAAGTTTGTTTACATCTTCATTATTTTATGAGTCATTAAATATCAAAATGGATCCGGGACTGAATAAATACCCTGTATAGAGAGTGTAAAAGATCATAAAATAATTTTTCTTGAATTTATTTTTTAGAAAAAATAATATTTCATATTTGTTTCATTTCTTACAGACACTTGCCGAAAATTATATTTTTGCAGATTTCATTTCCAAAAAGATTTAATTTATTTTCAGTTAGAGCTTTAATCAATGTGATGGCAACACTTTGAAAAAAGCTATTTTTTTCTCATGAATGCGAAACGTGCTTAATCCTCATTTTTATTTTTGACGAAAAAAATTATTGAAAAACATAGTTAAAATATTTATTTAAAAATTCATTAAAAATAGAAATTTAATTTTAAGATTAAAACAGTAGTATCATTTAAAAGATAAATTTTTTTTAATCTTTAACTTCATGTAAAAATCTTTTTTGTGCGGTAATATTTTCGGCAGTTATAGCAGAAACACGTCAAAATTTCGGTTAATTTTTAAATAAATAAAATTCTATTTAAAAATTCGAAAAAATAACCCCCAGGTGCACATTCCCGGCCTCCAAGGTATACACGTGCCAAATTTGGTAGCTGTAGGTTGAATGGCCTGGTCTGTAGAGCGCCAACACACACACACACACACACACACACACATTGAACTTTATTATAAGTATAGATTTATGCATTTGCCAGACAAACGGCATTGTAACCAAATAATGAATTATTCACATACTTTACCAAATTCTTCATACATGTATAAATTCCATTGAAGATTCACTAAGTAGAAATAAAAATAAATATATCTCGCATTCCTATTTATTTTCAAATTGATATAAAACTTCTTTCTGTTTAGTATGGAATATCATTTCAAAAAATGAAATATTTCTTTTTCATTCAAACGCACCAGAGGCCGTAACAAAGTTTGCTTTCATTTCCACATTTTGTTGAAAACTCTCTGGTAAATAAAACTCTTTGTACAGCAAATAAATTTCAAAAATAGGAATTTTAACTCTGCGTTGGTATTTGTATTCTGTGAAAATTTGAGAACCATTATAGTATAAAGGATAGTAACGAAATTTTTATTTGTTCAATGCGCAAACTATGATGCTTCTTTTTAACGCAATGAAATATCTTTTCTCGTATGTTTAAGTAATATTTAATGAACTGAAAACGTGTTTAAACACTTATAAGGAGACAATGTTCTAAAATAAACTGATAACATAACAGAACTCCGTAAAACTGGAAACGTTTTGGTTAATTTTAGAATGAGTAACAGAATGGATATCTTAAGAATATGTGGGGCTTACAGTACAACAATAATCCAAACGTATAAAGAATAAATAATTAAGAAAATGTGTTGCTTTGAAACAAGTACTGAATAATAAAATGGTATAACGCAAGTAAATTTATGACAATCATTATGTCCTATTACATTTATATCCCTAAAGAAAAAAATTGTGTTAAATATTTAATAGCTCTCCATTTTCTTCAAATGAAGTAGAAAATATGATGGCGTATAATCATTTTTAACTATAACTAAAGTTGTGCCTACCAACATCTGAATGATAACTACATTTTGTGGTATTTCTTCCCAAAAAAATCAAATTCTCAGTTCATCGATTGTAAATTTATATTTGTAAAATAGGTTTAATATTATAGTATATAAAACATAGTATATAAAATTAACGTATATAATTTAATAGCGTGTATTAAATTAATATGAAATGGACATTGAAAGCATTGCCAGTTTAATAACTGTCGATATAATTGCCTTTCTTGTTGAAGCATATATTACGTTTACGAAGTTTAGGGCTGTGTGGCGTGTGCTTCAAGGTTCCAAACAGAATCCTTGTAATCCAACAAGTATTAACAAGTATTGAATAATAAAATAATGTAACACAAGTAAACTGTTATTCCAACACAAGCAAATGCCCAATATTCCTGACAAATAAGCTATTTTATTATAATCTAAGCATGCTTTAAACTCCCTAAAACTTCATTGAATTAAACTTTAAAAAAATATAAATGAAGATTTTTATTCGAACAGAACCTTGCTTTAAAATACCAAATGTACATTCGTCTGTTCCATTTGGAAAGTATCAAATGCAAATAAAAAATTAACATGCCTTTTACAGCATACAATCCATTATATGTTTCTATTTTCCAATAAACAAATACAAACTATAGTTAGAATAAAACTTATACTCCAATTCTTTATCTTTCCCACAAAATAGGCATATTCTTCCTTCTTGACTCTGTTGAGGAAATACGTCTTGGCAAAGAACACATCTTTTTCCGTTGCAGCGCACGAGATGTCATATCAATGTCAGTTTCCATTCTCGTACAATATCTAGATCTATTGGATAGAAAGGAAGCTCTACGTCTGGTAAATGAACTTTGAAGAAATAAATCGTTTGCATGGCTCCCAGAAATGAGAATGATTCTGTGAAAACGAATTTTATTCAGTTTTAAGAATATTCTTATGATTTTTCTGCGACCAGAAAAGCGAATGAATATGTTTAGTCAGTTTTAGAACTGTAAAGTTTTGATATTGACCATAAAATAATTTAGCAACATTTCAGAGTTTTATTAGGGCAGAGAATCAAAAAAAAAATGGAATTTAAAAATAAAAATATGGTAAAATCGTATTTGGAATTTTAAAATAATTATTAGATTTATCTTTGAAATATTGTATTTCTTCTCATCGAAATTTACAATATTATGAACTCATTTCAGGTTCTAAAGCTATCAATTGCGACTCTAAATAAGGGTAGTGTATTTGCTGCTGTTTTCAATAATTCTAGCAACATTTTTTTTCTTTTTTAATTTCAGATTTTATAAGAAAAGTCATTTTTGCTTTAACTTTTTAACAATTATCATGAAATTCAGGATTTATCAATCATTCTAACTAACTGAAATATTTTTGAATGAAAAAATGATTAAATATATATTTTATATTTTTCAACAATGTTACCAGTTATTTTATATGATTACAGTAATAAGCTGACGTTCATCAAATTCATGGTAACATTTGTCAATACATTTTTATGTAAACAATAAATTTTTTCCCAATACATTTTACATGTTTCCCGATACATTTTAATTTTTCCTGGGGAAAAATGATTTTTACAACATCTTGGAATCTTAATATTTCAACATCTGTGTTGGTAAACATAAGTGTTTTTATAACCTTAAAATGATCGAATATATCACTTATAATTTTACGTTTATATTTATTAAAATTATGAAAAATAACTATATTAAATTTGTAAAAGTATATAACTATATAAATATCTATATTAAGTCTGCATACTGTTCGTTTCAGTATTCTGAGGAGACAACTTTTTGACTATTCTATCTCACTAATGGGTGATACGCGGAAGGTTGTACGTATTTCCAAAATTAACTTTATTGCTAAATGTATGTATCTGCTCCTTACATCTTTCCTCTTACCCCGATTTTTTAAGACTTAAACCCATCCTAACGCCATGCGCAAAAGCGCGGAGGTTTTTAGAATCTGTTGGCAAACAATAACTATATAAATAAACATATAATAGTTTGTAAAAGTAGATACACGAACTTATTTCCCAAAAACAAGATCTGAATTATTTTATTCAAAACATTTTTCTTAATCTTCTATGATATGTAGTTTATTTTATTTTAAATTTCTTCGTTGATTGGCTAGACAAACGAATAACTATTTAATACAAAAGAAGAGAACCGATGTATTTCTATAAATATTTAATAACAATTTTTTCAGTCATCTATTTCAATTAATGTTCAGCACTTCTTGAGAAATTATTTCATGCGAAGTCTAATTACCACATTTACAACAAAAGCTGCTGAATTTTCATAAATCATATTATAAAATTATGTTACACTGAAAATGAAGACACTCATTCGTCATTTAACAAATTGTGTGAATTCTATTTTTTTATTCAAAACAGCCAACCATCTGCATTCCTAGTTAATGCGAATTAAAATGTGCCAGTGGTCTGTTCGGAATGCTCCCATTGTTTACTAAGTCATAAATTTTTAGTTTAATTTATGGCTGCAGATGCTTGTTCTCGTAACTAAATACTGTGACATTTAGTATTAAGGAATTTTGTTTATTTCAGTTCAGCTTTTTATTCATTGCACAAGAATATGCATTGAATAAGAATAATAAATAATTTTCAAAAAAGATTTTTTTTTGTAGCAATGCTTTATTTATAACTTCAAATTAAGAGGGACTGCGGAAGAACAATTGGACGTTTTGAATTATTAGACGCCTATATTTTATATAAAATGAGAAAAAACTGAATATTTATCAATTGAAATGAAAGTGACTGCTGATCAGATTAAATGATTTAATAGCTTTAAAAATATTGCGCCTGTTTTTATATAGGGAGTTTATCATGAATTTCTAACTTTTCCTTCTTAATATGGCACAGAGATTCCAAAATGTTCTTAGAAATCAGCATGGTAGAAAATCATCAGCCATGAAGCGTGTGTAGGCTTGTTTATGTGACTTTGTGCGGGATGAAGTTTTTTTTTTTTCAAAAACGCTCTGAAACAGTTATATTTTTGAATTCAAGCTTAAAACAGATTGAAAAAACATGTATAAATAAAAATATACCAGTTAAATGATGAGCGATGCTTTTAAATGGGAAAATAGGCTTTCTTTAGTAGAAAAGAGATATAAAGCAAAAAACTCTTAGCTTAGAGTTTTATCTAATGATTTGTTTAACATTTCAGAGATAACGTAAGAAATATATTACTTAAGACCTGAACTAAAAAATAAGTTATATTTCTACCCGTTCTTTAAATATTGAGATTCAACTGAAAAATAGCACAAGTTTCAAATATTAGGAGATATGGATTCCATACCTCATAACGCTATGAAAGCCAGTTCTTTTCTTAAACTTTTCAAACAACCCATGGCTTGCCTGAAGTTCTTCTTCATCCATTCAGGATCCCGGTATCTCCTTAATAAGGTGGAGAACATTAGTTTTACCTTCTCACAAATTTTGTTTTCCTTAATAGAGTCATCTCGCATTTGTTTCACGTTGATCCATGTAAGAAGTAATCTTTCAACACGGTCGAGAGTACGTGGCTGTTACGAAGAAATTCTGGTGACACCCTCTAAAGAATCAATCTTCTTAATTATATTCTTGATTTTAGGATTGTGCATATCGTATTGATATAGTCCACTTATATGCACGTATTAAGCTACTTACTCTTACAATCCGTTCTTTCTTCTTCATGATTTGACTTTTGATTTATAAGATTATTTTTTTTTTCTTTTACTTTCAGCTACTTGTGGAATTGTCTTTGGGGACAAATATGTAAATATGCTTAAATTCGACACTAAAACTTTCACTATATTGAGTCTGGGTGCAAATATAATAAGCAATAATAAGAGGTTTAGCATGGAAACTTTTATCAAGGAGCCTTTTATCATGGAACGAAGGTTGAACGACAGTTTTTGACATTAACGAATTGTCACTGCCAACATACCAGATTGCTTCTTTGAATATTGTTTGTCTGTCTAAATAGTGTTGTAATATCCAGGGTTAAAACGGAGCTCTTATATTATTGAAATACTTTTTCTCATATTACAATGTGAAATCATGACACTCATTAAAGTGAATTATTTTTTGTTTCGACAATTCAATGAACTATACCTTTCCGATTTCCGGTTTTAATCTGAAAAAGAAAATCAAAATATCAACAAATAAGCCCTAAATACATACAAAGGGAAATAAGGAAAATCCTGTGTGTGACGCCTGATGCCTTCTCATCAGCATTCGTCAAAAGAACCATTTTTTCACTATGATTTACCCCTAATGCGAAGGGTTAGTTATGAGAGGTGCTCATTAAATAATATTTTATTTTTCGCTTTTTAAAATTTATAAGAAAAATGTTTATCTTCAATAATGCAGTTTCTGGGATATTTCAATATATCCAAAATTGTAATTATATTTTTAAGTTCTTTTGCAAAAATAGTGATAAAAATTTCGCTAAAAGAGGAACATTTTAAAATAAAATGCTAAAATTATCACAATTATATATATACATAATTTATGTTAAGTGTTAACAACTAAGAATGAATATCTGCATATTTTCACTTGATGGCACCACAAATAATTAAGATGGCCCTATCAACGCGAATCCAATTTCTCTATATTGAGTCTGGGTGCAAATATAATAAGCAATAATAAGAGGTGTAGCATGAAAACGAATCCAACGCCCTACCAACCAGGCTATCCCGGCCTGGTTGGTAGAGCGTTGGATTCGCGTCCCTTGGGTTGCGAGTTCGAAACCAGCCGGCCGAAGATCCCCGCGTGTGTGGTGTCTGATGCGTGTATAAATCTGATGTGGTCACATAGCCCTCCATGTCCAGAGTAATGCCACTGGGGGTACTGGATTAGGGGTGATCGTTCTCTGATTCAGGTCTCAATTACGATCTGTGAATGAATGAATGAAATGCATGAATGAAGTCCACCTTGTAAAAAAGGTTGTGACGTGTGTGTAGCTATGTCGTACTCATGGCACTAAATGTCGCTATTCTGAAAACAAGACACGTACCCTTGGCTTAATCCACAAATGACGTCTTAAAGTCAGTGGGCTTGTCTAGGAGAAGTGCCATTTGAAATAACAACAAATAATAATTAAGTCATTAAAATTTTTCCTTAAATAATAAAATTGTAAAATTTATATTTCTTTATAAAGATTTATTAATTAAATAAATAAAAAAACATGAAACCCTTTTAGTATAGAAATTCAAAAAAATTTATAATAGAAAATAAATAATTATGTGTAACTCTAATAAACAATAATCGAAAATTGAGCACTTCAAATGCGCTGTTAAGTATGTAAGCAATAATCTATGTTAAATTCACATATTTATATGAAAGCCTTATTGTAAATCACTTATAATTTTTAAAAAATTCAATTTGTTGGGAAGTGAGATTATGTATATAACTCTTTGGCTGAATACACTTTTTCATCAATGTTTTCTTTTTAGTTTTTATACAGGCATTATTTCATAACAAAGAAATCTACAAAAAAAGCAGACATTTTTTTTCGTATAGATGAATTTCTCAGAAATATAACTAAAAATTATTTTCTTGTTCCCCATTAACTTCAATTCATATTTCTCCTCGTATTCATTGATCCGGATTTTGTTACTCCGAAAATGAAAACATACCTTCACTATTAAATTCTGAGAGAAAATCTACACATTATTCTTAATCGTCATCTGGCGCTCCACATTCCTAGATAATGTGAATTAAAGTGTATCAGTAGTTAACTCTTCCGTTGGAATGCACGCTTTGTTTACCACGTCACATATTCCTGGAGCAGGGAATTTATTAGACTGATGGCATCAAATAACTATACTAATTGAGTTTTCATAATCCCTGAATTGCGTTGCATTTCAGTGCATAGCTGAGTAAAAGATTTGCTTCTATCATTCCAGACTCATCCAAATGATAATTAAAAGTTAGTAAGTTCTAACGTGTATTTTCTGGCCCTCAAAATTAATGAAGATTGAATTGCAAGAAAATAACTGAACATTTAGAATCATGGATAGGTGTTATGTAAGGGAGAAAATAAATAAAGTACTTTTGGTGAAATGAAAATCATGACAAATCAATTTGAAAAAATTTTTAGCTTTAGAGGATTGGTTTACGATGATGGCAAATTTAGATTTTTAAAAAAATATGCGGCATTTAAAAGGAAAATGAATAAAGGAAGTGTGGGATGAAATAAAATTAATTATATTTATATTTGAAATCATTTTATTCTTGAAATTCTTAGCAATATTTTGAGACTATTATTCTCGCAAATTATTAAATTCTTAGCAATTTTTTCAGAATTTTAGATTAGTAAAAATCGTATAATAACGTCTAGATAGTTAAAGAAATAAAAATCGTCGAGTAAATAAATTTAAGTTCTTTACTATTACAATATTACTATTACAACTGAACTTTCCTCTCTTCAACTTGTATACTTTCACAGCTTTTATTCATTATATTTATTTTTCGTTTAATAAGAACTAGATTACGTATAAAATATATATTTAATGTGAACTTTTTAGCTTTCAGGAACAAAAGATTTCCATCATTTATATGTGAAAGGAATAAAAATTAAGTGAAATTTTGATAACTTTAAACTATATCTCACGAATAGATTATCTCATAAAAATAAATTTGCATTAAGTTACAACTACATTCTTACTAAAACCAATTTAATTTCCATACAATATTTTCTTTATATTTAACTTTTTTTAAATTTAATTTAATTCATAATTTATAATAATGTTTTTATTGCAATGATAATATTAAGTTTTCGTTTGTTAGTCCATTAAACGATTCATTTAGATAGAAATAATTAATTTTAAAAAATAAGATAAAGATCTGCTTTCGTTGGACATCAAGTTTCAAGCAAGAATTTTTTGATCAGTTTTATCGAGTAGTCCATATTCTTTTTAATTTCTCACAAGAATTTAAAATAGGCTGATTACATAAAATTCATTATTAGCAGACTTGACAAAATAATATCATAAAATATTAAATTAATGCAATCCAGATTAATAATTTAGCAACCAGGAAATCCAATATTCCGATCAGGTAAACTATATTAGTTCAATTTGAATATGTTTAAAATTCCCTTTAATCTGAATTTTTGATTGAATATTGTAAATATACGTAATGAAGATTTGTATTCGAGAAAAACAAAATATTTCCTCTATAATACCTAAATGCGCATTTGCGTCTTTTATTCGGAAAGTGGCAAATACAAATAAAGAATTTCTCATGTGTTTACCGAATACAGTCCAGCATAATTTACATTTTTCAATAAACAAATCGAAACAAAAATAAAAACAAGATTTACATTCTCGTTTTCTACCTTTACTTTAAAAGAAAAATTGTATTCCTATTTTACTCTGAGTTCTCTTGGTAAATAACACATTTTTTTTCCGTTCAAGCCCACGAGACGTCATATCAATGTCAGTTAACATTTCCATACGATGTTTAGAACTATCGGAAAGAAAGGAAGCTCAACATATGGTAAACAAATTTGGATAAAATAAATCGTTTGCATTGCTTTTTATTGAGTTTTCAAGAATGAAGAAAAGGCAATACATGTGATGAGTTATAAAATTTTAGTTATGATAAAGAGAATAGAATAATGGGAAAACATTTTACACATTTATTAGGACAGGATTTCAAATCTAATTAATGATATAACATAAATGCGGGAAAGTCGTGGTTGGAATTTCAAAAGGAATCATCAGATTTATCTTTCGAAATGGTCTTATATTTTAAATTTAAAATGCCATTACATTGTTTCTGTTTTTAAAACTCTCAGTTGCGATCCTAAGTAGGGTAGTGTGATTGTGTTTTTCTTTTAAGTAGAAAAATTACTTTTTTTATAAACTTCAGAATTTGAAAGCAAAATCATTTTTGCTTGAACCATTTTACAATTGTCTTACAATTCACGATTTATCAAATTGAAAAAAAGTTATAAAAATGATTATCAATATATGTTATGTTTTGCAAAAATATTTAATTGCTATTTTAATGTGATTAGAGTAATAAGCTGGATTTCGACTAATTTATGGTTATAGTTAAAGAAAAAAATTTCAGACACACATATATTTCCCAATGCATTTTTATTCTTGTTGGGAAAGAAGAAAAAAAATTTAAGACATTTTAGAATAATAACTTTTTAGCATTTAAATTAGAAAATATATATGTTGAATAATTGTGTAAATATTGGATACATCTCTTATAACATTTCGTTTATATATATTATATTCATGAGAAATAACTCTAATGAAAGTTATAAAAGTCGATACACATAAACTTGTTTCTCAAAAACCAAAATTCAAATAATTTCATTCAAATCACTTTTTTCTTAATCTTCTATGGTATACAACTCATACTATAGCAAGCTTTGTATATTTTTATTCATTAGCTAGACAAACGAATAACTGGTTTATAAAAAATACGAACTCAACGTATTCATATCCATATTTAATAACAATTGCATCCATTCATGTATTTCTAATAACATTAAACATTTATAATATCCTTAAGAAACCATATCAAGCGAAGTCAACTCCCACTTTTGCAACAAACAACACTGAAGCCTCATTATTATGCAGCCTTTGGAATTATACTCCAATTGCTCATTTAATGAATTATGTTACACTCAAAATGAAAACATTCATTTGTCATTTAATAAACAGTGAGAAGAATTCTATGCCTTATTCCTAACCCATAATAAACTGTCTGCATTCCTAGCTAATGCGGATTAGAGAGTGTCAGTGGTAATATCTTCCATTCGGAATGCCAACATTGTTTACTAAATCATAAATTTTCAGTTTAATTTATGGCTGCAGATAGTTGCATTCGCAAGAGAGTTTTCATAATCTTTGAATTTTGAATATTATGACATTTGATATAAAATGATTCTGTATCTGTGAGTTATTTAATCTGATATTATGCAATAAATATTTTCAAAAGTTGTACTGTGTAGCAATGCTTTATTTTTCACTTCGATATCAATTTGGAAGGAACTGAACGTATCAAATAAACAAACGCATTTAGTGTCTTAAATATGAAAAAATGTAAAAAGAGAGAACTAAAAGGAAAATGATTGAGTATCAGAATAAAAGATTTAGAAGCTTTGAAAAACGAGCTCGAATTTTTAAATATACAGTTTATCATTAATTTGATTAATACAGTATGAAGATCCTGAAATTATGTTAGAAATCAGCATAACAAAAAATTATGAGCCATGACACATTTCTTTAAAATAAAATAAAATAGAATGTTTAAATATTTTGAACTTTTAAATCTGAATATGCTCAAACGCTGCGATTTCTCCTCAAATACCTTTTCCCCTTCATAAATTTGATTACATAGTAGTTAAATTATTATATATACAGTTTGGACTTTTTAGATACTGATCATTTCTAGAATAAATTAATCATTAAATTAATAACTAATTTATTTAAATAAATGCGTTGCTTTACCTCATAGTAGACGCACTGTGTGAGATACAGCTTCCTTTCTTGTGTAGAGCATTGCTTAAAAATAATTATCTTAACATGTAAGGTATTTTTTACAAATGAGATTTCAATATTCATGTTTTGTAAGGCGTTGTTTTCTCAATGACGTTGTTCTATCAATGCACCCTTTTATAATTTGGGAATTGAGTGCAATAAAATGTATGTGCTTCTAAATGTGTGAATTGTGAGCAATAAAATGTGTGCGTTTCCCAATGTGTGAATGAGTGCAATAAAATATGTGCTTTTCCCAATGTGTGAATGAGTGTAATAAAATGTTTCTGTTTCCCAATATGTAAATGAGTGCAATTATGCGTTTCCTCAATGATGTTATTTTTCCAGTGCATGCATGCTTCGAAACTCGTTTTTTGCATACTCAAAAATATAAGTATTATCCTCTTTCTTCCGTTAACATAAAACTTGTAGACCTTGAGAAAGGCCCTGAACTCCACTGCGATCATATTTCTGTTTTCCAGAATCCTGCGCATGAGCGCTTTGTGCTTCTTAGTGTCTTAGTATAAAACACTACATGCAGTTTTGAAGCCCTTTTTACGAGTAATTGAAATTAAAATTTGACGTAAAACGTTTTAAATAGCTCACGAGTCAAATTTCATTTATCTGATTCATAGCTGTTTATTATTTATCGCGTTTACTAACATATGAATATACGGAACTACAGGCGGTCAATCTGTTGAAAGTTGCTATTTAGTTCCAAATTTATTACGAACATACCCTATAGGTTCTACAAATATCAAACTCTTTGAAATTTGTGATTTTCCTTTTCACTTGCACTGAAGCAGCCAAATAGAAAGTAATTCTTTTAAATAACTTTCGTTCAAAATTTGGCAGAAATCCTCGCTTTTGATGTAAGTACTACACATTGAAGTATACTCTTTGAATTCGGAGCATTTATAATGGTTGTGCTCTAGGATAAACAGATACAAAATGTGTTATTGTTCTAAAGAGTACAGATTCTTCAACATCTCGAGATAAAAGTTTTGACGATTATATTATCACTCTCTTTATATACGTAATATACAAAAATTAAAAAATAAATCTGCAACATATTTTTTTTTCCATAAAATTAAAATTTCACATTATTTACATTAAAAAATAATTGTTCATTTCAATATTATTAGCAGTTTTGTTTATTTAAAAAATATTAACGCAAAAAAAAAGAAAATTAAATTTTAGACACAAGCATTTTCTTGAAATAGCAACTATTTTTTCTGTCAAAAATAAAGATGTGAACAAAAAAGGGGGAAAAGACGGGGTTTCTTTCCTTGGCATATTTCTTTCGCAAATATTAAAATTGCTCTATTGTTTTTTATAGTTTCTGGTAGCTGTTAATAAAGATATTCATTTTTGGCGGTACTTGTTAAATTTTCATTGACAAGTGAAGTTATTTCCCTCCCCTTAAGCGACTACATTGATATCAGGTTTAGTTTTAAAGCAGATAAATTAAAGAAACTTGGACTATATTTCGAAATATCATCAAGGATAGGTTTTTAGTCCCTTACAAGAAGTGTAGAGCAGCCATTCCTGTGCAGTTCAAGTAGCATACTTAACACTAGTATTTTGCTGAAAGATATATGATCTCCAAAATTTTAACTATGCGAAAACTATAACAAAGCTTTCAAATTATTTCTAAATAAGCTTTGAAATTATTCAAGCTGGTTATATCAATTCATTTACTCCTTGATTATAACAAAATGGTTTTGTCTAACAGTCTACATTCTGTAACTTTAGATTTTATATAAATTTATTAGCCAATAAATAAAGCTTGCATGACTCATTATTAAAAATAAGTACTTAAAAATTCCATTTATTTGAACAGGATTTCTCATTCTGAGTACCATAAAATGAGTAAGAACATCCGTGTCTGGGTAGTGGGTATTCTGCCAGCTGTACAATTAATTCATTACGTGAAAATTGTCTCTCATCCAACCATAACATATTTACAAGTAACGCTGATTGATTCTAAATGACACATAAAAGCATTGCAACATATTTAACTTCTTCTATTTCTTATGATATGTTCTGTTTATAGTGTCCGCAAAGCTGTAGGCTGGTACCAAAGAATATTTGAATCACTAAATATTTTTTGAATTCGTCTTTTTGAGAAGTATAGAGCTCTTCCATGGCGTCATCATTTTGAAAATCGAGACTAAATAAATATGTCGTTTTGAATTCTATTTTCATCATTAATTTATAAAACGTATCTTTTCATAAACCGAGAATGCTGTTAATATTGAAGTTTACATATTTCTTATGTCTCATAAAGGTTTTGAGACAATATTCTGATGAAACCGAGGAAGAAGAGATCTGTAGTAAAGGGAAAAGAGAGAAGACGTAAAGGACTGGACATTTGTAACTTGTGTAAATAACTTGCAATGGGAAATAAAATATATTATCTTTTATCAAAGCGTTTAGCATATCATTAGTTTTCAAGGATAAAATTCCTTTATTAGGACAATTTATATATCGTTACAAATTTGTAATATTCATTGCAGTAAGTCTTGTCATAAGGAAAATAGTTTTACAGATAGATTTGATAAATGTCTAGTCACTAATTCCGGTAATGCTGACAAATTTGTCGACCATTTGGCGATAAAAACGAAAGTCCTAAAACAACTGGAATTTTGGCGATATATCAGTAAGGAACGGGACACGATTTCTTTTTAGAAGGTCCTTTTTCTTATCACAGAAAATAGAAAGGAAGAAGAAAAAGCCGAAATCGGACAATCGTGAATCATTGAAAGCAGCAGACGAGTCAAGAGTTGTGAGTAGTTGAACAAAGTCTCTCTCCTGCGAGTCTGTTTGAATGCTTTGAGCTATTACGGTTATTTATAGTTGTTGTTTACTGTAAGTGATAATTGTGTGTACCCTTCGATTGAGTTTTGTTACCTATGCATTGTTGCTTTAACGTAGAATAAATTAACTATTATTGAATTTTTAACTTTTGTCTAATATACTGGAATCTTTTCACCGTACACGCCACAGCCTTGTTCGATTTTCAATAAAAATATTGATTTAAAATATCAATGGCTTACTTTATAAATGTCACCAAACAGTATAATAACCAGTTATCCAGTTCTCATAAAATAACAAAAGAGGGACTAATTTAAGAGGACAGATACAACACATTTTAATGAGTTTCAGAACATATGCGCTTTCATACCCAGAATAAGTGATCTTAATTTAAATAAAGAATTGGACAAGATAGTTATTACAATAAGTCTGAAGGATTAATTTAGACCTCGCATCAAGTTATGCGTAACTTAGAAATAGAAAACTATGTTCATTACTTCATTCGTTATAATATATGAACACAGTTTGAAAATTCTAGGTAATATTGTTATTAATTATCAGGACTCGTAATCGCTATAGTAATTTCTCTATTATATAATGATTATACTAACTTCATTGTTTTTCCAAATAAAGAAATCTGCAAACAAAGAATGTTTTAGCTTTATTAGAATACAACTGCTGAATCATGTTATTTGAAGGAAATAAACATGTCAGTATCACATTATGTCAGAAAGCTGAAATATATTAATATAATTAAGCATCGATAACTCAAGCATAAGTCTTACAATTTCTGTAGATCTTTTGCCTTGTGAATTGATTAATGCGTCAAATACTTCAAAACTGAATGTTTAAAACTGAATATATGAACACAGTTTGAAAATTCTAGGTAATATTGTTATTAATTATCAGGACTCATAATCGCTATAGTAATTTCTCTATTATATAATGACTATACTAACTTCATTGTTTTTCCAAATAAAGAAATTTGCAAACAAAGAATGTTTTAGCTTTATTAGAATACAGCTACTGAATCATGTTATTTGAAGGAAATAAACATGTCAGTGTCACATTATGTCAGAAAGCTGAAATATATTAATATAATTAAGCATCGATAACTCCAGCATAAGTCTTACAATTTCTGTAGATCTTTTGCCTTGTGAATTGATTAATGCGTCAAATACTTCAAAAATGAATGTTTAAAACATGGTTAATAAGAGATATACTGCAAAATTTTAATCTTAATTATAATCCATTCCGAAGTAATGAATTGAAAACTATATGCTTTGGGAAATAGAAAAGTGATAATATCTGTAAATTAATTTTGCAAAATTACTATTAAATTAATGTGTTTTATTAATCAATGCGAAATAGAGCCTATTTCGAATAAAATTTAATAACAACATTATAAAAAGGAGTAATATTAATTCATTTACAATATTTCAGGTATCAAACATTTTAAAATATGTTAATAGAATTCAATAACGGAAATTTAAAAGGAGCTAATTTTTTTGCATGATTCAATCATTATAATGACTTAAGAGTCTAGGATAATAGATGGAAGTGGTATGATTAATGAAGGCCTTAATTAATAGCATAGTAGCAGAATTCACAGTTAATACATAAATATTAATGAGATGAATTTCTTATATAATATAGTTACCCATTTCAGACTTCTAAAATTTCGAAGAAGTATATTGCAATTAAAATAATCTAATTTCAGTGCAGAGTATAACGATTTTTATCATTACACTCATGAATTTTTATTATTATTGTAGTTTTCATTATTATTGTATCAACTATAATATGAATAGCTTTATGTTCTCAGTATGTCTCGAAGTTTTAGATTTCTTAGTATGATCTTCATACTCTAAATCTTATTTTCTGGTGATAGCTAAATATTTATCCAAATGAATTCTACTAACATGCAATCTCAAATTAAAGTTATTTACTTTATGAGCAGAAATGTATTGAATCAATGAACATAAAATGTTCGCGCCATTTAATTCTCTTTTCGTTCCGGAGTATATGTCCACTTCTAGTTGTTTATAAAATGGCTATTGAATCATGGTTAGTGTGGATTCCCTGCGTGATAATCTTGTTATTATACTGAATTTTCATTTTATATCTTTTTTCGTTTAAAGAGGAATTATATGCATAAGATTCTTCAGGTAATTTTGTGAATGCCATAAATCAAGAAGTTTTAATAATTTGCCTTCAAATAATACATTTGGATTATTATATGCTACTTCAAAACGTAATAGTAATCGGAACATAAAATATTTATGAAATAAACGACTAATTTTTTCTTAATAAAAATATTTTTTTATAAATTTACTTATGACTTTTATGCATTAATTTTGCTTTAAGATCTAAATTTAATTTTTGTATTCAGATTTAAAAGCATATCATTTTTATGCAGTATTGTTTAAATATTCAATATCGCTAATGAAAGACAATTATAAATATCTAAATGTGCACTTTTTCCGCACGGCAGAATATTTTCTGTCAATATACCTAAAATCAAATTTGTCTGCATCAGAAGGTATTCATCAAACCTAAATAGAAATTCATTTGTGCCTTTTTCTGAGTACCATTCATCATTGTATATATGCAATTATATCATTCGAAAGTTATCCAATAAAAATAAAAAATGAAACACGATTTCAATTTTAAGTCTGATTTTGCTTTTAACCGGAAATATTATTTCTTCTTTTGTTTGCTGGGGAATACCGAGTCGGCAAATAACTCACCATTGAAGCGCAGAAAACGTCGTGTAAACATCAGTTTACATTTTAACTGTATGCTGAGAGCTTTAGGAGAGAAAAGAGAGCTTAACGCCTGGTTAAATAAATTTCAAGCAAAGATATCTTGCTTTTGCATTCGAAGCAATTCTTTGGAAGAAATAAGAACCATTCCTTAGACATTTGATATCAAAACGATTTCGATTCACAAAAGTAACAATTCTGATGGATTTTATTTAGCCATCGATAAAGAACGAATTTTTCAAAATAAAATAAAAAGGTATTGCACATAAAATGAAACAGTTTACAAATATATCATAGTAATAGAATTCAAATGCAGATGCTCTTGCAAAAATCCGTAACCGATATGGTTAGAATTTACCCAAATAATTGAATGTATATTTTTATTTATATGTTGAATCTTATTTTAATTTATGCCGAGTTGAATCTTATTTTGATTTTGATTTATATCATTTATTTTCTTGAATCAATTGTTCTAAATTTTTGAATTAAGATCTGAATTTCGGCCTTATTTTGTAACACAAACACAATTAGTTTTATTACGGCTTTTTATAAGTATAAGCAAACAGCTATTTCACTACTTTGAATCAAGTTTATCAAATTAAAAATTCCTTTAGAAGATTATTAGCACTTGATATATATATTTTAATAAAACATCTGAGTTTGTTTACCTAATAATTCTTATATTTTGTTTTCCGGAAAAAAGGGGAAGAATAATATCATTGAAAAATTTTTTCCCAAAAAGAACAAAAAAAAAAGCGTTACAAAAATTTTTTTGAAAGAATTTCTTTAGAATTGAATCTAGTTTTATATAATTATGACCTTTTTCCAAGAATATGCAATTTAATGTTTCTAAGTATGCCAATGCGGAGTTATTGATGTTTTGGTATTCAATAGCTAATAAAATCTTCATCAGCTGTACATCTAATTTGATAGCATGTAAAGTTCGTCACAAAATAAAAATCTATGAGTTTAAATATGTTCCTTTTATATCAAACCATAAGAAATTTCCATTTTTATTCAAGGTCACAACATACATACACTTTTGTGTGCGTGCAATACCGAGATAAGGAGTTCAATGGTATAAAAACTTCTCTTATTTGCTCGATAGCAACTGCAATCTTCTCACCGATGATATTTCTAAATCACCAAATTCTTGCATGTTGAAGAAAAAGAAAAATTACGAAATTCATCGAACAACTACCATTTACATAAGCGGAAATCTTTTAGAATTGGGGGGGGGGGTCTTTTCAATCTTACTTGCGATTATTTTGTGATGTAAATTTTTGAACTTGAACTATCTCAAATAAAATAAGATTCTTTCTTTTTTCATCTACTTGCTGAAATTTTAGATGACATTTTTTGCTCATACTTCCAGCTTTGATATATTAGTACGTATTTCCTTTAGAATATATTTTAAATATTTCAGAACATTTTGAGATTCCCATTTTCTTATTCCATGTTCTTATGACTATGGCATATTCATTTAGGCTAGATTACAAGATTATAAGCTATTAATAGAATTCTACTAAGTTATTAATGAAATTAAAAGATATATTCTAGAAAAAATATAGTTAAAACGTCAAAAAAAAATTTTTTTTTATGATTACGAAAGTTATCATATTTACAACCTCGTTGTGAAAAATGCTATAGTTTAGAAAATTCGAAACATTTATGCATCGTTCAGAATCATTTGATAAATAAAAAATTTGAACAATATTGAGTTAAGAAGAGGAAAAGAAATTTTTCTTGAAAAACTATAAACGAAATTCACACGTTTAGTTCTTTATTTTAAATTTTGGTTCACTGTTTAAAATTCTACATGAGAGCCTGTGACCTATGTAAACTGAATCATATTGAATTAAATGCTTCTCAAAGAAATACTATGAATTATTATGTAAATATCTTGAGTTTGGAATGAAAAAAATTGAAGAGTTGATTTTACTTAACAACTAATTATAGAATGGAATAATAATTTTCTTTTAAAGAAAAGGCATCATATGATAATTTGATTCCTGTTTTCGTTTTTATTTCTATTTCGGACACTTCAAGTGAATTGCATGTATAAAGTATGAATATACTCATTGAAATAAATGAATTATTCTTTATTATTTTTATATTTTTTATATGAAGAAAATAGTGGTTTTAGAAAATTTTAAAATGAATTTACACTACATTATAGAATTTTTTTATGGATAATGATCGATTTTTATTAAGTTTGCAAATTGCATATGAATGTTTTCGATGCTAATATACTGATAAATATTTTAGATCAATGAAAACAATTTAATATTTAACTATGAAAATGCTGGCATCGAAAATTCATAATTTCCGCCAATGCGTAGAACTCAACTCAACCAAAATACAAGTCAAAATTTTATCCTAGAAATCTTTAGTGATGCTGGCGCAGCATCCTGTGACTGGATGTTCTGATTAAAATCATATAGCACAATGTATGATTGCCTAATTAAAAAAAGTAAAATTTCCGATACTGCATAATATATAAACCTGAGGTTTCTTTGTCATGCATAGTTCAAAAAACACCAATTCTTGTAAATAAATGCTAATTTACATTATATATAATTTAATCTTCCTTGATTAAAAAATTCTGATATCAGACATGAAAATTTTGTAAGGAAACTACAAATGTGGAAGAATGGATTTAGTTCTAAAGAAACAAGATGTTTTTGAATTCTAAATCCTATATTCTAACAAATTTCATTAAGAATCATGAACAAGTAATCCTAAGCCTTTAATAAACATATTGGGGAAATAATTCAATATTGTTAAAAACATCAAGTCTATATTTAGTACTTAAATATGATTCCATAAATTGATTCTTGTTTTAAGACTTAATTAAGATTTATTGATTGAGTTTTTAAGAGCATTTAAAATTTTAATGAAATGAGTAGGCGTGAAATTTCATCTATGTGTTATTCATCAAGTGTAAACACAGTCATTTTATTCAAACAATGAAAAGGGAATTCTTATATTGAGTTGCATTGGAAGGCAGGTGCGCAAATTTCTTAATATTGTATTATTTTTAACAATTCTTTTAATATGGTTCAAAGAATCTTGAAATAAATTCGTTCTGATTGTACCAACTTCTATGTCTTATTCTGGAAATAAGTTATAGAATTTGCAATTCAAGATATATTAACAATAGGATTGAAACCTTCTGTTTTAATTATTCTCTGTTAACTATTCCTAAAACACCCATTGCTGTTTAAAGTATTTGAATAATCAATACACTAATCAGTACTCGAAAGCAAAGATCTATAGAAATGAGATGAATTATGCAATGCTTACAGGATTAGTATTTGAGTTTTTTTTCCAGTTAATTAGGCAACTTCCCGACGCCATCTCGTATTTGTTTAGACAGGTTGTTTCTATTAGTGAGATTCAAATTTGCACTTTAATCAGTGTTGTTACTTTTGTTGTTTGGTAATCTTAGTTAAAAGAATCAAAGAAAATTAATTCTTGCAAATAGATTAGATTTAGACTATAGAAGTCCACTTGTGGTGAAAACTGCATTAAATAAGTAAAATGAATTAATCGACGCTTCTTGGAACACTTATGAGACACATCACTTTATGATCTAAGAACATATTTAATTCAAATGCTATTTGTTGTACAAATGTTTGCGAATTTTATTAAGTTTTCCTTCGTTTTGGATGGGGCGCATTCTTAGAACTCAAATTAATTTAAGATACCAAATTTGATATTTTTTGGTCTACCATACTTTAAAATTACATTCATAAAAAGAAATTATTTGAATAAATTAAATATAACTTCCAAACAAACTGCCACTTTTTGTTCATACCAGCAAGAGTACCTTCCCCCCTCCAAATCTTTCTTGCATGCTCTCTAACAAACTTGTCATGCCAGAGAACGCCTTGCATGGAATTGGCATACAATAGTTATTAAATATTAACTTTTGGAGTTAATTTAGCATCGAATCATCTTTCAGGCGATTAATCCCTGGCATGCGTTAATAGTATCTTAAAATTGAATTTGTATTTTAGACATGTTTATTTCAAACGGACGAAGCAAAAATTTGGCACACAATTATACTTGTAGTCGCAAACTCCCCCGCCAAATTTGATATATTTTCATTGTGTTTTAGAATTATCATGTTTATATGTTTTTGAAAAAACAGACCGGCAGACATACAACTAAAGATGAATTTTGGCTGAAACTTTGATAAGTTATATCTGTCTATTGAATGTTAAATCTGTCTATTGAATGTTAAATCTGTCTATTGAATTTTATTTATCTAGTTCTCTTCGTTTTGTAATTATCGAGTTAACTTATATTCGAGCAGTCGGACAGACGAGCTTTCTTCGAACAGATTTACTCAAAATTTGACAGAAATCTGCAAATTTGGTGTAAAAGCCGAGTATCAAATTTCAATATCAACAATGACTTTACAGGAAATCGCATAATTGATTTATCGATTTTATTTAATATATTTTCTTTACTTTGCTGTTCTGATTGCAAGGACAGTTAGGACATACAGGGAAAGGAAAGTTAACCGACAACTTTATTGACAGACTACAAAACTATTATGAAATTGCCATTTGCAGTAATGTGGGAAATCTGGAAAAATGTAAAGTACCGCCATTGCTTCCTTTTTTCACTGCTGTTCCGACACCAATAATCCAATGCATTGCCAGTGCCTTGAAGAACCAGATAGTTGGTGTAAATTTCAGAGAGCCAAATTTTCAGGTATATAACTTCAGGAAAAGAAACCAAGCCTAACATCTACCATTCTAAATAAAATAAATGTAGCATATATGGAACTGTGTGATCAAAATTTATTGCAGAAATGCCTGCATGGAAAAACACAGAACTATAATGAAAGGTTTAACGGTGTATTGTGGAATGTTGTGCCCAAAAAAAACAGTTGTTGAATTGTAAACTCTTCGTTTAGGCACTTATATTGCTGTTTTAATTTACAATTCTGGACCAATTACCAGTTTTTGAGAAATTATGTGTACCTATAGAACTAGAACAAGTGAAAGGCTTCATCATCATTGATGATAACAGAGTAGCCGATTCGATACGACATTTTTCAGCTTCAGTAAAATTTTCCAGGAAAGAAGTAAGTGCAGTTAAAAATAATAAATCTGTAAAGGATGATATAAAGGAAGGTTCAACTTATAAATCAGGAGAGTTTTAGACATATTTAAAAATAATAATTTTGCTTTTTTTTTAAATATAAACTTTAAAAGCATTTTCTGAAGAATTTAATTTTTGCACTTTATCGATTACCGTAAACACAATATCTCCAAATGTTCTGAATATATTCTTATGAAATTATGTAGAATTGTTTTATACATTATTTTGAATGCTCTGAACTAAAAACTAAGATATAAATGCAATTTTAGACATTTTGCAGTTATTCATAGACAAACTGGGCAAATTTTTTTTTCAAAAATCCTTGTTTATATAATTGTTTTAGCCATATCTCAACATACATTCAATATATTCAAAACATTTTAGTTCAAAATATACATATTGGTTATTACAATGCTCTACTGAAATATTTTTAACATCTGCTTGGAATTTTTTTTCTCTACGACTCTTAGTGTAACAGCTTATTTATTTATTTTTTTTCTCAACAATTGTCCTTTTTTTTTCAAAATGTTATAAAAATATTTTTATTTTATTTTTGAATATTTTTCCTTATTCTGTTACATATTCAAACTAAACCTAGAATAAAAACATGCATTTGAAGTATATTTAGAAAAATAGGTCCCGAATCCCGTCGGACAAAAAAATTATAGCTTTCATTCGAAATATCAATTGAAATGATATTGTTCTTAATTTCATTCCTTCTGATACCTACAATATTCGGATATATATCTTCTGGTTTCGAATGTTCAAGCATTCAATCATGGTAAAATTTCAATTTAGAGGATTGATGTGATGTTTTATTTTAATCACTCCTTAGTTGATTGTAGAATATTTAACAAACGTACCAGAGACCTTCACACATCAGAGTATGGCAATATTCTAGATATTTTTGACTATAATTTAATCAAATCAACTTCACACTTTAGAAATTTATGGCTTGTCAAGTAATGAGAAAGTTCAAATTAATTTATTTAAATTGCTGACACCATTTAATTCGCATTAGTTTATGAAGCACGCAGTCAGTAGTAAAGAAAAATAAGGTTGACAATCCATTTGATTATTATTAAAGCATAAAAGATAATTTTCGTTTTGAAAATAATATTTAAATATTTATGATTTCTTTTTCATTATTTTTTACCTAATTATGAAAGTTGAATTAATTTTTTTCAATTAATTAAATAATTAATTTTATTAAAATTTCTATTTTATTATATTTACTAAATACTAATTTTTTTAATAAAAACTTCTTTTTCTCTAAAAAATTAATTTAATTTTTAAAAATTTCACTAAAAAATTAATATAACTTAAAGTTTCTAATTCGCATTTTTTTTGTTTAATTACGAGATTGAGATTGAGATTATGAGAGACGATAAAAATTGATTTTTTTTGTTTCATTGCCAACAGGTTTGTTTTAATTTAAATTTCGAATATTATATGTACTTTTATGCAAGAAATATGAAAAGGCTTTAAACATTACAATTCGAAACAAGCATACATATATAAAGATGTATATGTGATATTGATAAGTTATATATATCTTAGGGTTGTAGAAAGTGAATACGGAAATGTTATATAATTGACATTAATATCAGTGGAAAACATTTTTTTAGAAATAAACTTAAATCAGGATAACATTCGTTAGATCTCAGAGGGGTAATTGTATAATATACTTTTAGATGGAAGATTTAGGTCTCAGTTTTGGATGAATAAGATTTTAGTCTCCATTAATGTAATTTAATTTCTAATTTATATTCTTATTATTCTTATAAGTAATTTTCATATTTATATGTCAATATATTTTATTTTATTGAGATAATTAGTTTGTTAAGTTTTTTTCTTCTATTTCTAGTAAGCAAATGTATATAAAACACCTTTTCAAATCAATTTCCAACATCAAAACATCAGTTAAAAAAAAGTCTTTTATTTCCTTCGATTAATAATTTTTTAACTACTAGTTTTCTTTAATTTCTTTAAAGTTTTGCAATTTAAAAAAAATTCATCAAAAAATTAATATAAGGAGAAAACTGTTTAAAAATATTATATGAGTAATTCTAATAAGTACAGCTTTTCGGTTTCTCAAACTGATTTTCAATTTCATTTTTACAAAGTAATTCCAATTTTAAAATATTTTTCAAACTAATGCAAAATATGAGAATTTCCTAAGAATAGATTATTTCCTGCTTCATATGTTTGCTATTATATAATATGAATTCCTTCGATTTTACAGGACAATATTCTCTTTTTTTATTTTTATGTCTCTTTGTATTATTTGTATAGTTAAAAATGCACATTTCTTTGATAGTCAACTAAAATTCAGCAGTTTTCCAGCATTCAAGAATAAATATTATTTTGGTAAGGAATGGCTTTCTGTTTACGCAAAATATCTATTCCCTTGAAAACCTATTATTCCTTTCTTTGAAATTTATTTGCCAAGTGTTGAGATTCTCTTCAATAGTTTTCCACAAAGTATGGAAATGTAAGCGGACAATGATACGACATCTCTTGCGCTTGAGCTGAGAAAGATGTGTTATTTTCCGAGTCGATTTTCCCTTACCAGACAAAAGAAGAAATAATATTTCTCTTTAAAAGCAGAGCTAGCAAACGGGAATTGCCATCATTTTTGCTGCCGTTGGAGAAATCTCGAGTGGAATGCATATATTCTGCGTGATAGATTGTAAATGACGAAAAGCATTAATAATTCTATATTTGCATTTAATGCTGTTCGCTTTGGAAGCAACAAAAATTATTTTAAAAAGTTAAATATGATCTTTAAAATTCAAATAGAAGTCCAATTTCTACTTTTATATTTGTATGTATGATATGCAGGATTAAGTGATGTGAAATAAGACTTTTGTATTAAATTATTATTACCAGACTAAATTATCATTATTTCATATATGTATTTTAATAAAACATAAGAAAGTTCTCTCATATTCTAACTTTATTTTAATATTATGAATATTATTTTACTAGTCAATCAACAATTTAATTCCAAAAGTACATTAAATTTTTTAAAAGTTAAATTTCATAATGTTAGATATTTATATAATTTTAAAAATAAGTTAATTCTCAAATTTGAATAAACAATCAGTTAAGACCTCTTATTCTCATTATATATTTAAACTTCATGCCATAAGTTAATTAGAGAATTTCCTTATTCTCTAATTAAACTTATATATTTCAATTCCATGCTACATTCATCACATCTATTGTTTGCATGAGATGTTGATAATGTTTGATATTTATCCGAATATTACATTCAACTCAAGAAGCAAAATGATGAAAATAAACGTTATTTTAACAACTAATTTAAGAAGGTTTCCATGAACAAAGTGATAAAATTAATAACAACACAAACATAATCTATTGTGTTGAGAGTGATAAATAAACAATTGTAACATGAAAAAAGAAAACTGCAAAATATCAACATAATTAAAATCATACGCTCATTGGCGTATAAGCATTGAACTATGAAAAAATTCTCAAACTTTCCGGCATTATCCATTTTGTTGCCAGTCTCCAAATTCCTCGTCAAATGCTCGCCAAGCTCTGAGGCCATTGACGCGGCACCCGCTCAGCACTCACAGGACAGATCGTACAACGGTCTCTCTTACGATGACACTATTCCCGCTGGGAAGCAAAATTACAGGTTTATAACAATATGTATTAAATCCTAATGCGGAGACTCAATGAAGGTTCGAAATGGTGTGAACAGTGTGTCTCCATGTTGCATGCTTTTGTTTCGGATTCAAAATAAGAAGTACAAATTAAAATTTTGGATTTTATTTCATTAATTAACTGAAGCTTTATACAGTCAAATCCATTTCAATGTATTTATAATTTTTTAGTATGATGTTTAAGTTTTGAACTATCAGAACTCATTATTCACCTTTTAATTAAAACTTTTTCTGGAAAGAGCTTCTGCTTTCCTTCTGTTCTTTTTTGCATATCTACAGCATCGTTCAATCTAATATTCTAATAAGTGTAATGCATCATTAGATGATAACTATCTGGATAACATAATTACAAAAACTTTGAATCTAAATTAGCGATAATTTGAAACATACTGTGTAATTCCGGTGAGAAGACGAGGGCATTTCCTGAGCCAGTGACGCATTCGCTAAAATTACCATAAAGCACAGAAGAATTGCTATCTCTCTCTCTCTCATCATCATCATCAATGAATCAAAAACTATTTTTTTTTCCTAATGACTATCAACGGCCACTGAAAAACTGAGTCCAAAAACAGGCATGGCTTAGAGAGGAGTAACTCAACCTTCAATACTACTATGTCCACCAGAAAGGAGCGAACCAACCATCATATTAGAACTTTCTAATCTCCCTATTTAGGATGTCAGAAACAGGATAAGAATAAGAGACAAGATGAATATAATTAAGTTTAGAACATTCAATTAGCAGCAAAGAGTCAGCTACAAAGAAACACTAGTTTTCACGATACGACCAAATTGAAAATATAAGAAAAGTGTGTGTTTTTAAACATTTGCCATAAGTAAAAAAATTGGCCCCATTTCCTATGTAAGTTATTAAGTAACGACTAATTAGAACAAATTTAATATAATTGAAATATATACAGAAAAGTGTTTTGGATTTGTGGTTATAGAAATTGAAACATTCCCATTGTAAAGAGTATCAAATCGTTGGTGTAGGATGGTCCTTATCATTGCAATGGTCCTTATCAAATGGTCCTTTCAAATGGTCCTTATCATTGCAAATTACACGTCAAAACATCCTGTTCTGGTTCTTACACAAACAACTTATTCCCCTAATTGTACTTCTTTTGAAGTTTTTGCTCGGATGGAGAATTTGCTTATTTAGCAACGATTTTCAAATTCCGAAAAAGTGCATCAACGAATATTCTTAAAAACGTGTCAAAAGCAAAACTGATTTCACCATTTATATCTTTGTATGAATGATGTGGAAAATGCATAATTGCATGAGATAGTTATTTCAAAAGAAACACTAAATATGTAGGTCATGTTTATATGTGTTTCTCCTTATTAAAGTAAATATCTAAACTTTTCATTGCAATTGAGTCAGAGACAAAATAAATATTGAATTTTATGAAAAAACTTATTAATTTCATTCGTTGAATTCATTGTTCAAAAATTATATTATTTCAAATTAGTTCGTAATTATATTTCATAGATAATTTAATGTAAATTTCTTTATAGTAGGCTTCTTTCCTCAAAATGTTCAAATTTAATTTTTTCCACAATTTTATTCCTTATGGGATCTTTTAGGATATTCAATAATATCCTAAAAATTATTCATAATTTATAGAATTTTTAACAAAAATGTTTAATCAATTCTTTTAAAATTCATTAAGACATAAATCAGAAAAAGAAGAAATCAATATTTTTATGATTTCAGAAATAAGCTATTTTGATACAGTGCATATCACTTTCAGTTGATGGAATAATTTCAAAAAAAGTGAACCAAAACATCCATTAAGAAATCTAAAAATTTTAGTTCAATTACCTATCGTTATTTGAAACACTCCTTTTAAATGGCTCACAAAAGTACATTGAACAGAAAATCCAATCAAATAATCCTTTTAATCAATCTACTATCGATTAATTTATTCACATAATTTTTTTATGTATCCAAAAAGTTTGTGGATAAAAAGAGATGATCAGAAGATTGTTTCTTGAATACTAAAATGTATCATATTAAATAGAACTAAACGAAAAAAAAAGGTTTGCTTTGCCTTCGAATAATTAACCCCAGGGGGGGGGGGGCACCTTGAAATGAGGATGAGATGCTTCCAGCATGGTGGATGGATTTCGTCACCCTGTAGGATACACAAATAAGTGGGGATCTGACTCCTCCTATCGATGACGGGACGTATTTTCTTCGGGAAGGGTTGTACCGTGGCCGGTAATGGCTATGAGGACTCGACCACAGTTCCCGCTAGTGTTGCAGTTACGGCGGTCCGGTCATACAGTTTTTTGGTTTAAATACGTGTGCCTTCGTGGCGGATCGGAGAGTCAGAAGTATGACGTGCCTTCGGATTGATTTAATTATAACCCTCGTGAGGATTTCGTTTATTGCATTAGTTTATATATTCCTTTTCATAATTTTAAAATTAAAAATTGTAAGAATGGGCATTCTCCTATTTTTGTGATAGCAGAATAAAGACGCTTCAGTTTCTTATGATTTGCAGAAAGAAATTGACCAGAATGAAAATTCATTCGATATCGCACGTTGAAAAACTCTATATTCTCAAAGAACTCGATTCGAATGTAAACGATAGATTCCTTTCTTTAAATTTGTTTATCAGATGTGGAGCTTCAAAAGCTCCCAACAAAGATGGAAATGCAAGTTGACGTCGGTATAGTATCCGCTGCGCTTGAACGGAAAAAGAAGTTATTTACCGGGAGGATATTTCTAACCAGAAACAAAATGGGGAATAATATTCTTCTACAAAATCAAACATTGCAACTGAGTGTTTGAAATATATTCAATGTTATTTCTATTCAAAATTTCTCAAGAGGAATATATGCGTATGTGATAGATTCGGTTAAATGCATGAATTGATTCTGTTTGATGTTATTAGTATTTTTTTCCTTTTTCATCAGGTATTAGTAACTTTAACCATTTTAAATAACAGACTAAGCGGTATTAAACAAATAGTTTCTCTTAAATTGTTTCACTTTAATTTGTTATTTAGATGACTAAGTGCATTGAAAACAAATACCTTACATTAACTAAATGTGACTAAGAATCAGAAAATTATAAAACATATTAAATTCAAGAACCACTATTAACAATTATTTTGGTTCACTTCTGCAGAAAATTTTAATTGGTAGAAAGGGGAGATTAGTAAAAAATTAATAAGAATCTTACAGAATACAAGATGAGAAACGTATTCGTGAAGCAGTATATATGGTATAGGGAATTAACTCATATATTATAACTATATCTGCGAAACGTATAGGGATTACATTAGATGCTTTAAATTTCTTACACGAACTTTGAAACAGATTTGTTATCTTCAGATCATGAACGCTGTAGAAGATTACTGGAACATATTTAATGAATAGTCATATCACTGATATGCTGCAATAGCAACACTGGCGGGAACTGTGGTTGAGTCCTAATCACCGGCCACGGTACAACCCTTCCCGAAGGAAGTGCGTCCCGTCATCGATGGGAGGAGCCGTTTCTCCCACATTTTTGTGTACCCTCCAGGGTGGTGAGATCTAACCACCATAACGGAAGCATCTCATTCTCTTTTTGAGGTGTCCCCGGTAGTTATATTTAATGAATATGGAATTTTTGTAGATTTATTAGACAATGCGCTTAGCAGATGTAGAAACAAAAACAAAAAAAAGTTGGGATAGTTGCAAACGAATCTGGCAATCTAATAGATTCTTGTTTAGTGTTATTCTTGATCATGTATATTCTTGTTGATCATGCTTGAAATACGAAAGAGATCAGTCTTTCTTAAATGCCGGTTTACTACACAACAGATTTTTCATCCAAATGCCCCATTATGAATTACTATAGAAGCATTGTGGAATGTCACAGCAGAAGCAAAGATGCAGCATATTTTACTGCAACACCAATTACAAAACAATGACTGTTTGATTCTAACTGCCCATTAATGTTCCTTCTTGCAACTTGTATAAAGAAATGGATGAAATGAGCAAGAGTTCCATCATATTAACGATGTGATGCATTTTCTAACCCAATCAATGATTACCTAAAGGAGACTATTTGAATTGATTGGTTATTATTCTTCGAGAAAGCTATTCAAAATATTTTAACTGGTCTAACTGAGTGAGTTGAAAGTTTGATCAATAAATCAGTTTCAGTCGCAAAACAGCTCTTATCTCGGGGCTTTTCAGATTTGAGGATAAGAAGCTTCTAGCATGGCGGTTGAGAGTCGGCTACCTTCTACCTATTAAGGGAAGTGCATCCCACTGGAAGGGTTGTATCGTGGCCGTTGACGATCCTTAGGACTCAAACTCAGTTAATGCTGTTGCTGCGGTCCGGCCATTCAAAATTTTCTGTGGGCCTCAGAGTGGGTCGTAGAAGTCAATTTTTGATTAGTCGTAAAATAGTGAAACTATTTTATAAATAACAATTTTTATATAAGAATAAAAGGACTTATGAATTCCATAAAAATTAAAACTTTGTACAGTAACAAACGCATTGACTTAAACAACATAAAATATCAATTTTATTTTACATCATATGCAGCATTATTTTGTATTTGGAGTATATACTTATTTCTTTTGACTTAGAAGTTAATAATTATGCCATTATTAAATTTTAAGCTCTCTATAATGCTTCATATTTGATTATCGAGCAGCATTAGATTTCACTAGTTGAGTAATAGCAGTTCAAAACCTGAGTAGCATTCGTTCAGAATTATGATTTTAGTTTTCTAAAATAAAATTTCATCATAACAAAAATTAGAAGCAGCTGTGTGTTTATACAATTTTTGAAAAACAAGTTTGAAAGTAAGTATAAATAGCAAGTTAAAATAAATTAATTAATTGAATGGTGGAAAACACGGCAAATCACACTTATCATTAAATTGTGCCTGTTCATATAGATATATGTCTTGAAAAGCATCGTCGAAATCAAATATACTTATGAAAAAAACAAAAAAATGATTACGGATTTTTACAGATTTAAAAAGAATAAGTGTTATAATATTATTACAAAAAAAGATTTAATCATATCATGTGGTACATTGGAACAAATAAATATCTAACCACGTGCGAAAACTTTTAAATATTAATAAAATTAACATCGAAAAAGGTTCAATACAACACTTACAAATGTGTTCCAATCATTTAAATTCTATGCATCTGCAATCCTATATATTGATTAATCTATTGAGTATTCAAATTGCTTTTCTCAATAATAGCTGCTTTACGCATTGCAAATAAAGATAAGCAGCGAAGATTTAATCCCATTGCTAATAAATTATACAGGAATGAATTGGAAATTCGATAATTTACGAATTTGGAAAATGATAATATCTACGAACTAATATCGTTAAATTTCTCCTAAACTAATATGTTTTATCGATCAATGGCTAATAAGTGTGCTATGGATTATGTTAAAGGAAAGCGGCTTAAAAAACTGCAAATTAATTTATTTTATGTCATTTTGGGGAAAATGAATACGTATGATGAAAAGTAATTTTAAAAAATAGGAGTTCGTTCCTTGGACTTACCAGCACAATTTGCATTTCAAGGCATTATTCATATTGCCTGATGATTACCTTTGAGCAAAGGATGTTCTGATAAAATATAGCATGAAGCTATTTTATTAAATACTAGAACTCTTTTAAATTTTAAACCAAAATATTAATTGAAAAAGAAATTTCTCCCAGTCTAATATTTCATTTTGTTCCCATTGCTATATAATTACAGAATCAATATCTGTGTGAATTGATATATCTGTGTGCATAAATATTTGCATATGCGTATGAATGTGAGTGTGTATTTATGTGTGTGTGTGGGCAAGCATACGTTTGTACGTGAATGTGCACACCATATAAATATGTGTACATGCAATTATAAAAATGTACACTATTATAAGAATGCACACTATTACCAGTGTGCACTATTATAAATAAGTGTGTGATCTATGCATTGTTTTTTAAATATTATGTAGCAGAAGAGGAATTTGTAACTTTTATTTTTAATAGCTTTTGATATAAATTTTTATTTTATAATAATATAACCTTTTTTTATTCTAAAATTTATTTTTTTAACATCTTCTAATGTTTCTTTCTTAAACCATGCTTAATATCATGACTATTGCAATCGCCACATCGATGCTGAAGACAGAAAATAAAGCATGAAGGCACATCAAGTATTTCTTTATTGTAGAAGGGGATTTTGCCGAAATCCAGCTGAGAAAGCATTTGTTGTATATGTGAAATTTTCACATGATGCTGTAGATTAATATATATATACACAGTGGCAAAAACAATTGACAATACACCTTACTTATACTTGATAAATCCGACTCTCATCGTAAATAATACATTACCGAGAAAGGCAAACATGTTTTTCTTTTTACACGTGGCAAATGGTTTAATTTAATGTAAAAATAATGAACAATCAATGAAAAAGCTCTAAATCGAGAAGTCCCAGAAGCATTTTAAGTAAACATATGCAGATTTTTGCATCAAAAAATTGTAAATACTCCAATGAAATTTTTGTAATATCGTGCATACAAAGAAAGTGTCAGTATTTAGTTGCATGTCCTTTGGCGTTTTTAATGGCCTCTAAACGTTGTGGTAACAATTATGCCAACTTTTAGGTGGTATCTGATGATATTTTACTCCATTCGTCTTAAAACATTTACTTTAAATGGGTTTTGTTTCCAATTTTGTATTTTTGGACAGCTGCTTCGAATTTGGCCCACAGATTTTAAATGACAGTGATGTCCAGGGACTGTGATGGCCCGTATAACTGCTATTTGCAATGAAAAAAAAAACACTACATTTTGACGTTACATGCCATGTGTTTGGGGTCATTGTCCTGCTGGAAAATGAAATTTCCATCTAAACCCAAATATTTAGTACTTTCCTTCAGACTGTTGCGAAGTTTATCCAACTAAATCATATGTTTCATAATGCCAGCTATAAAAACTGAAATTCCCATCCGGAATGAAACCATACAATCCCGAACCTTGATGGAGTTCCCACCATATTTAACTGTAGGATCTAAATTTTTTGGATCCAAAGCTGTATTGGACTTTCACCATACGATGCGAAGGCCGTCAATACCAAAAATGTTGAATTTACTTTTCGCACTTCCAAAAGTTATTGGTCTTCAATGGATGAGTTTTTGCAAACTCCAAACACTTTTTGTGATTTTGTAAGCTGATGAACAGTTTCCTTCTAACAACTCAACCTTTATACCCAGTTTTTCTAATTATTTTTCGCACAGTTTCAACACTTACGCTTCTGACAATGATTTTAGAAGTTTCTGCAGCAAGTTTGACTGCACTTATTTTAGGACCAATCTTGATTTCTTTCAAAATTTTCCTTTTTGCGACGTTATTCAGAATTTCATTCCTTCCTTTTCCACATTTATTTTCAATCAATCCATCATTTTCGAATTTTACAATGATTTTCTAGACATAGGTGTGGTTTCTACCAACAATTTCAGCTATTTCACATTAAGATTTTAATTTTTTAAAATTAAATTTAATATGAATTCCTTGATATCAATACTGGTTTCTCTTTGAGGAGTCATTTTCCAATTATTCAGTAATTCAAAAACTCTCTAAAAGCCATTGTTAAGAACAAGAGCTGTCAAACTAAACATTTAAAACACAAAATATGAATGTTATTTTTTCTGAACACTCCATCAAAATCGCCTAAAGATGTGCAAACACCTTCTGCATTCTCAATTTTTTTGAGGCAAAAATCTGCAAATATTTATTTAAATTTCTTCTGAGACTTTTCAATTTAGGGGTTTTTTTTATTTATTATTCTTTATTTTTACTTTAAATTAAACCATTTGTCATGTGTAAAAATAAAATCAACTTTGCATTCATTAAAATAATGTGTTATTTATAATGAAAATCGGATTTATCAAGTAAAACTAAGATTTACACTGATAAAATGACTGTAGATAAAATGAAAATAATTCGAATTTTCATTTATTTTCAAATGGATAATTCTGTTTTGTCTAGTACGGAATTTATTCAGGCATTTTTGTTCAATAAATAATACTTCTTTCTTCATTCAAACGCATAAGTTATCTTAACAATGTTTGCTTACAATGCTACTTTGATATTATTTTCATATAAAATTTCTAAGAAGCTATGTGCCAAATTTAAATTATTAAAATTCTTTCAACCACTGAAATGAATATTGATATTGAATGAACATATTTGAAAGATCCAATAGGCATCTTGTAATCTTAACATAATTACCTTTTAATTCCGTATACCTTACCTTATAATTCCTTATAACTCAAAACACTACATTTCTATATATCTTAAAATATTAATTTTATTTTGTAAAATTCTTTCTTTATATTTAATTTTTAATAAAAGTTAAAAAATTTATTTATTTTTGTCTATACAATATTTAATTTTGCGCAATAAGCTCTAGTAGGCTGATTCCAATTCAATATTTTGACTTGATCAATAAGATGATGAAATTTTACATCCATACCTTTCAGATTAAAAAGTCCAGTATGCACAGCAAATAAGCCATATACTCATACACGACACACCCTGAATCTTCAATGAATTGATTTTTGTAAAAATATAAATAATGATTCTTATTTGGCAAACTATTTGCTTTTAAATATACAAATGCACTTTTGTGTGTTCCACTCGGAAAATATTAAATGCAAATAACGAATTTCTCTTGCCTTTTAACGAATACAATCCATCATATATTTATATATTTCAATAAACAAATAAAAAACAAAAAACAAAACAAGACTTATATTTTCGTTTGCTACCTTCACCTTAAAAGAGAAATATTATTCATTCTGTACTATGACCAGGAACCTCGTCTTCGCAAACAACACATCTTTCCATTCAAGCGCATGAGACATCGTATCAACGCCAGTTTGCATTTCCATACGATGTCTAGAACAATCGAATTGAAAGTTCAACATATGGTAAATAAATTTAGAAGAAAAAAATTGCTTACATGGCTCTCGAGAAATGAGAAGAATTCTGCGAAAACGATTTTTATTGAATTTTGAGGACATTCTTACCGATTTTGTGCGACCAAATAGAGAATACATATGATCAGTCAGTTTTTGAATTTTAAAGTTATGATAATGAGCAGAGAATTACGTGGCAACATTTTAGACTTTTATTAGGACAGGAATTCAAATTTTGTTTTTTGAAATGATCTTACCTTTTAAATTAAAAACTTTTTAACATTATTTCTAGTTCTAAAACATCCAGTAGCGATCCTAAATAGGGTGGCGTAGTTGTTGTTTTTTAACTCTAGTATCAATTTTACATTTGAAACAAGAATTTGCAAGAAAAATCGCTTTTGTTTGGACCATTTAAAGATGATTTATCAAACCATACACCAAATTAAAAATTCTTCATATAAAAATAATTGTCATATACATGTCCTTTACCTATGATTTTACCTATTATTTTAATGCGATTATAATAATATGTTAGCGTTAATCAAATTCTTGGAAATAACTTAAGAGAAAATATATAAAAACCGATATTCCTCACTACACATATTTTCTTGCTGGGAAATAAAAAGAAAATCTTTCAAATATCTTGGGAAAAACATTTTAACATTTGTGTTGGAAAATATGATTGACGGTTTAAGTTTATAAACATTAAAATAATCATTAACTATTTGATAAAATTTCATTTTTATTTATTATATTTAAGAGAAAATGTTTTAATAAAGTGTATAAAACTAGATAGACTCGGTTCTTTTATAGAAATGTACTCGATTTACTCGATTCTTTTACTTAAAATACAAATAATTTTATTCGAAACATTTTCCTTAACTTATGTGTTATGCAACTCATATTATTTTATGTTCCATTATTGATTGACTAAACAAACGGATAAATATGTAATACATTTTAAAGAGACAAGGGTCCAATGCTCTATAAATACTTAATAACATTTTTTTTCATTCATATATTTCTATTAATATTCGTGATATTTGCTTGATAGGCGTAAGTAGTTAAGCGAAGAATCTCTCCTGAGAATTTTCTGTGAGGGTTTTGTGGTGTTATGATTTGCTGCTTGTGTAGGGCTGTTTACTGCAAGTGCTCATATTGTGTAAACTTCAGCTGTATTTTGTTACCTGTGTCTTCGGGCCTTCATATAGAATAAAACTTTAAACATTATTGAAAATGTTGGACACGCACACATTAAACCAAAGTTGGATATTCTGTAATAATACTGATTTTTAAAAACAGCAGCATGTTTTATACATATCACAAAACAATATAACTTACAATAACCAAGCAACTCTAACAAACTGTCATAAAATGACAAATAAAAGACTAATTAATGGATGAATATATAACATGATTTAATGTATACTAGAACACATATGCTTCTATTCAGGATGAATGGTGTCTGTAATTTAATTAAGAAAAATAAAAAAAAAGACAACAGCTATTACAAAACGCTTGAAGGTTTAAATTAAAATGTTCGTTATGCTATATGCAATTTTGTGATAACCAACTACGTTTATTATATCATTTAATCTTATAACATATCGAAGTTTGAAAATCCTTGGTAATATTATCCTTGGTAATTCTCGATCCTTGTAATTAATATCTTAATTACTCAATAAATTAATTATTATAGTAATTGCATGGTTTTCCTCAGATTAATACATTTTCAGATAAAGAACGCTTTACTATTATTAAAACGCAGCTACTGAATCACATTATTTAATAAGGATAAACATGTACGCATATCTGTATGTATGAAAGCCGAAATATGTTAATATAATTAAACATCGATAAACTTCCAAAGAATTCTTATAAATTATGTTACATTCACTTAATTTCTTTAGATTGCTTCTCTTGTTAATAAATTAATGAAATCAAAACGTTCGGAAACAATCAATCAAACATAGCTAACAGAGATATGCTGCAAAATTTTAATCGTAATACTGATAAATCCTGAAGGAATCAATTGGAAATTCGATAATTTTTGAAATTGGAAAGTAATAATGTCGGTGAACAAATTCAGCATAATTGCTCGTAAATTTATGTGTTTTATTAATCACAGAAAAGGAATATTTCAGATGAGATTAAATAATATCGTCATAAAATAAGAGACTAATATTAATTCATTTTGCGATATTTCATGTGTTCATAACAAACGTTGCAAAATTTATTAATGTAATTTAGAAAAATAAATTTAAAAGGAGCTCAGCTTTTTTATCTAATACAATCATTAAAATAAAAAAATATGAGGCATCGAATTAAAAGGATGTGACTAATCCTTAACTGTGGAGGTGCAGTCTGTCAGACCACAAAAGAAGGACTTTCGGTCACCTCTATTCTATTTTTCACTCAATCGAATGGATTGACAATGTAGCTTCCTGTTTCATGATCTTCACTGCACGTGCGCTTTTTTCAGCCGGTTTCAGCGGATACTTTTAAAAATATTTCAGCTATTTCGTAGCGCGACGTCTGTGAGACCGCACCTCTTTTTAGTGTTCCGTTTTTATACAAGGCTTAGCAGATGGCTTTAAAACTTGGTGCTCGAAACATCATTCAACCTACTGATCCTCGTTATAAATCAGAGATCCAGAGACTTTTAAATGAAGCAGAAAGAAATTTTAGTGATGTGGATAATTGTACAGAAAATTTTTTCGATGAAAGTTCTTATTCGGATGATTCTGATGTGTATGTTCAAATATAATTAATTTTTCTAGTGTAAAAGCATTTCGAAAATTTTTTAAAATATGTTAATATATCAAGAGATATATCTACAGAATTTATAGGCTGATTTTTATACTTGTACTTAACCTGTATGTTTAAAATGCCATCGAAATCGATGATGCCAATAAAAAAAATGTCAATACCCACTGTCAATTTTTTATTTTTCATATAATTGTTGAATTTTTCCTTATATTGTTTTCTATCTATTATATTGTTTACTTTGTTTAATAGAAAAATAAATATGATTTAAAAAATAATAAGTAATAGGATTTTTTAAAGAATATTATTTGTTGTAAAATGTTGTTGTAAAAGAATGTCAATTTTACCCATTGTATTTTTTTTATTTATTTATTTTCCATATAATTTTTGAATGTTACATTATATTGTTTTCTATATATATTTATACTGGAAAAATAAATATGATGAAAAAATTAAAAAAAGTAATTGTTTTTCAAGAATATTATTTGTTGTAAAATGTAATTTGTGAAGAAAATGTTGTTCCAACGTAATTACTTTTTTCAATGACAATATATTTTTTAAAAAATTTTAACATTTTTATTCATCAAGAAACATATCTGCAGAATACATTGACAGATTTTCATTCTAATACTTTTATTAGAAAATTAAATTTGAGTGTAAAGAAAATGCGGCTCCTAGATCTCACCTCCTCAGTTTTCTAAATTTTCACCTTCCCAGTTAAGGGTTAATGTTGTTTCCAATTAATTAAAAGCATGTTGATTTCACAGTTGACACATAAATATAATGAGATAAGTTTGTAAATGATTTAGTCTTCCATATTGATCTCATAAAATATCAAAGATATAACCATGGCAAACAAAAAGTTTTTCTAATCTCCATGCAAAGTGTAACTTTTTTTATTACTTTATTCATGAATTTATATTATTATTATATTATTAACAATAACTTGATTAGATTTATATTTTCCGTACATGTCACTGATTTTTTTACTATGAAATTCACACAAGAAAACTTATTTTTCTAAAAAAAACAACTACATTTAATTTAAAAGAATAGATGAATTCTACTAAGATGCAATCTCAAAATTAAATTTATTATAAATTTCCTTTTCTTTGGTTTCTAAATATTTGCCAATATGAAAAATATAATGGAAAATAACTATACTTAATAATGAGGATATAAATAAAATATTTGGGAATAAAATACCAACTATTTATAAGGAACACAGTTAAACATATCTGGAATTTTCAGTAAATTTAAATCCACAACTTTCTCCAACTTAATATTGAAACCTTATTATTATACAATAATTGAAACTAAACTTCTAATGCTTATTAAAATACAGTAATAAAGTTACACCTGTAAATTAAAACATTCCTTTATCAATTGAAGCATCATTCTTATCCTCCACTGATTCTCTGCATTCCAAGATAATACGAATTAAATTGTATCTGTAGTTAAAAATTCCAGACAGAATGCTTCGTTGACCAGGACATACATTAATTAAGTGGGAAATCACTTCACTTAATTTACGATACATATACCTATATTCATTACCATGTTTATTCATACCTATATTCATACCTACATTCGTTATCTCAAGATTTTGTAAAAATATCTCAGATAGTTTAAGTAAATTATTTTGGTATTATATGATGATTTAGTTTAGTTATGTTAACGTCCCCTTGTAAAGCAACACTAGGTCTATTTTGGGAAGGACCTCGTAATTTTGAACCGCGGTCAGATGACGAGGACGACACCTGAGGTGGCACCCCCTTTCCACACCACACCTGCGGACGGTCGTATGACCTTGACGAAATTAACGTACAGACCCCTTACATAGCAGTTCTTAGGTTTAATCGGGTCTCAAACCTGAAGCCCTACGTCTCACGAGCCGAGACCCGGTCACCAGGCCACCCCGACCCCATTATGTGATGACTAATTAATGGTTGCTAAATCCCGATAAGTATATTAATGTATACTTCCCCTGAATCTAGATGAGATTATCTGAAAAATAAAGTCAGGAGGAAATAGTTGTCTTTTCGCAATTAAAAGACATGTGTAGGATATGCTCGTATAAAAAAATCTATATAAGTGTGTGGGATGGAATAAAAGTAAAATTCTTTAAAGTAATAATTATCCATTAATAAAGAGTTTAGTCTTAAGATTTAAAACATATTGAAATTTAGAAATTAAGTAATTTTTCCAGAAAAGTAAGCAAGCAAAAAGTACTGCGTGTCTGTGCTCATATTAGTGATATGACATTAGTATTAATAATATGTATTATTATCAAAACTTAGTTGGATAAATGAGTTTATTCGATTTAACTCAGTAATGATTTTTGTCCTTAATTTTCTTTTCCCATTAATTATAAATTCTAAAAATAATTTTTTTCTTTAATTTTATTGGATAAGCTTTCATTCATTTGACATGAAATTAACATTAAATACCAAGGTTAAAAAGAGGTTAATTGCATTTTTTGGAGTTTTTTTTAGTTTAAGGTTATAGATATGAAGTGTGGATTAAAGTTTTGTTAAAAATGAAATCTTCTCCCTTTTTACGATTCATTCATATTAAAGTAGTAAATTCTCACAGGGCTTATTTATACATTATATTTATTCACAAGTTTCAATTCCTGTGAGATATGTTGCTGACAAACTTATGCACTTATTACTTTCAATAATCTAAACTTATGAAATTCAAAGTGCCAATTTCAAATTATTCTGAAACACGACTTTCAAAATCACTGAATTTTTTTTATTTGTTTGGCATAAAGTAAATTTATATTAAATGCCGAGATATACGAATTGAAAAAAAAAGATTAATTACATAGTTTGTAGTTCTTAAGATTATGAGCGCGAGCTAAAGGTTTGTTGAAAATAAAAGCTTATCTCCTTTTCCAGTTCCTTCATATGAAAATACCAACTGTTTTGCTCCCTCTCAATGTGATTATTCATAAAATATTTTATCATTATAGGCTTAAATTCCTCCAAAATACGGCACCAACGAAACCATGCACTTATTGTTTCTTTTTTAGTATGCCTTTACAAAACTCTTGGGTATTCACTGTAACCGAGATCCATTATCTACTTCAAAACAGTCAGAAATAGACATACATTTTAAGATGAAAAAGCGCTAAAATTACATAAACAATTATGTTATTTCAGTCAATTAATGCAATCCTGAAAAAAATTTCAAAAAGTTAAATTTTATCTATTTTGTGGGTCTTATCAGTCCTGTCAAAAGAAAGATTTGGCGTCATTTTTTCCCATTCCAAGCATATATGCACTTCTAGTTGTTTGGAATAAGGCTATTGAATCATAGTTAGAGTGATTCCCAGTATAATAATTTTGTGATTACCCTACTCCTTCACTTGATATTTACTTTCATTTGAAGATGAATTATATGCTTATGATATATCAGGTCAGTTTTTGAATACCTCAAAACAAGAATCTGTAACAGCTTACTACCTACATTACATTTACATTATGTGTTGTTTAAAAAACTTCATGAGTGTCTAAATATAATATACTTAGGATAAAAAACAATTTTGACGAATAAAATTTTCGTTTTTTACAACAATTTTTTTTCAAAAATGCAATTAGTCTCCATGCATCAACTAAACCGTAAGATTTAAATTTAATCTTTGTTTTAAATTTATAAACCTATCATGATTATATGTAACATGATTTAAATATTCAATCAATGAAATGTATTTTTCAATGTATAAATGATCCTTTTTCCGTAAAACAAAATATTTCTTTCAACTTACTCAAAACCAATTTTTCTTGCTCCAAATATTAAGCATCAAAAGAAAACAGGGACCCACTTGTGCATTTTACTGAGTACAATTCATCAAATATGAAGCATTTCGTTCGAAATTTTCCTATAGAAATAAAAAAAGAAAATGAAATATTATTCAAATCTCTGCTTGCTGCTTTTGCTTGTAGAAAGAAATATAATCTTCCCTTTGTCTATTGGGGAATACCGAATCGACAAATAACTCACCATTCAACATCGTGTGAACGTCAGTTTACATTTCAACTATATGCTGAGAGCCATGAGAGAGGAAAGAAGAGCTTAAAGCGTAGTTTAATAAATTTCACACAAACATAACTTGCTTTTGCATTCGAATCAATTATCTGAAAGAATTGAAAACCACTTCTCAGACAACTGATATCAAAACGATTTCGATTCGCGAAAGAGCAAACTCTGATAGATTTTATTTAACCCTCAATGGAATACGAATTTTTGCAAAATAAAATGTAAATGTACTGCGCATAAAATGAAACGAGTTTACAAACATATCAAAAATTCGTTGATATGTTTGTAACATATCAAAAATTCGTTGATTCGAGTTTACAAACATATTAAGCCTATCTGAATAGAAAATTGCATTCAAATTCAGATAGGCTTGTAAAATTCTCTAAAACATATTGCTAGAATGTACTTAAATAATTGAATGTTAATTTCTGTATATAATAAATTTTATTTTTATTTCAAATGTCATTTATTTTCTTAAATAAAATGTTCTACAATTTTGAGTTGTGATCGGAACGTTGGTCTTATTTTGTTTTGCAAACAAGTTGGACATCAGTTTTATATTTGCAAGCAAACATAAATTCATTCTTTTCAGCTATATCAATGTAATTTTAATCAATTGTATCAAATTAAAAATTATTTTTATATCCTTCTAGAGCTTGGTATATACTTTAATAAAATAGATGATTTTATTTATCTTTTTTGCGATTCGGGAAAACATTTTTTGCGAGAAATAATGTCATTAAAACCTGCTTCTACCGAGAAGGAATACTCAACTCAAAACTTTAAAAATAATTCTAATATATATATGAACCTAATTATATAAAATTATGACCTTTATTCATGAATATGCAATTATATGCCTCTAAGTACATCATTGGGTATATATTGATGTCTTGAGATTCGATCGCTAACAAAATTATCATTAGTATGACCATCTAATTTGAGCTTTGATGGCCTGTAAAGTTCACAACAAAAGGAAAAATCTTTGAGTTTAAATATTTTACAGTTATACTAATCCATAAAGAATTTCTATTTTCTTAGAAGATCGTAAAAAACATTACTCTTTTGTATATGTGTTATACTGAGTGGTGGAGTTGAATGTTATAAAGACTTGGCAACAGCAGTCTTTTCGATGAAGTCATTTAGGAAACTATTTTAATATGTAAACTTCTGGTTTTTATTTGATCCTTATTTTCAATACTTTAGTATTCGTAAAACAACTGTACGAATTTTTGATTTTATTAAGGAATCGTCTACAATATTGCATCATGTCACTTTTTTTCCTGCTCATGTCTGTTTCATAGTAAATTGGCAAACCTTATCCAGTATTTAATTTCTTGTTAAATTATTTAATAAATTCTAAAGAAAAATTGATTCCTATTGCTTCCTAGACAAATTTAACGAGATCCTTGTGATTATTCAAATGTTTAATAAATAAAACTCCGAGTACTTATTCACCCCAAGTTCTGTGTCTCCGAAAACACAATTCAATCACAATTAAATTCTAAGATGAAATCTACACATTATCCTTAACCATCAGCCAACTGTCCACATGCCTAGATAATGCGAATTAAAGTGCACCAGTGGTTAAATCTTCCAGTCCGAATGCACGCATTGTTTACCGAGTCATAAATTTCTGGAACGTGGAATTTGTTAGACTGAATTATGGCCTCAGATAGCCATACTCGTAATTGAGCTTTCGTAATCTCTAGATTGTGAATATTACAATGCATTGTTGAGTAAAAGGTTTGTTTTGACCAAACCGGAGCCAAAGGACAATTAAAAGTTAGGAATATATGAAAAGGTATATTTTCTCATCCTTAAAATGAATGAAGATTGTATTACGGCAAAACAGTTGAACATTCAGATTCAAAGATAAGTGTCAGTTACGGGTGAAAACAAACAGGGAATTGAAATGAAAATGATGAAAACTTAATTTGAAACAATTTTTAACCTGAAACTTGATTGACTGTAAGATAAGAGAACAAGAAAAAATTCAAAATTATTAGATGTGGGTTAGTTAAGAAGGATTCAAAATTACAAGAAGAATAAAGGAAATATGAAGTAAAATGGAATTCACTGTATTTGAATTTATTAATGCTAGAGTTGAAATTCTAACAATTTTTTGATGAAGGTTTTCTGAAAGAATATTAAATTCTTGGTGTTTTTTGCATTTATTAGTTCATTTTGGATTTTTTTATTTCCCTAGGTAGAAAAGTATGGCTCTGAGACCCTCCAATTATTTATTACTTTGAATGACGAAGCGTTTTCATGCAGTAAGGACGCGAGAAACGTGATAAAAGCCTTTTTTGTAGAGATTTTACCTGTTACTGGTATGTTCTTCCCTTTTTGTTTATATTCCTATTGGTTCCCTATTGTTTCCCCATATTCCCTATTGGTTGTGAATGTTCTTTTATATTTATATTATGTTATTATAATTTTTGCTTAAATTGGAGATTGCCATTTATTGTTTTATTTCTGTAAAAATTGGTTTATCTCTAGGTCCACAATTTCAGGGGATTTTTGGGTCACGAGGGGTTAATATTGTTGGACAAAAGTGAGATTTCTCACAGAAAAAAAAAGTCCATGCCTGAGGGTGATTCTTGAGAAAGTCTTCAGGTCGGATTCTTAATTTCATCTTTTTGATACTATATTTATTCTTTTTGCTAATATTAACTTGGTATTTTTACTAATTTGGTTAATTTCATCTCTGTTTTAGTAGTAGCAGCATTAGCGCTCTCTAAATACAACTATATCTATTTTAGTTTGATTCAGAAATTATCTTTAATTTTGTAGTTTATTTTCATTTTCAGAAATAGATTTTAATTTTAATTGAAATTTCATAATGCATATATTTTTATTTTCTATTATTTTATTACTTTTGTGTCTTTTCTATTTTTTATTATATATATATATATATACACGAGATATGAATATTTTCAAATAGCGGGATAAAAACATCCTTTTATTATGGAACATTTATATCTTACTATTTGAAAAAGTTTCAACATAAGTGCATTATTCCCTCAAAACTATTTCCTGTGGTTTAAAGTAGTTATTCAGTGAAATAAAAAATATTTCATTCTATACAGTTAGAAATTAAAATATTAATGTAAAAATACCCTTAAATCTTCAGAACTTTCAATATTGCCTTACTATTTACAAAACTCAATATCGTTTCTTAGTTTGGTTTTAGTTTCTATTGTACTGTTTTGTTATAGGCAATGACTAACTAAACTAAAATAAAATTATATCAATGGTCAAACTTTCATATTAAATAAGTAAGTATGGAAAAAATATCGCAATTCCGATAGTCATCCGAGCCTTAAAGCATAACGGGATTCCACTGCATTTACTAAAATTGATTAACTTACAAGGAAAAAAATCGCATATTCGCTGATGATGTTGCAGATACAATCAGTGAAAATGAACGTTCTTCCTATGTAGATAGGTATATTTTATGTTTGTTTTCTTCAAGACTATCGGTGTTGTCAAAATATACAGGTTTTATCACTTTCTGTCCAAAAAAAGGATATACAGGGTGTTACCGAATTCGACCGGCAAATTCAGGAGGGCGATAGGAGGCTTCCAGGGGATAAAGACTCACCATACAACATGGGGTCCCAAACGACGTTTAGGGGGTGAAAATAGTAAAAATGTAAGGAGTCGGTGAACTTTTGGAAACTATAAAAAATAAAATAAATAAAAAAAGGTATTTCAAGTAAGATTTTTTTTTAATGAAAACACATTCTAAAAGGCTATTTTTCATGTAACATGCCGATTTGATGAACCAGAGGGTCGTAAATTATTGAAAACAAAAAAGTAGTTTAGAACTCTTATCTGCAAAAATATTAAAACTTAAAAAAAAAAATAAAAGCTTGAAAATATAAGGAATTTTATACTCTATAATTTTATATAAGTCTGTAGTGTGAAAACTGAAGAGGTTTTAAGATATTCAAGAAAAAATAAAATGTTTGCCAGGAAATATCGCTGCAACATCAGTACGATGTTTACAGAGGGTGTTGCCAAATTCGAAAGGTAAATTTAGAGAAATGATAGTAGGCATTAAGGAGATGAAAAATTATCATAAAACATAGGGTCGCAGGAGACGTTTTTTTCTGTGAAAATCGCAAAAACAGACATCGATGAAACAATTGGCCTGGCGAAGAGAATGGCCCTAAGAATGCAAGGATTTGGAACAAGGTAGTCGAGAAGAAGAAGTTTTCTCGTATCTAAATTTTCCATTCGTTCGAAGAATATAAAAGCAGCGAGAATTGCAGAATTGATGGGTCTAGGAATGTAAAAGTAGCTTGTATTCATTAAAGAGCAGTGCAGAATTGATAGTCGATAAGTTTCATTCGCAAACAACATGTCAGATTTCACGAATGGCGAATATGCGGATATACATCTAATTTATGACCGAGCGGATGGTAATGGACACTTTGCACACAGAATATCCAATAGCAATATCCAAATAGGCATTGTCCACACCCCAGCACCTTTGCAAATATTAATAGACAGTTGCCGGAGACAGGATCCTTCAAAATAGCTAGGTCAAATGCAGGGACCGAATGCCTCAGTGGCGCAAAGTACCTTGTTTTCTTGCAGCACATCCTTCCGGATTTACTGCAAGAAATACCGGCCATTGCACCCTAGAACATGTGGTTAATGCATGATGATGCTCCAACGCATTTTTTTTAATTATATGTGTAATTACCTAGATGATACATATCCTGAGACATGGATTGGACGTGGCGGACCTGTTGATTGACCTCCACGTTCGCCGGACCCCAATCTCTTTGATTTCTTCTTCTGGGGTCATATGAAATCTCTTGTTTATCAGACACCTTAGGATACATTGGAAGATCTCGTAACACGGATCGCCGTCGCTGCTGGAGAAAACGCAAGCACACCTGGTATGTTTGAGCGCGTCCGGTGGTCCTTTAAACGTCGGTGTCGGTTGTGCAATTGACCTTCGCGACCGCAACATTGAGCAAGTTTTATAAATGTTTCTCATCGTCTCCTTTCTTATGTTAAAATGTATGTGCTGTAAATGCATGCTGTATCTGTATTCCAGCAAATAAATTTTCATTGTCGTTTGCTACTTCATGTTTCTTTGAAAATTCTTATCGCCTTGATGCATACTATTATTACTTCTCAGAATTTTTCAATAGAATTTTGCAATAATTTCTGTAAACATTGATGCCGATGTTGCAGCGATGTTTCCCGGCAAAAATTTTAGTTTTTCTTGCACATCTTAAAACCTCCTCAGTTTTCCCACTACAGACTTATATCAAATTAACTAGTATAAAATTCCTTATATTTTCAATATTTTATTTTTCGTAAAGTTTTAATATTTTTGCAGATAAGGGTTATAAACTACTTTTTCGTTTTCAATAATATACGACCCCCTGGTTCATCAAATCAGCATGTTACTTGCATGAAATATTGCCTTTAAGAATGTTCTTTCACTTAAAAAAAATAGTTGAAACACCATTTGTTATTTTTTTATTAATTTTTACATTTTCCAACAGTTTTCCGACTCCCTATATTTTTGCGAATTTCACCCCCTAAATGACGTTTGGGACCCCATGTTGTATGGTAATTCTTTATCCACTTGATGCCTACTATCACCTCTCTGAATTTGTCGGTCAAATTCGGCAACATCCTGTATATTACAAAAATCGTAATATATATAAACATATTTCAGCACTTGCATTGCTGAATTGAAGAAATTTTTGAAATCTTTAACTTTGATTTATTTTATTATGGGATGCTTATTATGTTCAAGAAGCGATGATTAAACTGACATCCGTTCACATAGCGATACAAGTGCAAAAGAAATCAAAAATTTTCATTTCGGTGGTTTTACAATGACATTTCGACAGGGATTTTTTGACGTGTGTATGAAAGGGAAATTTAAGTATCTTTAAAAGAATGGTACAAGCATTAAGGATTTTTATTCCTTCACTCGGATAGTAAGAAAATGCTGAAAGCTGAGAAAAACAGTATTATAAAGCGCGTGCGGAATTAATTAAATAAAAAAGTGGGAATTAGATAAGAAAATACAAAAACTTTTTAGCATGAAGTTAATATGGGTTTAATTAAGATGAAAATACTGAAAGAGGTTGCTGTCAAGAAAATGTCCCAAGTCCAACAGAAAGGTTTAAAAAGATGAATTTTTAAAAGCAGTTAACATAAAAAGCATTTATCATAAAAGGAATCCATCCAAAAGCGCCATCAATTACTTTTGTTTCTTTTCTTGCACCTGATCAGTATTGTTTTGCCATACATCATCATTGTTTTGTCTTTTACCTAATCTCAATGAAAGTCATGACAATAGAAACGAAGATATATTCTATCATAGTAAATATCATCTAAAAGCATTGATTAGAAATTATATAAATGGACAAAGATAGAGGGAAAACAATCTCAAAGAAGTTGCTGTCGAGAAAATGTCCCAA